>BDMV01000009.1:17087657-17451435 GCA_008326285.1 Oryza officinalis
CTGAAGAAGGCAAAGCTCCTCAGATTTCCGGTAGCAACAAGGAGGCTGACGCTTCTAGTGAAGAAACGTGGCGAACACCAAGTGACCCGATGGAAGTAATACAAGTCGCTCCTCGCGATGATGATCCGGACTACATACCTATGGAACAGGCCGTAAGTGTTGAACATCGTTAGCCATATATTAATTCGTACGTAAATACCAAATCTGCCTAATGATATAGAGAGTGACTTATGTTCTGCAGATGGAAGTCCGACGCCGCTCGAAACGTAAGGCCGGGAGGACTCGCAGATCGGAAGAAGTTGAAATGGACACTGCTACATCTGCCCCGGATCGTACGGATACATCTGCGAGTGCAGGCGGGAGTGGGAAAAGAAGACGTGGTGAGAGAAGCAAGAACAAATTACCAAAGGAAACATACAACGTGATTGCTGTCGATCAGGATGGGAAGCCCGTCGAGCCATCGATTGTGAGGTCCAGGTTCAGCAACACCTGTGGCACTCTAGTCAGGACACGTTGTCCAATCAATGTTAAGTTATGGGAAAAGGTGGACGAGAACATCAAGACACTGCTCTGGAATGATTTGCAAAGGTATTTCGTGTACCCTCCTGGATCGGAGGTCATAGGCAGAGAGTACGCACTTAAAAAGATGGGAGATCGATGGCGACAGTGGAAGTCCGATCTAAATCGGGATTACGTCCAGAAGAATCGCCCCCCGTTCAATGACTATGGACATATATCGCAGGCTGACTGGGATACGTTCGTTGCGGATCGTACCACAGCTGAAGCGTTGGCGTTGAGGAAAAAAATGTCAGATCTGGCGAAGAAGAACAAATATCCCCATCGATTGGGTTCGAGTGGATACGCTGGGCACGTCGATCGATGGCGAGAAACCGAGCAAAAGTTTGCAGCCGCTGGCAAGCCTTTGCTCGTAGACCCCATGGTGGAACGAAGCAAGAATTGGGTGTGGGCGCGCAGCACAGGTCAGGTCTCGGAGGAGGGAGATATACTATTCGAGACTCCTGACATAGAACAGATCACTGAAAATTTGCAGAAGATCGCCGAGAAAGAAAGATCAGGACAGTTCGTCCCACGGAGGGAGAATGACCAACTTACTGCAGCCTTGGGGACCGCCGAACACTCTGGACGTGTAAGGGGTTTGTCGTCAAAGACGAGTTGGAGGTTAGGGTTCCCACAGGACACATCAAGCTATAAGAAGAGAGACAAATACAAAGAACAACTATCGGACAAAATCTATGCGCAAGTGAAGGAACACTTCTATTCGTTGGCAGCTGAAAACCCCACGGCCTTTCCAAGGCTATTCCCTGATAGCCAGCAAACCATCCAATCTCCACAGCCAACAACTCAAGTACGTAGCAGTGCAGGCTCAGTGGACACAACTCCTTGCGCTGTGGATGGTATAACCGAACCAACTCCGTGCTCACTCGTAGTACCTATCGGCCGCGCTGGAAAGACTAAAGAGGTTGCAACGGGTTTAGCGATACCCGGCCGGCAATTCCACAACACGGCAATCCCTGAGGATTATGCAAGGGTACAAGTCGCTAAGGTACATAGCGAGCACACTTCTATGGAACTAGACATCCCTGCACCGGAGGGGATTGAACTTCTCGGCGATGCAGTAAATCAGTTTATATTGTGGCATCGTCGAGACATAATCCTGACAGCTGCCGCTCCAGCACCAACATCTTCAACTCCATCCTCAAAACAAGCAAAGACAGCTGCCGCTCCAGCACCACCGTCGCCTCCTGGACCACCTTCCCCTCCAGATCCAGCGTCGCCACCACCGATTAGGTCCCCGCCTCGCCTACCTACTCCACCGCCCTCCCCAGCTCAAGAGGCAGCTCCTCCAGCTCCCCCCTCTCCGCGAACAATTCAACCCTCTCCGCCCACACCCCAATCTGCTCCGGTGGAACAACTGCCCATACCTGAAGGAACTAAATCCGGACCGAGGTCTAATCCCTTGGAACCTCGTCGTCTAATTCCAAAGTTGATATCAACATACGACCCAAAGGAGATTGACAAGGATAAGGAGAAGTTCATGTTTTCAGCTTTCAGGAATTCTGATAAGTCAAAAGAACTAGCGCATGTCATGTCAGACAGTCAGAAGTCAGTACTACGAGCCCAAGATGAAGTCCAATCTTGGGTATCTGCAGATGTGCCTGAAAATTATGAATATGGCAAGCCATTTTTACCAACTTATCTTCTTAACAAACTACCCTGGGAAATGAGGGTAATGCATGAATGGTACATCAAGGCTGCTAGGAAGGGTCTCGGTTTCATAAGCGTCGCCGTCCCGGAAGGCGCTTTCATGAGTGGTCCTAATGGGATATTCTTTATCTCTTTCCGGGACCTATACGCCATCTACAAGCTAGACAAAATGGATGTGAATCTCCTTGCCGCGTTCTGCCTGTAAGTCTGAACTCTTATATGTTACACGTATCATTCCAAACAAAAAAACCATATCTCATTACTTCATTTACATTGTATAGGATGCAATTTCACGAAGCTGACAGAACTGGATCATCGGTTGGCTACGTCGATCCAACAAGGATATGCAAAACGCAACACACCGTACAGATGAGAGCCGACTGCCCGGAATTGGTTGACAAGACCCCTCCAGAAAAGGAAGAATATATCAAGCAATTACACAAGACCAAGAAGCTGGAGGTAGCAACATACTTGGCAATAGCAATGTTGGCGCACGCCGACAAAAATGTCGTGATGGTCCCCTACGCGTTCAGGTAAGCGTTCTCTTCTGTGTTAAATTAATTTATCATTTTTTAAATTCTCTATCTCTAATTTGTCTTTCTTAATTGCAGCGACCACTACATACTATTCCTCGTATATCCAAAAGACCAATTGATTGTATCGTTGGACCCCGCACACTATGACAAGGAGACGTTTATGGAATTCCTAACTATTTTGAATTTGTAAGTGATACACATTTCAATAGACATTTTTTTTGACTTCTAGTTTTCTTAGTACTGGAGAAACAATTGTTTTGTTCTAACAGAGCACATAAGTACTACCGCAAAAGAGGTGGACCAGTACATGATCCGGCCAAGAAGAAGTTATCCGTCAAGACTGGCTGGCCGGTACGAACATATATATGCCAATACAACAAACTATCGTACATTAGTTCCTGAATTATGTCTGATGATTGGTCCCTCGTAATTATATCGCAGTGTTACAAACAACCAGCGGGAACCAACTTGTGCGGATATTACGTGTGCGAGATGCTCAGAGTCAACGGGAGGTACCGAACAACCAGTGACCAAGTACGTCAGCATTTCTTTCTTTACAAAGAAACCCAACTACAACACATATTTCACTTAGTAACCTTTTGTTGACTTTGCTGTGCACAGATCCCGAAAATCCCTTATGTTGCACAACGATTCGACGACAGGACTATCTGGAACGTGTGCGCTGACCTCTGCCGATTCATCCGTCGTGATGTCTGCAACGCAAGAGGTCTCTTCTACGACAACCAGAGTGAACTCGCATTGGAAGACAAATTTCAACCTCTCAGAGAATGGGAGAAAGAACAAATGCAATGAGATGTACACTAATTATATATGTGATGAAACAGTTGTGATATTTGTAATATATGCTTCGTATGTAAACAACGTTTCAATTTATGGTTATGTATTTGATATTTCTTACAGTAATATCATCAATCCGACTATCTCATATGCGTCTATTCGAAAATACGATAATAAATCATACGAAATATAATATCAAATACGATAGAGTATTAATTTTGCTGTTGGAAAATTTGTTTTCCCAAACGGTCCACTTAATTGGACCGCATGCGAAAATCTATCTTCGCATGCGGCTGCTTATATCGGCCGCATGCGAAGATCGGTTTTCGCATGCGGCCGTCATAACTGACCGCATGCGAAGATCGATCTTCGCATGCGGCTGGCTCCGGCCGCATGCGCAAATGGTGATCTTCACAGACCTTTTCGCGCATGCGGCCCAGCCAACCGCATGCGAAAATCGAATCCGCCCGTCTGCAAAAATCCTTTCTGTAGTAGTGAGGGGCTCGCACACCATGAGGTCAGGGAAGCAACGGCGCTTCCACCCGATCTTCTTCTTGGCGAGGAAGACGACGCTGGAGACGCCGTCGACGACATGCCTCGACTTGGCGTCGGGGATGAAGTGCCGCCTGTCGACGTCGGTGGACGGGACGAAGACGGCGGCATCGTCGCCGCCGCCGTGGCGCCGCCGCGGCCACTGGTAGTAGGGGTTGTAGGCGACGTGGTAGCTGCCGACGGTGTAGGCCTCCGTCCTGGTCCGACGATGTTGGCCCCGGAACCGGAGGAGGAAGATTCTGCCGCCGATGACGCGGCGCCACTGCTTGCACGCGGCCGCCGCGCGGATGAGGCTTAGGGCCGAGTCCAGCCGGAGGAAGATCCGTTCGAGTCGCTCGTCGGGGATGCCGCCGGCGCCGCCGTCGCGCGCGGGTCGTCGAACCCGACGCCGCCGCCGTGGCGTGGCGCTCCCTCCGATGCTTCGCCTTCGTCTCATTCTCTCGCCGCCTCTCCGTGTCACCGATGACGACGCGGATCTCGCAGGAAAACCCTCGCGTGCAGTGCGGCGTCAGAAACGAACAGTCCAACACGTACAGCGCAACACGAGTTGGCTCGCTTGGAAAGCCATTTTTGGGCTGGACGTTGGCCACTTTGGTGGGCCGGTTTTCTCCATAAAAGTTACCGCGGTGGTTCGGCCGAATTCACTTGGAAAATAAAGAGGCCTCCGGTGGCAAGTAGGCAACACACACACAAAAAGGGAAAAAAACGACGCCTCCGAGAGATTTTCTTGCCCCCCAACTCCGCCGCCGCCCCGCCTCCCCGACGTCGATCTGCTCAGCCGGCGTCGATTCGAGTGCCCAGCCAACTCCCGGAGGTCAATCTGCTCGGCCGACGTTGATCCGAGTGCCCAGCCGCCTCCCCGACGTCGATCTGCTCGGCCGGCGTCGATCCGCGCGCTTGGTCTCCTCTCATCGCCGGTCCATGGCGGGGACGGAGAGAAGTCGTCGCCGGCGAGAGGGCAAACTCAGGAAGGCGTGGAGGAAGGAGGCCGCCACGGCGGGTCCGACCAGCGTGAACGACGTCCCCGACGACGTCCTCGAGCTCGTCCTCCTCCGCCTCGGCGATTCCCTCGCCCTCCTCCGCGCCGCGGCCACGTGCAAGCGGTGGCGCCGCCTCGTCGCGGACGCTGGGTTCCTCGGCCGGTTCCGCTCCCTCCACGCGCCCCACGTCGTCGGTCACTACCACGTCGTCGACCCTACCTTCACGGGGGAACGGCGCCGCGGCAACCACGTCTTCATGCCGGAGCGCTCACCGGCGGACGGTCTCGACCGCCGCCACCTCTCCCTCGACTTCCTGCCGCCGGAGCCGGATGGCGACCACGCATGGTGGGAGCTCGCCGACACCCGCGGCAGCCTCGTGCTCCTCTACCAGAAGAGGTGGTCTGGTGCTTTCTCCTTCCCCGACATGCTCGTCTGCGAGCCGCTCTCGCGGCGGCACCAGGGCATCCTCCGCCCGCAAGAAGTGAAGTACAGACGATGCCTCGGCATCTTCTTGGTCGACGGCGACGCCGCCGCCGATGAGACGGGCGGCTGCATCAGCATGTCGAACTTCCGGGTGCTCTCCGCTATCTACGAATCCAAAACGCCATACTGGTACGGTCATGACACGCCGCCCCGCCCGCGCGCCTACGTCTTCTCCTCGGGCGTCGACGGTGACTGGCGCGCGACGGGGAGCGACTCCGGCAGCGACATCGAACTTCCAATCTTCGAATTGATAGACTTCCTGGGGCGGGCGGGCTGCTCTCTGTACTGGGGATTGGATGGCAAGGACGGCTTGCTCGCTCTGGACAAGACCACGGCAGAGTTTTCGCTGGTCACGATCCCGGCGATCGTCGGAGAGTCATACAACCCGTCAACCTTCCGTGTCATCGGTGGCGGCAACGATGGCACGATGCGTGTGGTCCGGTTGATCGGCAAGGATCTCAAAATCTTCACGCAGCTGCAGGGGAACGGCGGCGAGTGGGTGGTGGAGAAGCTCGTGAGGCTGCCGGCAGCGACCCATGGGTTGCCAGGGCACGACATGGGGTTGTTTCACGGCAATGCGAGGATCATCACGGCGAACGAGAGGTACATCCTCGTGACGCCACGGGTGGCGACATGGCTATTCTCCGTCGAGGTCGAGACGTCGGTGGTTGAGCGCGAGCACGTGAGGAACAAGTACGCCGGCGCGTCCTACCCGTACGAGCTGCCATGGCCACCTGTCTTGCAGGCTTGCATTGCTGGTAGCCGCCGCAGGAGATGATGCTGATATCTACATCTATGCACACAGAACACGCGGATCACAGTTTTTCTTCATCTCCGGCAACGGTAATATCGTACATTCTTGACCAATTTATTAAAGTGTCTCACAGCTTTACTACATCAATAGAAATCAGGAGAGCTTAGTGTCAGATTTGTATAACACGGATGATTGGTTTTTGGACTTTAGAAGAAACTTGAATATAGCTGATATGCCAGATCTAGGATGTCTTGATGAAGAATCTGATAAAATCATTTGGGAATCTGATAAAATCATTTGGCCACATGAGAAAGCAAAAACATTCACTACTAGATCTATGTACGGATTAATAACTTTTGGAGGTGTCATTGACAGAAATATGCGAGGCATGGAGATGTAAAATGACTACAATCCCATTGAAGTTAAAATATTTTCTGTATTCAGTAGAAGATAATACCATGTGCTGTTCAGCAAACCTTGCATGCTGTGTAGTTGGAGATGCAATTGGTATGCCTCTATCGTCTTGGGATTGTGTAAACTCAGTAAAGAGAGGTGTACAAACAAGCGTTTTGGGTTTGGTCTTGGTTGCCGGGATAAGTTGGGCTTTGTGGTTAACTAGGAATGACTGGGTTTTTGAAAATGCTCTTGTGAAATCTCCATTACAGGTTGTTTACAAAATTTTGTCGTTTACTCAGCTCTGGAGGGTACAGCAGAAGGAAGAAGACTACAAGTGACTGGACAAAGTGTATGAAGCTTTGACGGGGAGACTCAAATTTCTGAAGACCTCTTGTTAGCTGGAACCTGATGCGTTTAAAAAGTCCTGTAATGTCACTGGAATCCCCAGCTTGCACATCTGCTTCCCTTTTGTTTAGTCTGTGTCGAGTCGTTTTAGTCCTGCTTTGTTTGCATTTTCTGTACAAGACTATGTTCTGTTATGTAATTTCTTCCAAAGCCGGATAATGAAAATGCTTGATTCCAAAAAAAAGAAAGAAAAAAAGAAAGAAGTGTGTCACTGATAAAAGGACCGTCAAGTTCAAATTAAATTTGTGGTGGTTTATATGGAAAATTGATGTACGCATGACTGTACAAGAATTTACTACTCTGTCAAGTGGACTCGAGTCTAAAATCTGAATTCATGCAGGATTCGTCCATGATCCCCTGTTCTCCTGGTCGAGGACTCCACATGCCTTTGATTTGCTTCCTTCATCTACCGTCAGTTGCTCTGTTTACTCTGTTATGCCATCTGAAAGCTTAATTGTCCCTCTCTTGATTTGGCCTCACCGATCCGCCCTGATTGTTACCGTAAATCCGTAATCACTTAGATCACCGAAAAGATTAGTTGAGAACTCGAATGCACAGGTACACGTCTACACGATAATGTTCGTAGCAAATCAAATCGGCCGGCCTGTTTATCACTTATTATGTGCAAATCAAGCTGCCAAAGCTCGTAATCACAATGCGTGAGACGCATCCGCTAGGAATCGAACTATCTGTCGACCAATCCAGCACATACGCAACGCAAGGTTGATGGCGAGAACGCAAAAGCTTCACCTTTCCTTCGCCGGCGGCGGCGCCGTCACCCGCACAGGCGCGCAACACAGCTTGCAGCGGCGGCGGCGAGTGCGGGTACGCCGGCCGGGCGTGGCTGTTCCGCTCGTGCTCGCGCTCCAGCTCCATGGTCTCCAGGTCGACGGAGAAGCGCCACGCCTTGTCCTTCCTCCGGCGCCAGCGTCACGAACCGGTCGCCGGCCGTGACTGTCCTGCTCTGAAGATTCAGACTGAAGAGACAAGCCTGGAGAGATGACAAGGAAGGACGGCTGAGATTAGGGGATACCGGTTCGGGAAAGGATCCAACGACTCCAGATTTAAATTGTATTTGCTGCGGGACACTGTGCTACGTCACAGCCCCCTTGTCGTTTTGTTCCTGCTACTGAAATATAAAAGCGCTGTGCGCCGCCGCGAGATGTATGGAACAATTGAAAACTCTAATCTAGTGTGCTCTTTGTCTTGCGGCACTCAGCTAAATTCTTGTACTGTTTTCTATTCATCTCAGTGCAAACTCCCTAATTTTATCTCATTCAGGTAGGTACTTTGCCTTAGTTTTTTGAATTTGTTCTGTTTTGACCCTAAATTTGGCCGGGGCTTGACAAAATAGTATGAGTTCGCGATCTTTGGCCAGTCTCCTCGATCCAAGTGGTTTTAGGTTGGCGAGGGTTGATGAAACAAGTATTCCTGTAAAATTCCATAGCTAGATCGGGAAGCTTGATTGAGAGCCAGTTTCGAGTAGGCGCAGAGAGGGTTGGAGGAAGCTTAGTCCTTCCTCTGTAAAATTTCATATCTGAGCTGCTCTTCATGGCGAGGGGTGCTTGTCCCATTGAACACCAAGAATAAGAAGTGGAAGAACCCGCATGGCAGACGACCGTGGAAGAGGTGAGGAAAAACCTGGAGAAGTTCTAGAGAAGAGTGAAAGAGGAGAACAAATTTGTCAGTATCAAGGATAAGACATACCTTCTATACATGGATTCGTGAAATATGACAATATAGGAAGATATTATTTGATTAGGGAAATATGACGGATAAAGAAAGAAATTATCTTCCCGGAATAGAAGGTGTCAGAGTTCTAGTCGGGGAAGATAAGGTCTCCTTAACCTGTATCTGCTCTGTTTCTTCGAGTTTTATTTGGAGAAGAAGGTGATCATCGCTATAAATACAAGGCCTCCTCTTGCAGGGAGAGGCATCAAGTTATAAGCCATAGCCAAAGCCACATCTAGAGGCATTCCGGAGGAAGCCAAAGCCATATTCGTCGAGTAGATCTCGTCGAGCCGTTCTCGACAGATCCTAGTCGGCGAGTTAGTTTAGCCATCTTATTTCCCCATTGTAATCTGTGTGGTATTTTCATCTATATATACATATAAACTGGAGTAGGGTTATTACTCATCTTGAGAGTCCGAACCAGTATAAATCCTTGTCCCTTGTCTCATAGATTCGATCTCGCGTATACCCTGATTCCAACTATCTCTATACTCTATAAATACCGTTTGCGGGTATAGCCCGTCGACAAAATTCTTCCAAGAACACATCCAAACCAAACCACCCAAGCCTAGATCCACAAGGATGAGGTAATGCAGAATCTGAAGCAGATCCAAGATAGGCTAATGGGTCGACAAGCTGCCAAGGGCAGGACATTCGTGGCACTCCCATGACGCCAGGCAATGCTCAATCAGTGGCACCTGTGGGAAGAAGAACAAAAGGTAATCTCGCTTACAAAGAAAAATTTCCAACTACTGATTTCCAAAACATGAGTTGTCCTATACCCACTTCGGATATATTTGACCATATTGGATCTCTGAGCTTGGGCAGCCAGATGCCTGTATCTGTGACACCTGCTACTCCTGTGCCTCCAATTGTCACTCAAAATCAAAAATGTAATGCACTAGTATTCTTTCAGACTCCTACAATGCCCCCATCCTACTACCCTCCTATGAGTTTACCTGGAAACCAACAAGGAAATCAGTTTGAATGTGCAAACAATCCTTATGCTACACCTCAAACAGTACCCACACCCACCCAATCAGTACCCTTGCCACACCAATTCCCTCCCTACCCACCCAACCAGTACAACTGGGGATTTTGTCCACCATACCCACCACTTGTTGTTCCTCCTTGGGACAATCCTAGTTACCCCATGCAGCCACCAGGCAGAATGAATGCAGATCAGTACCACCCAGACACAATGATAAAGTTAACAAGCCCACCAAAATTGGAAATCTTGGATTCGAAAGGCTGAGAAATATTTTTCTCTGTCCAAAACTCCTGAGGAAGATAAAGTCTTACTAGCTGAAATCTACATCATAGGGAAAGCTGATCAATGGATTTTGGTCTGAATTTTGCAAGATGATCTGCCAACATTTTGTTGTCAAATCCAATGTGGAGATAACCGATACTTTTCGCAATCTGAAGCAATATGGCTCTGTTGATACTTATATTGACAAATTTGAGGAGATCATGCCATTGGTTAAAATAAACAGGCCACACCAGAATGAAGAGTATTTCTTGTATTACTTCATTTCTGGCCTAAAGGATCACATTAAACGACCATTAAAATCTCTAGGAATTCAAACATTGTCCAAGCTTATGAACATGCTCAAAATTATGATGGCATGCCACACACCAGTAAAGGATAATCTGTTGTTGGCAATACTATTCACAAACTAGTGCACAAAGAAGCTCCTGCTAAAGAAGAGAAAGCACAAGTACTTGTTCCAAAAGGGAGTGGCAAATGTTTTTGATGCAATGAACCATGGGTTCCAGGACATGGCAGAATTTGCAAAGCACCCAAGCAAATTTATTTGATGACCATGGAAGATGACAAAGAAGAACCTTCACACACACACTTGATGATCCTTCTGAGCCAACCCAAACTGAGCAAGAACATGAAGTGTCCTTGCATGCTATGGATGGCATTACAGCTAGGCACACAACCTTTACCTTGGCAATTAAAGTGGGTAAGACTTTTGCCACAACACTAGCAGATAGTGGCAGTACTACCACTTTCATTTCTCCTATAGTGGTCAGGAAGGCTAACTTGGACATTACCAATCATGCACCAATTCTTGTTAAGGTTGCAAATGGAGGACTACTATACACTGGGGCTCAATGTACTCACCTCTCTTATGAAATTTAAGTGCACACCTTTACCTCCACATTCAGATTACTTGACATGAAAGGCTATGATATTATATTGGGATCAGGCTGGATTTATGACCACAATCCCATCACCCTCAATTCGAAAACAAGAGAGCTGACTATGTGTTGTAATGGTGCCAAGGCAATCACTTTTTCTGATATCGAACTACCAACATCTGCCCTGATAGTCAATGCTCATAAGCTGGAAAAATGGTTGGACCAAAGTGTCAGTGCAGCACTTTTGTATGTTAAAGTCTACACTGAGGAAAACAACCCTACTCTCGCACCACCACCAGAAATTGCAACAATGATCTCCCAATATTAAGATGTGTTTGCTGCTCCCTCTACACTCCCTCCAAACAAAGCTTGTGATCATACTATTCCCCTATTGCCTGATGCCAAGATTGTCAATATGAGACCATAATGACTTTCCCATCACAAGAAAAATGTTATGGAAGAGTTGGTGAAAGAACTACTGGCCTCTAACATAATCAGACCAAGTATGAGCCCATACTCATCCCCAGCTATTCTTGTCAAAAAGAAAGATGGCTCCTGGAGAATGTGCATTGATTATAGGCAATTGAACCACAACAGTCAGAAACAAATATCCCATTCCAATCATTGAAGATCTATTAAATGAACTCCATGGAGCTCAATACTTTTCCACAATTGATCTTCAGTCTGGGTACCACCAAATTAGAATGAAGGAAGAGGATATTTTCAAGACTGCCTTTAGCACACATCTTGGCCATTTTGAATTCATAGTAATGCCTTTCGGCTTCACTAATGCACCAGCCACATTTCAGGCTCTTATGAACACTATTCTGGCTCCTTATCTCAGGAAATTTGTTTTGGTATTCTTTGATGACATTTTTTGATTTCCAGTCACACTCTCATTAATCATGTTCAACATGTTATTCAGATTCTAGAGCTACTTCGGTCTAATGACCTTTTTGCTAAACCCACTAAGTGCATTTTTGGTCAGTATTTGGGATATATCATTTTCAATCAAGGAGTGGCTACTGATCCTAGTAAAATTGTAGTTGTTCAGCAATGGTCGGTACCTATAAATATAACCCAACTAAGAGGATTCCTGGGTTTGTTAGGTTATTACAGAAGATTCATCAAACAATATGGTGTGATTTGCAAACCTTCATTCACCGCTCTTAAGAAAGATGGCTTTCAATGGACCACAGCACAACAAGAAGCATTTGACACTATCAAAACATCCTTGTGTCAAGCTCCTATGCTAGCACTACCCAACTTTACCCAACCTTTCACCCTTGAGACAGATGCTAGTGGTTCAGGGATAGGTGCTGTCCTTATGCCAAGGGGCGAAGCCCAATAGACCAGGGTTGGTTCCCAGGCACCCGGCCCAATTCTTATTTTTAGTGCTTAACCCCCTATTTTCAGCGCATAGGAACCCCCCTAAGCCCAACTTAGTGTACCCCTTGCGAGATGGCTAGCCCAAATGCTGAGGCACGTGCAGATCGCTGCTTTTGCAAGAACCGAAGCACGTTGCGCAATGCCTCGATCCCCGCAAAATTGCATGCCGCTCCACCCGCACATGCTTCTCCCTTTCTTTCTCCTTCTGCATCTTCTATAGCTTGAACCGCTCGGGTCAGTCGCATCACATTGCCTCGTCTCACCTGTTGCCGCTCGTTGTCTCAACACCGTCAACAGCTCTGGTTGGCATCATCGGCGATGTCGACTAGCCGAAATTGATCGCTCCTCAGGGGTAGACGCAGCTCAGCCCAAGAATCCTTAAATCCTTAATTTCTTGCCTGTTACTCATTCTAAGCATCTTCTAGTTTGATCCAACAGGCTACAGGAATTCTAAGAAAGGTATCAATCTACCATTCTTCTAATACAATTAGTTCAATTTGAATTATGCGATTGTTGATACTGCCTTTTCATTTTCCTAGATTATAGGTTAGGGTTTGAACAAGTGAACATTCAAATTGGGATTTACATAATTGGAGTAAGATTACAAACCAAGGCATCCACTTGGGGACTCCTGCAGCGGTGCAGCCTACACTAGTTAAACAGTATGCTAATTGACTTTCATAGTTATTGTATTTTTATGATTTTTTTTAACCTGACTACATGTGAAACTATGTAAAACTGAGCATACTAAATGGTAATGTATTTGTTTGAGATGTTTATTGTATACATCTTCAGTTGAAGATTAAGACATTTCTATTCTGGTTTTGTTGTAGGCTATTGATTATTGAGGACAGTTTGATCAGCCACTTTGAAGATGTATTTAGGGATTTTTGATGCTATCCTTCATGGCTTCTTTTCACTCTTTATTTGGGTAAGCATTTTTGCTCACTTCTAACTTATGCCTTTTTTTCAAAAGTTATCGACGAATACGATTAACTAGAGGAATATGCTGCTATATATGATAAAAATACCCTTAGTTAACATGACACTATATACGACAAAATATAGAGTACTGCACCTATATATGGTATACTGGTGCACCCCTGATGTGTCCGCGGCTAATTTGCAATTTTAGTTGGGACATTGACTATGCCTGTGACTCAAGACGAGAATAAACCAATTACTATCGGTTGTCTAGTGCCCTAGAGAGAAAGAATAAGAAGCAATGCATGGAGCCGGGTTAGTTATCAAGCCATCATTAGCATATGTGATTAGCAAAGGAGCCGCATATTTTAATATTTTTCATACTTGGCTAGTTCTATTCTTTTCCTTTATTGGAACTTTTGTTTTTCCTAGTCAATGTCATCATGGGCCTACGTGCCTTCTGTTAGCCGGCCTGCGTGCCAAATATATATTGTTAGTTGCTATTCAGGGAGGAGTTTGGGTTTTTGGTTTGTTCGTCAAAGGCTGCCGCCGCCGAGACATGAGAAGATGGCGATCCCATCTTCAAAAATCTGCGAAACACCACCGGCTGGGTTGGAGATCAAGCAAAGTCAGGTGGTCTGTATCTGATTTTGCAATCAGGTTCTTGCGTGAATCCCACTTTTCTTGTTTGTGTCCACAGCACAGGTAAAAGATTTTTTTCTAGGGTTTCAGTGTGCAATATTACTTGTAAGCTTAGACTAGTTGTCTATTGAATTTTGTCCATTGTTACTTGAATTATATCTTGTTCCCTAATCGGTACTATGAAAGAGAGGGAAAATTAGGGTGCTCGCTGTCAGGTGCTCATCAACCCCCCTTCGTTTTGTTCCAGCTCCGCCACTGCTTATGACAAATGGTTGACCTTTAGCTTATCTCAGTAAAGCTATTGGACCCAGAGCTGCTGCCCTTTCTACATATGACAAAGAGGCCCTAGCTATCCTAGAAGCTCTTAAGAAATGGAAGCATTACTTTCTTGGGACATCCTTAATCGTCAAGACTGACCAAGCTAGTCTTAAGCACATTAATGAGCAGAGAATTACTGAGGGAGTACAACACAAACTCTTAATCAAACTCCTTAATTATGATTACAAGGTGGAATACCGCAAAAGTAAAGAAAACAAAGCCGCTAATGCAGTCTCCTGAGTACAACACATTCCTCAATTATCAGCAGTCACAATAGTGGTTCCACACTAGATAACTCAAGTGCTGAATAGTTACATTCAAGATGTCAAATATAAAGCCCTAGAGGCTAAATTGAGAGTGGATGCCCAAGCTCACCCTCCTTACACCCTACAAGGAGGCCTATTGAAGTACAAAAACAAAATTTACATTGGAAAAGACAGTGATTTTTACAAGACCAACTCAAACAATCATTTCATGCCTCTGCTCTGGGTGGTCATTCTAATGAAAGAGCCACTTACCAAAAGATGAAATTTTTATTCTATTGGCATAGAATGAAAGCAGCAATCACTAATTTTGTCCAATAGTGTGTATTGACAGTCGTTAAGTAACGATTTCGATCGCCAACTACTATAATAAATAAAAGGAGAACTAACATTTCTTACACGTATATCATTTATAAATAATATAGTTCCACTTGTATTGGAGAAATATTACGGATGTAGGAATTCTACACTAAAGTGAAGGAGAAATGAGCCGGCATGCAAAAAAACAAACTTTCGGCCAATCATGTGCGAGCACACGGATTGATGGGCCCACAAGTCAGATCAAACCGACCTAAAGTGGGGCCAAACCACCGGGAACCACCATAGGGCCCACCTAGAAGCCTTTGGTGAAAGGCGGTAGAGAGAGGTGGGGCCCAGGCATCGGCCGAACTCTTGGTTCGGTCGAACTGCCTATGGCTCCTCCCATCTCCACCCTCCACGTGTTAACTCCTCATTTGCTCCTGATGGCGGTTGCGAGTGATTACTGACCTACAATTGTCATTAGCAACCGTCATTAGGTGCTATAAAAGGAGGAGAGTTTCGTCACTTTCAACACATACTTCAAGGAGCAAATTCTCTCATTTCATATTATATTCTCTCTAGCAGTAGTGGAGTTAGGTTTAGAATAGTCTTCGGTCCTATAGTCTTCTCGGAGATTTCGATATGTCTTTAGTACTTTACTCATATGGTAAGAATATAGTTGCAATAAAGTAATTATCTTCTTTATTATATTATATTCATAGTTCATATACTAGTTTATTAGTTATATGTGCTACGAATAGATTATACTTCATTATTATGCTTGACTTGATTAGGCTAGTCGATCTATGTTACGATAATGGTTCAATGATCTTAACGAATTGCACTAGTTCTAAATTGTCCATCCGAAGGATGGGAGTCCCGAGGGAATTAGTATCATTATTTAATAACATAAGCATGTTGCTTAGGTTAGTTAAATGTTGTTGGATGCGGATATGCCCCACGGAAAGTGAGGTAGGTGGCAGGTGGTGACAGCTCTGTCCGTCCTTTGTATTCCTCCACGTCCGGGTATAATGTAAGAGTTTATAAAATGCTATAACCACGCTGGCAGACCAGCAGGGAGTGATCTCTCGGTAGTACCTGGGTGCTTAGAACTAAGTCCTAGCCTTGTAAGCATATATGTGTTAAGTGTAACCTAAACATTAGCAATATAGAAGTACATATGAACCTTAGCTTTCTATAATTCTTCTCCACTACTGTCACGCCCCGAACTAGCCCCGAACGGAGGCCAGTATAAGGTGATCCAAATTAACCTGTATGCCTGTACCAGTCCCAGGAAATAGCGCTGGTACAACAGGAAGATAGATTATCACAACAACAGCGGTCTCTTTATTAAGAGTAGGATTACAACCAGGGTTGGAACTGCGGACAGAACCCGAGTTCGCAACAGCAGTACAAAAAGGCGGAAGCGAAAAAAGGCAGAGGCTGGGGAAAGGCCGAAACCCTACTACTGCTCGAAGGCTGCTTGCTCCCGGAAGAACTCTTCATCAGCAGGGTCCACCTCTTCGTCTTCAAGAACTGGGGGGGTTTAATTATATAGAGCAAGGGTGAGTACTGAAGTACTCAGCAAGTCAGGGGAATTAAGTGTTTAATGCAAGCTTCAAGGGAAGGCCAGTTGTTTTTCACAATTGATTTTAGTTTGAGATTTTCAGACACATCTAAGTGAGTGCTTCTCAACGACACGGATGAGAAAGTATGTCTCATCCGGCCGGAGCAGTGAAATTGCATCGATTGATTCTTGTCGGCACGAGAGGCTCCCTGCCAATCGTTTACCGACCACGGCTGCACCAACAGCCACACGCGAGAGGCTTCCTGCCAATCGCTCACCAACACCGGCTGCACCAACAGCCACAAATTAAACACGTCGGAACGAGAGGCTCCCTGCCAATCGTTCACCGACACCGGCTGCTCCAACAGCCCAACTTAAGCACAGAAAGGAATTCTCACACCAACAGCAGTTCACAAGGTAACCATTAAAACTACGCTAAGGAATCACCTCACATCCGCCCATGACCGTGGGCACGGCTGTTCGAACAGTTGTTAACCTCTGCAGAGGGGGGTACACTTTACCCACACGACGTTACTAACCCCGAGTCACCTAGCCCGCGACTCTCAGCCACGTCTGGCGACCTTGAGGCTTTCACGACAAGGCATTTCGAAAGCCGACTCAGGGTCATCTTATGCCAACGGGAGGGGTCCCACGGACCAACACCAGGTTAGGTCCCAGACCATACTGTGCCAGGAAGCCCAGGGGTCCTCCCCGACACCACCCTAGCGAATCCACTTGTCCCTTGGCATCAAGATTTCCCTGGCCTAGCTAATTACTCAGCCAGGGGCGTCCCATATCACCCATGTGGTCGTACTTGACATATGCTCGGATGTAATTCCCAAGGAATCGGTCCTTAGAGCGAGAACGGGCAGACCGTACCTCCAGTACGTCTCCCGTACCGCGAGTTTTGGAAACTCACTTTATTTTCAAGGCACTGACCCAAGTGTCGGGTTTTCCAAGCATTTTGTAAACTCAAGTTTTACCCAGGTGATCATTTTAAATTTGGAGGGGAGTCTCGATATTCGTTTGCGAGGTGCGAATACCGAGACTTCACCTGCGGGGTGACAAGGGTGTCAGGGTATTCAATAGTCAAGGAAGGTAAATGCAGCAAATGGGTAGCGCCTGACGGTTATCTTGCAAACCGAGGACAAGTGCCAAGTGTAACCTAATTAATGCAAAGTTTGCGGAAATCAAAATACTTAATTTAAATTATAGGTTCAATTGATCAAAGGTGATTTGCCTTGCTCGAGATCTTGAGCTTCTTCCTCGAAATCCGCGCACTGCGGGTCTTCGGGCTCCGGAACTACACGCGAAACGAGACGACTCAACAAAGCGATAAAAAGAAGCCTTATTAATGACCACTAAGTGTGCCATTGGATAGATCTCGATTTTTGAGGAATTTTGGAAGTTGAACGGAGTAAATCGGACGAACGGTTGAAAAGATATGGATTTCCGAAGATTAAAGATTTTCTGTCTAAAGGAAAAGGAATTAAAATTTCCTTTGAAAAGAAAAGGAAGGAGGGATGTGAATTGGACTTTTATTGTAGGTGGCTTGGTGCGGCCCAAGGGAAAGGAATGGGCGCGGCCGATCGGATGGGCCGATGCCCGAGTGGAATGGCCCACGGCCGAGTGGCGCGGCCTGGTCCGGCCTCCCGAGTGACTCGGGGCCGACTGGGCTCCCGAGTGACTCGGGGCCGACTGGCCGGACCAAGTGACTCGGGCCGACTGGGCACGGAGGCCGAGTGGCTGAGGGGGCCGAGCGGCCGATGCAGGGGCGGAGGCCGACTGGGCCGATCGGGGCCGAGTGAGAGGCCGATCGGACCGAGGCCGAGGGAGTGGCCGATCGGACCGAGGCCGATGGAGAGGCCGATCGAACCGAGGCCGATCGGGGCGCACCGGCTGGCGCTCGCGTGGCGCCTACGTGGCAGCCACGGAGGCCGGCGGGCGGAAGGGGACGCGCCGACTGGCGCTCGGTGGCGCCTACGTGGCGGCCACGGAGGCCGGCGGGCGGAAAAAGGGAAGGGGACGCCGGGATCAACGGCGTGCGGCAGCGGCGGAGCCATCAGGCGGCGCGGTGCGAGACCGGCGAAGGAGAACGGCACCGGAGCGAGAGGGGAGAGAGGGGAATCGAGCCACCGGCTCGGATTTGAGAGATGAGGCGCGACTGCGGCCGGCGACGACGCGAGGTGGCGGCGGCAGCGGTGGCACGGGGAGAGAACGGAGGAGAGGGGCGGCGGCCTCGGCGGTGCTCCGGGAGGAAGCCTACGGTGCTACCCAACGCTCTACGCCGAGAAAGAAGGGAAAAAGGTGGAGGGGGAGGTGTTTACCGCGGCGGAGCAGCTTGCCGGGGAGGAAGACGACGGCGCGGGAGCGGCGTGGCTCGGCTCCGGGCCGAGGAATAGGGCGAGGGAGACGGCGCCCAGAGCTCCTTCGGGAGCCCTCGGTTGCGGCGGCGGGCGAGGACGGCGGCGGCGGTAGCGGAGAGGAGAGTGGAGCTCGGTAGGGGCGGCAATGGCGGCCGGGGGAGAAGGATTTAAAGAGGGGAGCGAAGTCGGTTCGCGGAGGTCGGTTTGGGGGCTCGGAGAGGCGGTTCGAGGACGCAGGGAGGGGACCGGCGCACTCCGGCGCTAGCGGCCAACGGCGCTGTCGGGTGACGTCGGCCGTGGTTGGGGAAAAGAATAAAAGGGAACGGAAAGGGCGCGGCCTCTATGCCACTTCGGGAAAGGGCGCGCGGGGAGGAATGGGAGAGCACGCGCTCTCCCTTGGCAGCACGCGCGCAGGCGGCGGGGCCGGGAGCGGCGGTCAGCGGCGATGGAACGGGGCGGAGGGAGAGAGAGAACGATGGAGAGAGAGAGAAGGGAAACGGGAGAGAGTGGGGCAGAGAGAGGGCGCTCTCTCTCAGCTCGGCGCGTGCGGCGCACGTGCGCAGCGCGCGCGGGCCGAGCGGCCTTGCACAGCCCAGCGGGGAGGGAGCGAGGCCAAAGGCTGGGGGACTGGGCCGGCAGCGGCCCAGGAGGGAAAGGGAGAAGGAAACAGGCCGAGAAGGAAAATCGGCCCGGGACAAAGGAAGGTAAAACAGACTTCAGCTGAGAATTTGAACTGGAAGGATTAGGGCTCGGAATCGAAATCCGATTTCGCGGTTTTCTCCGGGATTGAACTAAGAGGGGAAACACGAGACCTTGGCACACGACAAGACTCAACCGAAGAGCAAACTTTCGCAAATAGAGTTTTCAGCAATTAGGTTTTCCCGCTAACGCCACGACAAAACGGGCGTTACAACTACCTAGTGTATCATTATTAGAGATGAATCTCCTACGTGTCATACTACCCTTATAACATATTATCAATTAACCCCAGTTTAGATCATGGTAAAGTAATTATAGCTTGATTAAGGAATATATGAACTTATCTTTACACCGTCGCTTTTCCTGTGGAAATATAAATACGATACCCTTGGAATACTCCTGGGTGAAATGCTAAAGCAGTATCCGTGCGCTTTCGGATTTATTTGTGATCGTAAGAAATACCAACAGTATGCCATCTGCCAGAAATACAAGGGTGATCACAGATTTCCACCTAGTCTACTACAACCTCTACCTATCCCAGATATGGCATGGACCCACATTACTATGGATTTCATTGAAGGACTCCCAAAATCTGAAGGTAAAGATGTCATTTGGGTTATTGTTGATAGATTTACCAAATATGCCCACTTCATTGCTTTGAGCCACCCCTTTACTGCTGATGACATATTGTATCTCTTTAAAGAGCACTTCTATAAATTACATGGCTTGCCTTCAGTCATTGTCAGTGACAAAGATAGAATATTCACCAGTCACATTTGGAAGAATATCTTTGAGCAAGCATGGCTAATTACACTTTAGCAGTGCATATCATCCTCAAACTGATGGTCAGTAGGAATGAGTTAATCAGTGCTTAGAAACATACTTGAGATGTATGACATTTGCTAGACCCAAAAAGTGGAAATCATTCCTAGCTCAAGCTGAGGGGTGGCACAACAAAAATTTTCACACCTCTCTGAATATGTCACCCTATCTGGCACTGTATGGGCAGAAACCTCCCTTGTTAGCAGAAGCATTGCTACCAGCGAATCTATTTGCAGACACTAGGAACAGAGAACAAGCTAAAGCTGCTGTTCTGGGTACAGTCAAGAATAGTTTGGAAAAAAACACAATCCAGGATGAAATTCTTTGCCGATAGAAAAGATCTGAAAGGACCTTGGAACTTGGTGATATGGCCTATCTCAAAATGCAGCAGTACCAACACAATTCATTAGGCTTGCATAAATCCCTGATGCTTCATTCCAAGTATTATGGACCATTTCACGTCATTGTGAAAGTGGGAGTTGTTGCCTACAAACTACTCTTACCTGACAACTGCAATATCCATCCCACATTTCACATCAGCCAATTGAAGAAAAACTTGGGGGCTAAGGCTGTTCCTGAACCTGACCTTCCGCTGGTTGATCCTCACGATAACATCCTCACAGCCCTAGTTGCATTACTAGAATGCCGACTCGTTCCCCGCAATAATGACCGAGTGATTCAATGGAAAATTCAATGGGCCAACTTACCAGCTGAGGCTGCAACGTGGGAAGATGCTTCTTTCATCAACAGACTGCATTTACCTCCTGAGGACATGGGAACTTGAAGGTGGGAGGGGGCATTGTCCTGCTCTGAAGAAACAAGCCTGGAGAAATGACAAGGAAGGATGGCTGAGATTTAAATTGTATTTACTGTGGGACACTGTGCTATGTCACTGCCCCCTTGTCGTTTTGTCGCTGTTACTGAAATATAAGCGTTGTGCGCCGCCGTGAGGTGTATCGAACAATTGAAAACCCTAATCTACTTTCCTCTTTGTCTTGTGGCACCCATATAAATTCTTGTACTGTTTTCTATTCATTTCAGTGCAAATTCCCTAATTTTATCTCATTTAGGTAGCTACTTTGTCTCGTCGAGGGCCAGCCAGGATGCCTCCGCTGTCCATCAACGGTAGATGAGCCGGCCTCCAAGAAACCGTGGAGGGAGTAGATGGCCTCGGAGGAGACAGGACTTGTGGGATTGTGGGCTCCCGACGTTGGGCAATTGTCAGCGGCATCACGACAGACGTGGCGACGACGCTGGCGCTGCCAGTGAGGGCCGGCCCCGCGACAGCGCTATGGTCGAAGGGCCTACTGGTGGAGGAGTTCTAGGATAACATGTACGGTACGCATTGTACGTGGTGATGTTGAGCACTGGGAATCTAGGATGGCATATACGCTGCTGCAACCCATCGTGGTGCTACTCAAGAATCCCGTCACGGCTCTGCTTATCGTCGCCGTCCTAGCTGGCGGCGACTTCCTCGTCTCTCAAGGAATGAAAACGGTTCGAAAAGTTTTCGGATTTCAGATGTGTTTTTGGAAATGAAAAGTGTCGTTCGAAAAATTTTCGGAAACGGAAACGAATTCGGAATTTTTTTCTTAGAAACAAAAACGAATATAGTAAAGCTACCATCCGTTGAAAACTTTTCAGAAACAAATTTAGATTTTTTTTCTCGGAATCAGAAACGAAGTTTTTTCCTATATACAGTTGATTAGCTTCAGCCTTCTTTATTCTAAATGTTCACATTTATACTAGTATTGAGGTGCTTAATTAAATGGAGATACCTTTTTCTAGTCCAGTGCTTTAGATATGTTCTTTTTGCTTAATGACTATTTTTTATTTTTGTTAGGTCATGCCATACTACTTAAAATTACAGTTATAGATGAATGCAATTCTTTTTCTCCAAGAAAATGAAGTGTACAACTAGTTGTATTATTATTAATTAATGAAAATTAGAAATGTTGATTTCTTGTTTTAGAAAAAATATTGAGCTACATCTCTTCGTTGATTTGAGAAGTCCAGTTCAATGGGTTTTTATATTCCGATAAATATTCATTACTGTATTCGCTCTGTTTTCGTATTCGATAATATTCGATTCCATTTCCGTATCTGGGGTTTTCGATTCCGATTCTGAAAAAAAATACAGAAATAGACACGATGGAGGCGATTTCCATTTGTTTTCATCCCTACTCCCTGGTGCTCAATGCCACGGTTGGCAACTCCGACTTCATCTACACCTAGGACTAAGGATGAAAATGGTTCGAAAACGGACAGAAACTATCTTTATTGTTTTCGTTTCCATATTTTTTTTGGAATCGGAATTGGTGGATACAAAAACGGACTCGAATATTATCGAATACGAAAACGGAGCGAATACGAATCAGAGCGAATACAGTAACGGATATTTATCAAAATATAAAAAGCCATTAAATTGAACTTCTCAAATCAACAAAGAGATGTATCTAATTATTTTTTTCTAAAACAATGAATCAATATTTCTATTTTTATCAATTAATAATAATACAACTAGTTGTATAATTGATTTTTAAAAATTGCTCTCCCAGAGGGCGTTTTTTCTGACGTGGCAAACGGCTTTTAGACCTCCCCTAACGGCCAGCCACCGAGGGAGGGGAAATTTGTAGGTGGCCCCCTTGTCGCCCTCCGAGAGGGCGCTTTTTTGCAATGCGGAGGGCCGCCTGCAAAAGGACAACGGGGCCGGCCTGGCATTTTTGAAGGTGACCCCTTGCCGCTCTCTGGGAGGGCGATTTTTACTATTCAATATAAATCAGAACAAATGACAGAATATTGGAGTGTTCGCTTAAAAAGGAAATAAATTCATCGTACTGAAAAAGACAAAAATATAAAGAACTTTTCAAATTGAATAATTTATTTTTTACTCGGGTGAGAGCCTGAGGAGGACGTATTTTACGTCAAACATTAAGGAAGCAGCGTACAATTCCACGTAGGTTGAGTCATGTACATGTTATATATAATTTACAAAAATATAAGCATGTAATTAATTTAGCAGGGCAACAAAGGGACCTTATAAATTGGAAAGATACAATGCCATTATTTTATAATTCATGACGCATACACCATCATACCGGTAGAATTTGTTGTTATTATGAAAAGATAGTTAAGAAGTCCGGTGGATACACAATACGAATTTGTTCATCTCGACGAATCGAGCCTGAACTTATCTATCGACCCCTTCTACGTCGTTCAACGCGTATTGCATGTTCATGCTCCTTCAATCGTTGGTACTCTACTTGTGTTTCAGACTCAGTTACTTTTTCGCCATGATATGTTGGATTGACATTATCGATCCATAAAGTGAATCCGCACCTCCTTGGATTGCCCTAAGAAATAAATACATTTAGTCAGTTGGGGTAGTAATATTATGGAAATGTTAGTGAAATTGTAGAAATGTAAGGCTTTGACATACAACGAAGTTGTTGTCCATGTTGGGGCAGAGAAAATATCTCCTTCCAAATGTTTCTTCTGTAAAGGAGATAGCCACCTGACAGCGATCTCTACAACCACACTTTGGACGCTCGGACCATTCAGGTAAACCTAAGGGATTGTTTCTCCAGTCTAAGCTAGCTATTTGTACCAGATGTTCACACTCCATCCATGCTTGAATGAATTGTGTGGTCATCTCAGGTTGTGTTATCCGTTGACCGGAGGAAGTAACTCTCACCATATCTATCCACTTTACGAATTGACATTTCCTTACGTTCTCCTGTTTGTACAATTTTATTAGGAGAGATGGCATAGGTAATTGCATGAAAGTAGTAATTGGTGGTAGTGAAAAAAGAATGATACTTACGACGAAATCGTCGTCGACAATATTAGGACACACGAAGCATCTTAGTCCTAGAGTTTGTTGTCTTACGGACCTTATCACCTGACAACGGTCACCACAACGACACTCTGGACACTCACGCAATGTGAGGAGTACCAAGGGATTTACCTACCATTCTAAGGCTTCTGCAGCAATTCGTCGTTCATGCTCATCCTTCCATCTAAGGTAATCCGATCTTGTTTCACTACGTGAATATCAGCGTGTTCCGTTGTTATGTGGGTTCTCCGTATCTACCCACTCAATGAAGTTGCACACCATACGATATATCTGCAAAAGATTTTATGATTGTGTAGAAACCAGTTAGCGTTTTTTGTATTGAGTGTAGTTAATAGAACTTGGAACAAATGAATCATACCTGATTAATATTTGAGCATTGTGAGCATTGGAAGAATCTTCTGCCCCGAATTTGTCATGAGGGATGTCTGGAGTACGCACTGATCTCTGCAAGCGCACAATGGGCGATCACACCACGGTGGAAACAGACCAGCGAAAGGATCATTTTGCTAGTTAAGATGCTCAAGAAATGGACCTTCCATTCTCTCTAGATCCGTGAGAATGTGAAATAAAATATGGAGAGCTTGTATTCGGCTTGTCTATACGTGTATATATAGTGGAGCAACAAGTGATACAACTGGTCGTGGCGAGAGTCGATTGTCAAAACGCCATGTGACAGCACGGACACATAAGAGTAAGCTTTGCTTTACCTGACAATGTAACGCCGAAAGTTGATCGTGACAACTCGAGCTGGCACTGTGTCTTTCTACAGTGTTTTACTGTGCGACTTGACGGGTCCGATCATCATGCGTCAAAAGTTTGTTGTCATATGGTTAAATGTTTGTAAGGTTTCTGCGGTGTACCGATGACATGAACGAAATAGCATCGAGTAAAGGCACGGTTACTGAACAAATCATTGCAAAAGTAGTATAGGTGCATAGAAATACAAACCAAAAGAACATTGCGCAAAAGATTCTAAGAGGTGGACCTCTACTACCAAGGCCTCTTACCCCTATCCCTCCTACCCTGTGCCCTAGCGTGTCCTGGGAGTATGTCAGACGGTCCGGTGGTACGACACGGCCTGCCTGTCCCTTCGGTACCAGTGTGGCCGCTGGCTGCTCCTGGTTCTGAGCTGGTGGAGCTCCTGCAAGCTGTGAGGAGCCAAGTATCTCCTGGTCTGGCTCATCCTCCAAGTCGTCATCATAGAAATGGTCACTAGGACCAGTGCTGCCTGCATGTGTGCGCTGCGAGGAAGAGACTCCTGCACCAAAGATCCCCTCTTGAAACCTTGTTGGATAAAGAACATAAGGTTTAGCAAGGTAAATAGAACTTATCAGAACAAGTACAATTAACGAAAGAAACCAGTGATGATATTCACCTAGAGGAACCCCTGATTGCATGTGTGGACGAGGGATCGACGCTCGGTGTGCAGAAGTGCTCGCTCCGGCAGGCGGCTAAAGGCAGGGGGACCTGCGAGGCATGTATTTTGTTATAACGTAGTAATGTTGCCGAGACCAAATCAGACATTATGGAACTTACCTCTGGGAGGAGCACTACCATGAGAAGCCACTGGTCTAGGTGGCACAACTTCGGCCGTAGAGGCTTGTGGCGGTGGTGGTGCTAGAACATGTGGAGGTACTACGTCCACGACGCTGCGATAGGAAAAGACGCGCATGACAGCGCACATCTTGGGCTGCATCCGGTCGAACGTCAGCCTCTGCTCAGAATCACTCAAGTGCAAGCCAGCGTCCAACCTGACTACGACTGAGTTAATATCGGCATTGACAACTCATGTGGCGTCAGCCTATTAGAGACATAAGTCAACATGTTAGTACCAATCTGAGTAAAAAATGAAAGAATTGAAAAGGAGTTGCACTTACCTCGAGGAAGTAGTCTCGGTCACGGTGCGTGGGGTACGCGTCTGTGGCAGCAGCAAGGTGTGGTTGTGGCATGGCGAGAGTGAAGGTCACACGGGCACGCGTGCGAGGTAAGTACTAGCGGAGGTAGTCACGGTAGTTGTCCTCTGTTTGAGGCCAGAGCTCGTCGATCACTTCCTTTGGAGCTAACAACCAATCGTCCACGTACTGTTGTACGCGTGGTGCCCAAAGTGTGCCAGCTTGCTGTTCCCGACGAGTCAGCCTGTTTGGTTACGCAAAGTTAGATAGCTCGATGAATGAAGTAGCATCGTATTTGTAATTAAAATAGTTAGTACTCACAAGTGGTCTCTAGGGTGGACGGTAGGTTCCATGACGCCAGGAAAAGCCTGTCTCAAGCCAAACTATCTCATCACACGGTGTAGGCAGTGAGGCTCGACGAAGATGTCAAACACCAACAGTGCCATCATGAGCCAGTAGGCCGCGTCACGTGTGCACAAGGACGATAGTCCTAGTGGTGCTCTCTATGTGACGTCCTGCTCAGTGTACGGCTCCTAGACGACGTCGTTGGGCTGGTGTTGACGCCAAATCCATACCACCGATGTGGATCCGGCGCGCGGACACACAAAGGCCAGGGAGATCTGCTTAGCTCCAGTGCAGGTCCTAAAATTGATGAAGCGTGGGCGTGCCAGTCAGTTTGATCCTGCCACTGACAAGATATGCAAAATAGCAGAACAGAAGGTCTATCGGCTGATAGGCCGATAGGGTAAAAACGTATCGGCCGATAGGCCGATAGCCAAAACAACCAATCGGCCGATGATAACATGATGATATAGCAATGTGATATAGCATAACCCAAATATAAAATAAACATTAATCTGAAGATTAAAGCACACATCGGCCAAAGGTCCGATGACATAAACTCTCAATAAGCAGATAAACAATAAATACTCTGTTGTCATCGGCCAGATCCAATCTATATGTAAAACTCTTGGGCCGATGCAACGTCCAGATAACTCACTGGCTGAAACCCCAATGAAACCCTTATTGGCAGTCAACAAGCAGGCTAGAGATTACGGTTCTAATCACGACTTAGTAGGTCAAACCGAACTGATGCAGCACTAAGTATGAAAAGAAACGCAAGACCTAGACAATCAAGCCCTTGACTGATTTTCAGAGTGGTGGATACCTTAGCCAATCTAATCTAGCAAGGTAATTTAGTCGATACCGGCATAAACCCTAAAACGAATCTCCGCCGATAAGACGAAATCGAAAAGCCGAA
This sequence comes from Oryza officinalis, assembly GCA_008326285.1. NCBI lineage: Eukaryota > Viridiplantae > Streptophyta > Magnoliopsida > Poales > Poaceae > Oryza > Oryza officinalis. The sequence goes on from BDMV01000009.1 coordinate 17,114,969, forward strand.
CCAGATTAACTAAGATATATGATAGTAGGTACTTACGTTGACGAGATCAGAACGTCGAAGCCCTAGCCCCGACAACGCAGGCAGCCATAACGAGACTTACCCCTCGTGAGAAGGGCATGAACTCGTCGAAGAAGACAAAAAGTAAAGGTTGGCGATGCGCCGAAGTTGTATTGATCGTGAGATGATAATTACATGAACCTCGGGCTTATATATTTATACCCATAGGCTAACAAAGATCCTAATAGAATACGACTCAAACTTTCCTAAAGATAAAAGGAAACAAATAAAGTCCTTGCCGGACACTAACACACTTTCCTAAAGATAAAACAAAAAACTAACAAACTCTCCCTAATTAAGAGATACAAGCCGCATCCTTCTTGAACTCGGTCTTTTCTGGATAAGATCTTCCCGAATCTAACAAGAATCCGACTGCTGAAAATATGGATAACTCCTATCGGCCGCTTGTAGACCTCCGAAGCCGATACAGACTTTGAGGCCGATATGTACTCTGAGTCGATACACAAACTAGGCCGATAATGACTTTGGGGCTTACCAAATTCTGGCGTTAACACATGCCCCCCAGTTTTGGAGTATGAGAAGTCATGCTTCAAAATTATTCTTGTCTTGATCACCCCGAAACTGATTCTTCTCTTCTTCGTGACATCAGCTCTCATAAGCCGATATCGTCTGCACTAGATGAGCTAGGCTGTCAAACTCATAGAAGAAAAATCTGCCTTTGATAGTTTCTGACAACCCCTGGAATGCAAGTCCTACTAATTGCTCATCATTTAAATTCAAACCATAACATCGGCCACGGATATTACGAAATCTTTGAATAACTCCTCAGCTGATTCCCCTTCTTGTTGTTTAACCGATATCAAATCTGAAAGCTTCAACTCATCAATTCCAGCAAAGAAGTACTGGTGAAATTGCTTCTCAAGATCGGCCCAACCTCTGATAGAATTTGGTGGCAATGATGAAAACCATGTGAAGGCCGATCCAGTCAAAGACAATGGAAACAATCTAACTTTCAGAGCTTCTTCAACCGATGCCTCCCCACATTGAGCTAAAAATCGGCTGATATGTTCCCTCATAGATATATCACCTTGCCCTGAAAATTGGAAAAAGTCTGGAATCTTGTATCGGTCTGGAAGTGGAACTCTATCAAACCATTTAGGATATGGCAGCCGATACACAGAAATATGTCTCTTAGGTCTAATTCCAAACTGTTCCTCTATTACTTTTGCAATCATATCGGCCCAATCTTCTTTAGACTGATATCTTTGAGTTTCTTCTGGCCGATATTGTTGATGTAGCTCTCCAGGCTGATGCTGATCTATTTGCCCCCCAAGCCAATGTCGTTGTTGCCGATGCTGAAATTGTTCGTCGATTTGCCCCCCAGTCTGATTTCTTAATGCAATAACTCTGGGAACTATTTTTTCGATCAAACCATGTAATGTACTCACCAAAACTCCAGATCTATCAAACATAGTGCGACGAACAATTTCATCAACTGTCTTTTGAAGCGTCTCATCATCTATCGGCTCTTCTTCTTCTTCTACTGGCTTGAGAGATTGCTCTTCCTTAGCCTTGACTTCTTGATCAGACATATTGTTGGAATTGTGGGTTCCACGAGCCGTGTAAAGATCTGTTGTCAAAAACACAGTCCCACTGGGCGTGCCAAAAGTGTGTTGACGCCAAATCCGTACCGCCGATGTGGATCCGGCGCGCAGACACACGAAGGCCTGGGAGATCTGCTTAGCTCCAGTGCAGGTCCTAAAATTGATGAAGCGCGGGCGTGCCAGTCAGTTTGATCCTGCCACTGACAAGATATGCAAAATAGCAGAACAGAAGGTCTATTGGCCGATAGGCCGGTAGGGTAAAAACGTATCGGCCGATAGGCCGATAGCCAAAACAACCGATCGGCCGATGATAACATGATGATATAGCAGTGTGATATAGCATAACCTAAATATAAAATAAACATTAATCTGAAGATTAAAGCACACATCGGCCAAAGGTCCGATGGCATAAACTCTCGATAAGCAGATAAACAATAAATACTCTGTTGTCATCGGCCAGATCCAATCTATATGAAAGCGTGTTGACGCCAAATCCGTACCGCCGATGTGGATCCGGCGCGCGGACACACGAAGGCCTGGGAGATCTGCTTAGCTCCAGTGCAGGTCCTAAAATTGATGAAGCGCGCCAGTCAGTTTGATCCTGCCACTGACAAGATATACAAAACAGCAGAACAGAAGGTCTATCGGCCGATAGGCCGATAGGGCAAAAACGTATCGGCCGATAGGCCGATAGCCAAAACAACTGATCAGCCGATGGGCCGATGGCACTGTCCAGATAACATGATGATATAGCAATGTGATATAGCATAATCCAAATATAAAATAAACATTGATCTGAAGATTAAGACACACATCGGCCATAGGTCCGATGGCATAAACTCTCGATAAGTGGATAAACAATAAATGCTCTGTTGTCATCGGCCAGATCCAATCTCCATGTATAAAACTCTTGGGCCGATGCAACGTCCAGATAACTCACCGGCTGAAACCCCGATGAAACTCTTATTGGCAGCCAATAAGCAGGCTAGAGATTACGGTTCTAATCACGACTTAGTAGGTCAAACCGAACTGATGCAGCACTAAGTATGAAAAGAAACGCAAGACCTAGACAATCAAGCCCTTGACTGATTTTCAGGGTGGTGGATACCTTAGCCAATCTAATTTAGCAAGGCAATTTAGTCGATACCGGCATAAACCCTAAAGCGAATCTCGGCCGATAAGACTAAATCGAGAAGCCAAACCAGATTGACTAAGATATATGATAGTAGGTGCTTACGTTGACAAGATCAGAACGTCGAAGCCCTAGCCCCGACAACGCAGGCAGCCATAACGAGACTTACCCCTCGTGGGAAGGGCATGAACTCGCCGAAGAAGACGAAAAGTAAAGGTTGGCGACGCGCCGAAGTTGTATTTATCGTGTGATGATAATTACATGAACCTCGGGCTTACATATTTATACCCATAGGCTAACAAAGATCCTAACAGAATACGACTCAAACTTTCCTAAAGATAAAAGGAAACAAATAAAGTCCTTGCCAGACACTAACACGCTTTCCTAATTAAGAGATACAAGCCGCATCCTTCTTGAACTCGGTCTTTTCTAAATAAGATCTTCCCGAATCTAACAAGAATCCGACTGCTGAAAATATGGATAACTCCTATCGGCCGCTTGTAGACCTCCGAAGCCGATACAGACTTTGAGGCCGATATGTACTCTGAGTCGATACACAAACTAGGCCGATAATGACTTTGGGGCTTACCAAATTCTGGCGTTAACAGCTAGAGACGGTCAAACTCGAACACGAACTCTGGGTACCCCCATCTCACCTGCACGTGGGTGTAACGGCGCTATGACATAAAAACATGGTATACATGTCGCAGGTTGTTATTAATAAGCGATAAAAAGAATGAACGGTGCAATCAGCAATGCTTTTACTTACCCCACGCTACGGTATTATACGGGTGTAGGCCAGTGAGCGCCGGGAGACCTGGAAGGCGCATCACATGCGAGAAGCGCTCCGTGATATTCTCCTTCCATCCTCCAACACCATCTACGGGAACAACTGTTGCTCCTGCAAGAGGTAGCCCGAGAAGGTACAACACGTCCTGTAGTGTCGGTGCCATCTCCCCACATGGAAGATGGTACGTGTGCATCTTAGGCCTTCAGCGGTCTACCAGAGCAGCAACAAGAGACCGGTCTGCATCCCACCGTGTAACATACCAAAAATTCGAATTTCGAATTTTTACTTCAATTAAATAAAAAAATGTGTTTTCGAGTTTAAATAGAAATATAAATGAAAGTAAAGCCTAAAAATAACATTTCTGGTTGATTATAAAACGAAGTATAATTTCTCTACCATTTAAATATATATTTAAAATAAGAATACTTAAGGGTAGGTGAACTCAATGAATATTTAAAAATAATTGGTGCAATATAAAATCATGAGGAAAATCATGAATGTACTATTTAATATATATAACTCACTGGAATTTTGGTATGAATTAATATGTACTTTTGATACCCCAAATAAATAGGTCAAAACAGTCAAACTATAAGTTAATACTAAACCCTAATCGGCAAAAACGACACACATCTCATAAATGTATTTTATCATATGAAAATTTATATGGAACATAATTTATTCAAATACTACCTCATTTATTATGAATTTATATATTTTTTCCAGAATTTATTTTATTAGTTTTGATCTCCTAAAAATTCAATCTAGTTTCAGCCGAGCCTACATTCTTTATTTTTTTGGGAATAAAATATAGAGTATTTTTGAGTGCAACCAAGGAAAATGGAAACTAGGTATTTTTTTCTACCACCAGTAAAATCCACCTTAATTTATCATGCACAAAAATTCAGTTATAGAATTAAAAATAAGGGAGAAGGAAATATATCTGAAAAACCTTTGTAAATCACTTGAGAAGTAGATCACCAAGGAAACTACTCATTTTCTCTCTCTGCCATGTGGGCCCAGCCTTGGTAGGACCCACCTGTCAATCACTCAAGCTTGCCACCTCCTTCTCCAAGCCAGGAACGGCTGCCACATCGTGTACACGCGCCAGCGCTCCAGTGCGCCACCTCGACGTCCACCGCATTTTTGATCTCCTCTATAAATAGCGCCGCTTTGCCCACCGACGAAGCTTTTCATCCTCATCGCGTTCCACCCAAAACCCTAGCGAGATTGTCTCGGGAGCTCCGGGAGTGAACTCATCTTCTCCAGTGCCATCAAGATCCACCACCGTCGCCGTCCTTCTCTGGTGAGCTTCGCCGCAAACCAACCGTAGGAACACGATCCTCTATCCATGCCTAAACCCTCTGTACCTTCCTCCTTGTTTTGGCGTAGGTCGAGCACCTTGTGCAAAGCTCGTCGGCGTCCTCGGTGTCCAGAGCGCCGTCGCAGTTCGCATCGTCATTCCCGTCGACCCGGTGGAACCCTAGCCGAGCCACTACGCCAGCGTCATCGTCTAGATCCCAGGTGCAAGACGCCCAAGTGAATTCAAGCCGAGACGTTGCCATTGAAGAGATTCCCTTTGTCTTCTCCAAGTCCAGCCGCCAGCCATCGCCGTCGATTTCTCGTCCTCAGGTGAGTTCCGACGCAATTCCTCCCGCGGGTAGCAACCCTAGGGCATCTCTAACCTTGTGCATGTGTCACTTTGACAGGAGATTGGCCATCCTTCGCTGTCGCCGTCGCCCTGCTTGTTTCTGCCGCCGCCGGAGTTGTCTTCACGTCGCCACTGCTGTCCAAGCCTCGCCGAGCCCAGTGCGACCTTAAGTGAGCATCCACGACCTCTGTAGATGCATGTGCATGCATGAATTTGCACCGAGCCGAGCTAGAACCCGAGATGACCTAGCATGCCGAAGCACTCCGCCGCTCACAACATCGCCGGCGTCGACTTCGACCACCATAGCCAACAACACGACCATCGACTGGATCGCCAGCCTCTCCTCTACCTTTTCTCTTTTGGCCGCACCTCGCGAAAACCCGCCGTTTGCCACCGACGTCGACGACAAGCTCGTCGGCCGTCGCATCCAGCCACTGCCCTCGGTCTCTCCCTCACTGAGCCGCTGACCTGTGGGCCCCACTGCATATAAATAGCTGAGGTTTAATTTGTAAAGAAAACAAAACCTTCTGTACTAATGTGTAAATGTATATCCTACGACATGTGGGACCAAGGACCTAATAGCAATAAGTCAGAAACCTGAGTACTCTTAATAAAGAAGTATTTAAACATGTGCTGGGGACTTCGGGTTGAAACCTTGGAAACCCAGGGACTTTTCTGCAAAAGTACAGAGGCTGACCAGTGGACCCCTTATCTTTAAAATTTGGAAATATTAAAGGAAATATTCAAAACAATAATTTTACAATAGGAAAATGAGTGAAACTTGTAAAATGCATATAAAATTCATTTTAACTCCATTTGAGGTGAATCAAATTTCTATGGATTCACAAAATTGTAAACTTTAATATGGTAAGATAAAACATGATGTCTACAGTATAAGAATTGTCTCTAAAAATTAATATATGGAATACTTGACATATAGCCTTTACTAATTTATAAAATCCATACAAAATTCATTCTAACTCCAAATAATATGATTCCAGATGGGTTGGGTAATAAATCTCATAGACTTGGTTTTCATAAATTTAAATGTAGTACATATAGTACTAGAAACATATTTAAAATTTGTATAATAAATAAGACTTATAATATGTCATATAACTTGTAAAATTCATAATAAATCCATGCTAGCTTCAAATATTGTAAACTAAATTTTGTTAAACTTTGGAGAAAGTACTCTCTGCTGCAGTAACCTAAGACTTTACCAATCCTGGACCCAAAATGCACTTAGAGCTAAATAGAGCCTAATTAAGTTATTTCTAGTTTTAGACTTTAAAAATTTATTACTCACAAATGCAACATGATAAAATAGAAATTCTTTCACCACAAACTATAAACCCACAGCATCTAACCACACTAGTGAATTCATGCATTTTAGAGCATTTTGAATATTTGTATGTTTCGGTATTTATTCGATTATCGATTTTTCTTTTAGAAGACGATTTCGTTGTTGGTGAGAAGATTTGACCTTTCGCTGACTCCAGTAAGGACATCAATCAAGGCAAGTTTTGCCCTAACCTTTGAACATATTGAATCCCATGTTTTTCGGGATAAATGCGTTGTTTTATAAATTTGCACGCGTTAGATAGTTATGTTTGGAAAAATTATTTGAAAGTGATGAAATGGTAGTTATGACCTATTTGTTGCATAATCCTCCTTGAGAATTGTTATCCATGATGTTTGTAACCTTAGAATGGTTTAGAGTACCCTATTTGTACTCAAATGGAAACCCCTACGCTTTTATAAAATGCAAATGCTTAGCCTTGCTTAGTAATGGATAAATCATGGATATGGATCACTTATTATGTTATTTGAATTGTTTCAGAACTTATGAACAGAGATAATTTCTCTGCTTATTTGCGAACTAAAATAAAAGGAATGTGAATTTCATACTTAGGCGGCAAGTGATATGCATATGGTGGTAGTTGCATATCGATAGGGGGAGTGTCCGCCTGAGTTGTTTAAGGACTGAACTACATATCACCCACTTATGTCTACCATACATCCAAATGTGTTATTTATGGGGATAACCTTGACCTATTAAGTTAAGCATTTGTCTGACCTTGCATTCGGGAGGCCGTTGTAGTAGAGATAGTGGCCACGAATGTACTGTGGGCTATCTATAGGAACTACCCATGTAAGTGTTAATGATTGTGTTGAGTTTATTGCTAGCGAATATTCTAGCTGGGTGTGATTACCGTGAGGGGACGAGTGTAATGTTCCGTCTCACGGCATGGGCGTCTAAGTCTGTCCAATACAACGATAACGTGCCTCGTGAGGGAACGGATGTGTTCGCCATCACGGCGTTAGGTTTAAGGCGTGGGCCCGCCACCTAACGACTCTAGGACTTAAGCCTAGGGTGGATTCACACTTATCGTGCTCATGCAAGGTTAGACAATACTTAATGTAAAAGCCTCGTTATGATCTCTAGACCGCACTCAACATGTAGAGTGTGGTAGTGCTTGGCCAGCACAAGACAAACTAGAGAGTTCATACCATGTGGGTAAAGCTGTATAAACTCTGCAGAGTTATAAAAACTAATCGATTAGCCGTGCTCACGGTCATGAGCGGCATAGTGATGAGATGTGCGTATACTTTTGTGTTTTCCTAAATCATGTTGAAACTAAATGTCTTGGAATGATAATGAGATTGGTATATGTGATATGATTGCTCTATTTCCGGATTGGATGGTAATGAAACGCTACTATCTATTTATGTTGGTTTCATGCCATGAATATTATGCTTTACATAATTGTTGAAATGTTTTGTTCAAATTGCGTTGTAAATGAATTATGAACTAAATTTAGCTTTACGCTGAAAATCTTGACTACATATAAGCCTTCCTTTGAATATAGCCTTCATGTATGTAGGATTGACTATGCGCTTGCCAGTACATTAACTTGTTTAATGTACTGACTCTTGCCTTGTGTATATGTTGTTGTTTAGAACTTGTTGCAAGTATTTGAGTGTTGCGGGAATCGTTGTTCTCTCAGGATTGGTCCTATCAAGGGGTTTACCCTAGTCGGTTGCTTGTGGGGAATTTGGGTAGACATGCTTCCGAAGGACTTTAACTAATTAGCCGAATGGCTATATATGTAAGTAACTTTGTTATTTGCCTCTAGTTATGTCTAAGTCACCTTACATGTATTTGCGTTAATACCATGGCTTAGATGAAAATGCGAGGCTAGCATCTTCCTGGGGCTAGCTAAGCTTGAGTAAGGATTTTGAGCAATTGAGATGTTGTAGAGCTCAGCAATTTGAGTCAAGTCTCCTGAGATGTGTAACACATCTGGTCGCCATCTTCGAATGGTTTGATGGGCATGTCTCAGGCTAAAGTTGACTGGCACGCTGAGTCCCAGCAATATCTCCTTTGCTCATTATTCGGCATCGCAGAGTTCATATCAAATGGTGTTAGGTTGTGGTCTTGGACACATTGAGGTTTGAATGGCTAGTTATGCGTGTATGGATCCCACTCAGCCAAGATCATGTGGTGACCACAAATATCACTGGATAGTATGAATTTTGGGTGCTCGACACACCGCTTCGTCGGGTCTCTCTCGTCCGCCCCCGCCTCAACTAGCCTACAAAGTAGTAGGAGGCCAGCCTCATGCAACCTGCACAAAGTATGGTCGAAACATTAGTAATGACAATTAGAGTAAAGTTCACGGCGTATCAACAAGTGGGAAAAAGGAGTACCACGGAACGTGCCACGGGTCCACACGTAGCAATTGTCGTGAAGTGCATGGACGGAAGGTGCCGAGCTGCGCACCCTGGATTGCTGAATGGTACGACCAGTGGTTCCTATCGATGCCGCTATCGAAGAGCTCTGGTGTGTCATCCGCCATACCTGCACGCAAAATAATGATTAGAATAACAATAAATAATACTTCAATACATCCATGAAAGGAATCAAAAAATTTTAATAAGACAGGTTATAAAAATTTCACAAATAGTATGACTACAACGACATGGATTGAAATTACATGCTATGACTACTTATTATGACAACATTAGCATGCAATGCCAACTTGTTCGCAATACACTACCGGACTAGTTCATGGTTCACAAATAATAGAATACCGGATTAATTCATGGTTCACAAACAGTACAATACCAGACTAGTTCATGGTTCACAAGCAATATGATTACAACGACACTCATTGAAATTACAGGCTACGACTACTTAGTATGACAACATTAGGATATAATACCGACCTGTTCACAATGCAATACCCAACTAATTCATTGTTCACAAACAAATATTACAACATCACATCGCCAAGCGCACGAGGATGCCTGGGACGTGCTCGCCTTGTTGTTGTTCCATCCCCAGGTGGTCGCTTCCCATCTGTTGTCTCTCCATATGGACCAACATCTGCGACGCTAGGACCTACAGCATTCTTCGGGCATTTCTTGAAAGTATGACCGTGCTGATCACACTTCCTACAACGTATTGTCCTACCACCTGCTTCAGACTCATCCATGTCATTTCTGATGCGTTTTGTCTGACGTCGACCCTTTTTCACCCTTAACTTGTTTGGATCTGGAATGTAAAAAACTTGGGGCCTCAAAGTTGTGTAGGATCCTAAGATCCCGAATTCATATATCTCCTCACTCCATGTATGAAAGATTGCTTCTTTCCTGAAATAATGTGACACGTACACATCGGGGAGTATGCCACAATCACCGGCTGTGGCAAGTACGTGAGAGCAAGGTAGGTGTCGAAGCTTAGGCTTCATACAACTGCAACTACATTCGCCATCCGCCTTCAGGACACATTCTTACACAGCTTGCTTGTGGTAGATACCACGTCTGCTCCTATCAACATATATTACTTCGTACCGATGAACTTTGGTGATTTCAGGAATAACTCTATGCCTCTTGGCCTTAGCTATTTTAGCTTCCATGTGCTTAGTCACTACGTTCCCAAAAATTATATTGTTGTTTGTTACTGAGGGACCAATTTTCTTGTATCGATCCCTAAAGTATGCTTGTGTGCCGTGAAGGATAAATTCAACAATACCAACCAATAGGAGTCCTCGCATTCCTCACATTACCCAATTGTAAACCTTGGCCAAATTAGTTGTCATTATGCCATACCGAAAACCATCAGTGTCGAACAAGAGTGCCCACTTCTCCTTTCGTTCATTCTCAATCCAATGCAAGAAATTTCGGATAGATGACGCCGACCTCCTTCTCATTGTGAGTGGTACCTAATACCTAAACTCTCTTTGCAATGAGACCGCCCAATGCTTCCCGTCTCCTTCATATCCTCCTTATGAGCATACCTAGCACCCTGAATTACCTCATTCTCTGTGTATTCCTAGGGTATATGATGCCCCTCTGAGATAACAAGTCCTGAGAAGTCCTCTTTTGTCCAATCAGTGGACATTACATCATCTTTCTCATCGGATGATACGTCGCCCTCCGCTTGCTCATTATCCGAATCTTCCATCTCCATTCCATCGACAATTGTACCGACTCTCTCCCCCTCCTCCGCCACGCCCATGGCCTGCACCACCCTTGTTTGATTTTTCTCATTTTTCATCAATGGTCCAACACAATCCCCCACATGGCATGGACCCTCAACATCTTCGATTTCCATTGCAACATTTCTGTTCTTTTCATGCACCGACACAAAAATAACAAGGGGCCATGACCATTCAAAAGCCATCTCCACATACCATCTCCAAGTATTAGTGCTATCCACTGGCATTAGTTCTCAAAAATAACCTTCTGTTGCATGACTCACTATAACAAATATTGACATTGTGTTGACTTCTGGGTCTATTCTAAATCCTCGTAGCAACCAACTATAAATTGACTAAAATGTTCTCTCGGTAGGCCTATCGATGTCCTTCGATGTCATTCTAAAATCTGACAGATCAACACCATCTGGACCAAATCTAAGGTTACCTTGACTGTGAACTAACTGAAATATGACCTTACTTGACATTGTGCCTGATGAAACAAAAAACTAGGTTAACTAAGTTTGAAACATAATCACCAGATCTAATGTCGAATTTATCAATATGTACTACGCCCTAAGTTATATGGTGCTCCAGATGTACCATATAACTCAAATATACTGTACAATTTGCACTATGCCCTAAGTCTCAATTTTTATAAATATATCGTATGCCTTTGTTTTTAAATTATACAAATATGTAGTGTGCTCCAGATCTACTAAAATATATTACAATACAACTAAAATGCTACAAAAATTTTAAAGACAATACAATATAATGTATTTACCAGCTATAAAGTCAACAAATCGGCAGGGCTTTGCCGCTTTCCTTCTGCTCCCCCTCACCCCTCTCTCTTTTTTTTCTGAATTTTGAGTGAATATAATGAAAATTTGGAGAGGGAGAAGCGGTTTTATACATAGGGGGCCAAAAATCGCCCTCCCAGAGGGCGGCAAGGGGGCCACCTGCAAAAGGGCGGTGAGGCCGGCCTGGTATTTTTGCAGACGGCCCCCGCACAGTCAAAAAAGCCCTCCCAGAGCGCAGCAAGGGGCTGCCTGCAAAGTTTTTCTCCCCTGTTGACCATCTGCCACGTCAAATAAATTGTCCTCTAGGAGGGTCATTTTTGAAAAAAAAAAGCCCTTACAGAGGACGATGAGCGACTAGATTTGTAAATTTTTGAAATAGAAAATTATTTTTTAAATATTTTAGTATATAAAATTAAAAATAAAAAATTCCCTCGACGTCCATCTGCTCGGCCGGCGTCGATCCGAGTGCCCAGCCATCTCCCCGACGGCGATCTGCTCCGCCGACGTCGATCCGAGTGCCCAGCCATCACTGGCCATGGTGGGTACTGGGGACGGCGAGAGGTTGTCGCCGGCGCAAGTGCAAGCTCAGGAAGGCGTGAAGAAGGAGGTCGCCACGGGGCCGGCCACCGTGAACGACCTCCCCGACGACGTCCTCAAGCTCGTCCTCCTCCGCTTCGGCCCCCTCGCCCTCGTCCGCGCCGCGGCCACATGCAAGTGGTGGTGCCGCCTCGTCGCAGACGTCGAGTTCCTCTGCCAGTTCCGCTCCCTCCACGCGTCCCACTTCGTTAGTTGCTGTCATATCGCTGACCCTACTTTCACGGGGGCACAGCGCGGCGGCAACCATGTCTTCGTGCCGGAGCTCTCACCGGTGGATGCTCTCGACCGCCACCACCTCTCCCTCGACTTCCTGCCGGAGGCGGATGGCGACGGCTCAAGGTTGGAGCTCGCTGAAACCCGTGCCGGCCTCGTGCTCCTCTACCAGAAGACGTGGTCTGGTGATGTCTACTTCCCCAACATGCTCGTCTGCGAGCCGCTCTCGCGGCGTTACCAGAGCATCCTCCGCCAGCAAAAGATGGAGTACAGCCGATGCCTCGGCGTCTTCTTGATCGAGGGCGCCGACGAGACTGGCAGATACATCAGCATGTCGAACTTCCGGGTGCTCTCCGCTATCTACGAACCTGCAATGCCGTACTGGAAAGGCGATTACACGCCGCCCCGCCCGCAAGCCTATGTCTTCTCCTCGAGCGGTGACGATGGCTGGCACACGGTGGGCAGCGACTCCGGCAGTGACATCGAACTTCCAAGCTTCGAATTGATAAGCTTCATAGGGCGGGCGGGCCAGTCTCTGTACTGGGAATTAGGTTGTGACGACACCGTTCTCGCTCTGGACGAGACCACAGCGGAATTTTCGCTGATAACGATCCCGGCGATCGTCGGAGAGTCATACAACCCGTCAACCTTCCGTGTCATTGGTGGTGGCGATGACATGATGCGTGTGGTCCGCTTGATTCGCAACGACTTCAAAATCTTCACACAGCTCAAGGGGAGCGGCGGCGAGTGGGTGGTGGAGAAGCTTGTGAGGCTGCCGGTGGCGACCCATGGGTTGCCAGCGCACAACATGGGGTTGTTCCACAACTACGTGAGGATCCTCACGGCGGGCGGGAGGTACCTCGTGACGCCACGGGTGACGACTTGGCTGTTCTCCATCGAGGTTGAGATGTCGGTGGTGGAGCGCGAGCGCGAGCACGAGAGGAACAAGTTTTTCTTCATCTCTGGCAACGGTAATATCTTACATTCAAAACCAATTTAAAGTGTCTCACAGCTTTACTACTTTAATGGGAATCAGGAGAGCTCTGGCAGATTTGTATAATGGGGGTGATTGGTTTCTAGACTTTAGAAGAAATCCGAATGTAGCTGATATGCAAGATCTAGATGTCTTGATGAAGAATCTGATAAAATCATTTGGCCACATGAGAAAGCAAAGACATTCACTACTAGATCTATGTACGGGTTGATAACTTTTGGAGGTGTCATTGACAGAAATATGCAAGAGACATGGAGATGTAAAATGACTAAAATCCCATTGAAGTTAAAATATTTTCTGTATTTAGTGGGAAGAGATAGAATACCATGTGCTGTTCAGCTTAGGAAAAGAAACAGGAAAGGAGAGGAAACGAACAGCCATCCTTTTTACTTGTCCTTTAGCAAACTTTGCATGTTGTGTAGTTAGAGATGCAGTTGGTATGCAGCCATGCAGGGAGTACATATCTTTTTTGGGATTGTGTAAACTCAGAAAAGAGGTGTACAAACAATCGTTTTTGGTCGGTCTTTTTTTGCTGGGATAAGTTGGGCTTTGTGGTTAACTAGGGTCTAGGAATGACTGGGTTTTCTAAAATGCTCTTGTAAAATCTCCATTACAGGTCGTTTACAAAGGTTTGTCGTTTATTCAGCGCTGGAGGGTACCGGACAAATTGTATGAAGCTTTGATGGGGAGACTCCAATTGCTGAAGCCGACTGATGCTCTATCAGACAGTCTGATGTTTTGCTTGTGTCATGTTTAGCTTTTGTTAGCTGGGGGCCTGTTGCTATGTGGTAAGAGTTGTTCAGAACTTCAGATGTGTTTAAGCCCTGAAATATCGCAGGAATCCCCAGCTTGCACCTCTGCTTCCCTTTTGTTTATTCTGTGTATACTATGTTCTGTTATGGGCTTCTTTGTTTTCTGTGTAGACAATGTTCTGTTATGGGCTTTCTTCCAAAGCCAGGTAATAAAAATGCTTTGATTTCCAATCAAATTTATAAAGAGTCTAACTGATAAAATCCATCCGGGTTGAGGATTTCCATCCGGAAAAGAGAAACAAAAAGGTGAAATATTTTGATATTTTCATCCGGGTTGAGGATTTCCCACGATTATGGGCCCCTGTGGGCCTAGTAGGGCCCATATATAAAATCATATATCCTTTCCTTTGGCATCTTCGAGAAGCACAAATAAGCTAATCCAGCTTAATTGATTAGGAGTAATTAATCCTTCAAAATGCTAATCCATCTTAATTACTTTCCTAATCGCGTTGACTAGACCAGCAGTCGAACGCACACAGGCTGTCAGCGACTTGGAGCGCGCGGCACGCTTAATACTCTCGACTACTTCAGAGCGCGGCCGAGACACAATCGCAGAGCAAGAAACAAACAGAGAGGCAGCCTCCCCTGCCATGGCGACGACGGAGCGGCGGCGCTGCCAACGTCAGCGCAGGGACAAGCACAAGAGGAGTTCGTCGAGGAAGGTGGCCCGGGCAGGGGACAGCGCAGCGGCGGCGACGACCGTCGAGGACGTCCCCGACCACCTCCTCGAGGTCATCCTCCTGCGGCTGGACTCCTCCGTCTCCCTCCTCCGCGCGGCGGCCGCGTGCACGCGGTGGAGCCGCGTCGTCGCCGACGCCGGCTTCCTCCGCTCCTTCCGCTCGCTCCGCGGAGCACGCCACGTCGTCGGGCTGTACCACACCGTCGATCCTTGCTTTGGGGCGCCGCCGGAAGGTGGCAGCTCTGTCGTCTTTGTGCCGTCGTCGCCGCCGGTGCTCGGCGTGGACAGCCGCTTCTTCTCCCTCGACTTCCTCCCGGACTACGACGACAACAACTCATGGTCATGGGAGCTTGTAGACAGTCGCGACGGCCTCCTCCTCTTGTCCAAGAAGAGAAAATCCACCGGCAGGTGGGCTACAATGGCGGAGGCCAGGGCCCACTGCTTCCCTGACCTCGTAGTCTGCGAGCCGCTGGCACGGCGATACCAAGGGATCGTCTCTCCGGTATACTTCAGAAGACACCAATGCCTCGGCGTGTTCCTGCTCGACGGCGACGCGGCCGACGCCGATGACACAGGTGGCCGCATCGGCATGTCCAATTTCAGAGTCGTCGCCGCTCTCCACGACCACACATGGCAGCACGACCGTGCCGTGCCATTGGCATGTGTGTTCACCTCAGGAGGAGACGGCGGGTGGCGCGTACTGCAGAGCTCCGCTGACGCCGCCGTCGTCGACCTGCCGGAAAACTTCGACTCCATCAACTTCGCAGGCCGTGCCAGCGGCTCTCTCTACTGGGGAATCGACGACGACGGCGGCGCCATGCTCGTCCTCGACGAGACCACCATGCAATTCTCGATCGACATGTTCCCGGAGACCATCCGGGCGTCCTACGACAAATGGACTTTCCGGGTCATGGGCGGCGGCGACGACGGCGCTCTCCGTGTCGTCCGCGTGATGAGCAACGACCTCAAGGTGTTCGTGCAGCTCGCCGGCAGCGGCGAGTGGGTGGTGGAGAGGCTCGTGAGTCTGCCGGAGGCCACACGCGGGCTTCCGGGGCTCAGGGAGACGTTCTTCCGGCAAGAAGCCAAGATCCTCGCGGCGAACGCGGCGTACGTCCTCTTGACGCCGCAGGAGAAGAAGTGGCTCTTCTCTGTCGAGCTCGAGACGGGGAATGTGGAGCGCGGCCATGAGAGGAACAGGTACGCCGGAGCGGCGTACTCGTACGAGCTGCCTTGGCCGCCGGCGTTGCAGGCTTGTGCGGATTACGGTGGTGGGAGACGGCGACGCCGTTGAGCTGTGTAAAATTGGGACTAGAAGTCATACATGTTGCTGTGAAGTGTCAAGAACATGTCAATGTAAGATTCTGTTCAGCCAACTGATGGAATTCTTCGTACGTCTGAAAACTCAAAAGTTCATGGGAAATACCGTCGTCAGTTGGTGAGCCAACACACATGCATTGGGTACGTTTCACAATCATTCCGCAGGTTAAAAAATATATTCAAATTGCTATGTGAATATGTGATGGCAGCCATTAGGTCATCCTTTGAAATGACATCTAGGGAAAGTCTATTGGTCTCTCGAGGGATATTTTCTTGTTTTTCATGCTCACTGAGAACGTTGAGCACCAGTTTGAAGAGCATGGGCCGGACGGTCACCATGTCACCTACGCCGCCGTCGAAAGATGCCCTCTACAACGGACGCGACCTCGGTGCGGTAGTCGGCGGCGAGCGTAGCGAAGCATGCCTTGGAGAATATCAGAAGAGTTCGACGCCAATGAAGCGGATGAGCGCGTGGTCATCGTGGGAGGCCCATAGGAAAGAAGATGGTGAAATGACAAAAGAGCCAAATTGCCATTTTACGATGCGCAGGAACAGTATCCCGTCCTGCAGTTTTCCCTATTTTTATTGTTCGTAGTGTCCAACAGCAAAATTTCAGGTTTCTACTATGTCCACAAGCAAACCATTGTTTTACGGTTTCTACCAGCAAAGTCGATGTCCTGTATTGAATTTGGCCATCAAAGCTATCTATACCTAATTAAAAAAAATAAGTAAGACTTTTGGGACAATTTTTGTCGGTCGTCGTTATCATCCGCACGCTACGTCCTTTTTTGCGAGCGAAACGGACTAAGGGACTCCTATTTAGCACATATGTAATTTTTAACTCAGATTCGAAAACTTTCAACTTAGAGATTTAACTCTTTCATACTTTCACTTCAATTTTTAACTCAAATTCAAAAACTTTCAACTTAGATTTGAAAATGTTTAACTCAGATTTAAAAGTTTTCAAATTTTGAATTAAAATTTTAAAATTTTGGGTTGAAAGTTTCAAAATTTGAGGTGATTTTTAATTTTGAGTTCAAAGTTTCAAATTTTGACTTGAAAGTTTTTAGATCTAAGTTAAATATTTCAAACTTTGAATTGAATGTTTTCAAAATTTGAGATGAAAATTTTTAATTTTGACTTTAATGTTTTCAAAATTTGATTTAAAAAGTTTCAAATTTTGACTTAAGTTTTTAAATTTCAATTGTAAGCTTAAATGTTAAAAGTCAAAACTGACAATAAAAATACAATATGCTAATCATATGTTAATTCAACGTTAATAAAAAAATATGTTATAATTCTGTTTTTTGCCGCAGAAAAATCACGCGTACAGACGGGTTGGCCGATGCATGCGCATGCGCTAGTTTTGATTAGTTTTCTTGACGAACTAAACTCTAGGGTTCGCTTGTTTAGGATAGGGCTTGATTTCGATCCCGATACGAGGCGGATTTACTTCGATTCTTGGAAAAATGAAAGATGAGGAGATAAGGATCGAAACTCCTTAATCAATATTGGATTATCTCCAAGAATGCAGCCGGATTTCACGGAGGAGGCGGCGTCGGGTGGTTGAGGGACTCAGACGGAGGTATAGGACAACACTGTGGCGACAGGGAGAGGAGGAGTAGGAGGAGGCAAATTAGACTTTTGGTTGCTTGCTAGGCCAGTCATATGCTTGTGGGCCGAGGCGGAGGAGAGGAGAAGGGAGGAAAGCGGGCCGGCTCAGTTGTGGGCTGAGGAAATGGGCTAAAAATGGCCTAGAGAGAAAGGAGGATTTTTATTTAGATTTTTATTTAAATAAATGCTGAAATGATGTTTGTATTATTAAAATTAGCAATTAAGCTCTGAAAATTTCAAAAAAAATTCAAAGAGTGTAATTGATCGTGGAGAATTTAATAAAAATTAAATCTAGACATATCATTTTATTTCCCATACTTACTTTACTTGTGAATTAATTTAATTATACACCTACCTACTTAAAAAATACCCAAGTATTCTGAAAATTTTGTATTTTTATTAATTAAATATTGTAAATATGTCTCAACTTTTTCTCAATTTTCTCGTCTTTTCTTTTCGTTGCAACGTATAGGCATTGTTTCTAGTATGATAGATGTTGCTAAGGTTGCAATGATAATATCTCGTTTGTTTGTTGTAATACTAAAATTTGGCAAGACTTAGTAGGTCTTAAGTAGATTTTTCAAAATTCCAAAGCGGAATTTCCGAAATTTTGGGTCTATGCCCTTAGCCAAAAAAAACTATTTTAATTTGACCAAAGTTATTCAATTTTTAAACTATTTTGAACCAAAATATCGAAAATATCAGTCCTATCCGTGCCCCCGATAGATATTGCCCAACCAATATATTAAACCTAAGTTAGGACAATGAAATTCATATGCATTCATTGTGGAATGCATATGCATCATATTTGATGAGGACTCATTCGTCCTTAACTACTGCAAACAATAAGAAAAAAATAAAAATATATGTTTTTTAATCAAAATTGCAAGTAAATACCGGTTTCGAAGGGAAGTGTAAAGATATACCGTCGTCACGTTCTTGGTGAGCGAGAACGAACGCAAATAACGGTCTCGTAGGACGGTGGCGCGAACACGTAGAGCAGTCTCGCTAGATGCTGCGGCGAGATTGCGGGCCCCGCCCGGGCCGAGGGCGCGAATGCGCCAGCGGCGAGCGTAGCGGTCTCGCTTCTCGGTGCCGCGAGACCGATTAAAATTAGTTAATCGCTGAACACGACAGAAATAAAATTTTCTATCTGGTCAATTAATTTCTGACATCAAAACAGCACACATGCACGTTGATTTGTTCAACGTGGAAAGAAGGATCATTCAACGAATAGAACCGGCGGTGTCTGTTCCTTGCAGGCCGTGAGTAGCCAGCGTTCGCTGGCCCAGCCAAGAACCCGCTACGATTTCACACAACGACGGCGCGATGTAGCGACGAGTTCAAGACAAAATCTAGCCCGCGCCATCTAAGCCTAATTTCATGCTAATTAAACGGTAACTAAACGTTAATTAAAAGCTAATTAAACACTAATTAAGTAATTAAATGTTGATTAAACACTAACAAAATGCTGATTAACTAATTAAATGCTAATTAAGTCGGTTTCATAGCTAAGGGTGAAAACGGATCGAATTCGGACAGATAATAGCCATACTATATCCTATATCATATTTTTTGAACAGATTCAGAGCCGATACGGATAATATGTGGTTGTGGATGTGGAGCAAATTGTTTCGGATGTCAGAAATGATGCGGTGTCGGTGCGGACTCGGCTTAGAAACGGATTAAAATAATCGGATGTGACATGTATATACAACCTATACAAAATTTATTCATCAATACAATGAACAATAATACAATACCAATATCACAATTCACATGATAGCACACATCACAATTAACATATTATTTGTCCAAAATCATTTAATTAATACATACGGTACTGATAGGAAATTGAGATGGGAGCGTACTGTATTGTGTACCGTGAAGGTTGTGAGTTTAAGATATTTTGTGATCTGGACCTAGATGAGTTGAATGTTTGCTGGATGAAATTGCTTGTGCCAAATTGGCCAAATTGAGTGGCTACATGGGCTGTGAAATCGGATTATCCGCCAAATCATTCACCCGAAAATCCGCTTAAAATACCGAATAATCCACATCCACCGGATATTACCACTACCATATCCTTATCCGCATACACACGTTACTATCCGCATCCGCATCCATATCTGCCGGATAGCTAAAAACCCTTACCATATCCTTACTTTGGACGGATTCATAGCGGATCGGATAAGATAATATCCGATCCATTTTCACCCCTAGTCGCAGCACCAAAGCGCGAGACCGCGGGCCCACCTGCGCTCTCGCTTGCACTGTGCTATTCTCACTTCGCCGTTGCGCGAGATCGCGGGCTACAAATTCCCTTGCGCTTTCGTCGCGCGAGACCGCGGGTCGCTTCGCTCTACCAACACGTGAAACTATCGCGTCGTCACGTCACGTCATCGTCATTTTCGCACCACCAACATACGAACTTCGGTATCGCACTACAACCCCGCGATACCGCTTGTTAATTCGTTATCCCAACACGCGACGACGGTATATTGTTGTAAAAGAAATTTTATCTGGAATATTTTAAAAAAAGATGAACAGTATTTTTCTAATTTTTTCCCCAACAATAGGTATTTATTTTCGAGAATATCATAAGCTCATATTTTATATCCAGGGATAGACTCACGGTTGGGACTGGTTGGGGTGTCAGCCCCACCTTTAATTCCTGTTGCTAATTAATCATTAACAAATCTTATCAGACATGGAAAAGTGTTCTCATATTTAATATTCTCTCATTTTATTTCGTACATGCCACCTAAATAGTCATCAAAAAATTTAAAAAAAATTGACAAGATAGATTAATATGAAATATATCACTTCACAAACATGTAAATTAAAATTCAACTTCTACAAATTGTAACAAAAATAACTGCGATTATATTATAACTATTTTTAATTTAATTTGTTTTTTTTTAACTTGTACAAGTCGAATTTGGCATTGCATGTTTGTGGAATAATATATTTCATATTAATCTCGCATGTTTGTGAAGTGATATATTTCATATTAATTTATCTTGCTAATATTTTTAATTTTTTGATAATTATTTAGATGATATGCAAGCAATGAGGGGCATCTCCTATCCCTTAAGAAATAGAAATCCACATCCATCAGACATTAATGAAGAAACTGTCCGGACGATGCAGGCTGCCTCACTGCTTCTACTTTTTGCTTTCAGGGCCCAAAATGATAAATACAAAACTTACTCTGAGTATACCATAACAATATATTCACATATATTTGTGGATATTTTAACATAACTACAACTTGAAATGGAGAAAATTCTTTTCATCGTATTAGGATTTCACTGAAAAATACTTTAGTTGATATATCTCTAGTTTGTTCTAATCATACTATGTTTTTACACTAGCGTTCCCTTAATTTATATCCTGGATTCGTTACTGATTATATCATAGACAATTATTTAAGCAAACAACTACTCCTACGTACTTCCTGCACCGTGGAAAACACGTTAGGATCCAAATTGCGTTGACTCAACATGACACCAGGGTCCCCTTATCGTTTTTGGGTGGTTACCGTACCCTTGTGATACGGCGGTTACCACATGGTAACCATGGTAACCGCTAAAAACCATGATAAATTTGATTTTGAAACTTTGAATTAAAAAAAAGAGAAACCGTGGTATGGACCACGGTTATCGCATGGTTTGGAGCGCTTACCGTGGTATTTGCGCAGTAACCACTCGATGCTTGGCTGAAAGAAAAATAAAATAAAGAATAAAAAAAATTAGAGAAACACTTAAATGTGTGTAGAATTTGAGGATAATAACAAAAAAATATGTATGATACTTGTGGGTATACAATACAAAAATTTGGCATAACTTTTTCTATATTATGGACTTAAAATCAATTCATCAATTCATAATAGAATATTTTAACAACAACGATCAACAATCTTAATATGTCATGATATCCATATGTCCACACGTCTAAAGCATAGCTATAGCTTAATTAATTAATTCTCCATGCCAAACATATAATCCTAACACTCCATCCATCTACTGCAGTGAAAAACTGTAAGTAGAACAGTACTAGAAAAGCATTGCTATAGCTTAATTAATTAATTCTCTATGCCAAAATATAATATATTCACATCACATGATACAAACTTAGGCTACCACGGTTTTTTGTACGGTAACCACGGTTTTCCGAGCGTTTACCATGCGTTATAGCAACCCGAAAGCGCTAAAGGCGACTACGGTAACCGCAAGATACCACACGATAATCACTTCAAACTACGCAGTTACCGGCCCAAATCGTGCCGTAACCCAGGAAGGAGATATTTTCTCCTCGGTTGGTCCTTAATGGGTCGCATGTACAGTGCATGTTTATTCCCATTTAATTTTTTCTTTTTCCTATTTTCTAATTGACTTTCGGTTTTGCCCTCAAATTTGAATTTATATTACTTTTTTTAAAGAAATTTTTTCACCATAATACAATACAAATCAAGCACTACCTTCAGTATTTTTTTTGATTTTTTTCGATTTCTTTTCAAATTTTTGAATTCGACCAAAATTTGCCAAACCGTACCTCGCGGTACGGGTTACCAGACGCCGGCGGTAAGGCCGGAAACCGCGGTAACCGCACGATTACCGGCGGTATTGTCAACCCTGTATGACACTACACACAGCATGTAGAGGCTTGGAGGGCGCGACACGCTTACACAGCAACACAGTCAACGCACACCTCCAGCTCGAACAAGTGATAGGCGTTTCGATCAATAGCCTCTCAAACCGTCTCATGCCAGCTTTAAATCAGAAGAAAGTGTGAGGCTCGATTCCGATGGCGAGGGGGAGGCAGCGCCGTCGTCACCGCAGGGGCTGGGGCTGGAGCGGTGGCGACGACCGTGCAAGACTTCCCCGACCACGTCCTTGAGATGATCCTCCTCCGCGTTGGCTCCTTGGCCTGCCTCGTCCACACGGCGATGTCATGCAGGCGGTGGCACCGCGTCGTCGTGGACGTCACCTTCCTCAGCTCCTTCCGCTTGTTCCACGAGGCGCACCGCGTCACCGGGGTGTACCACACCGTTGACCGTGCCTATGGGCGGCCACTGTGTGGAGATTATGAGTACCATAAACCCATATGACTAGGCTATCTGACTGGTTATACGGGATAGGTTTTATGTGCTGATTATGTAACGGTTTAGGACTTAAGTATTACGTTTCCTTGTGTACTAAGGAATGACTTATAGTCCTAAGTCAGTAATATTGTAGATGATGATTATGAGTCCAATACCGTATGTGGTTAAGTCTCTGTCTTGTAAACCCATCCTCTAAAACTATATAAGGAGGGCAAGACGCCCCTTGAGGGGCATAGGAGATAGAGATAGCGAATAGCTTAACTTCTTCATACACAACTCGATCGTCAGATCAATACAAACTCGACGGATATAATCCCCAAAATAGGAGTGAGGTATTACTTCTTTATAGAAGGCCTGAACCTGTATAAACCTTTGTCCCTTAACCCATCAACTTTGGTGCTTGTGCGCTACCCTCTTTTCTCATTGCCAAAATTAAGTTTTGACAGTTGGCGCGCCAAATAGGGGTTGCGTCAAGTTTTTCGCCGAGAAGAGCGATGAGATCTACATCAGGCGTCGACGACTTCACCTTTCCTTCAGGGCAGACGTACCACTTTGGCAGCCTCGACTTCATCACCGACAGCTTCGACAAGATTTCTCTTTTCGACTCGGATTCGAACCAGTCGAAAAGGGGAAAAGACTTGGCACCGTTTGGGTTGCCAAACTCCGCCGGGACCTATTTCAATCTTCTTTCTTCCGAATCAACTTCAAACCACTTGGGAGAATCTTCTACATCAACTCCTGAACGTGACTTCTTCAGCAAAACACCGGAATTAAACTCCAGGGAAATCGGCGTCATGCTTCAACATCTCGGATCTTGCTCATCTACTGAGATCGCCGACTACATCAGCCCTTCTGAAGATTACGACGACATCACCACCGAGCACATCGACAGCTCCGACTTTGATGACGACTACAATCCACTTTTCTTCGGCGTTTTTATGGCTGATGCTAGGGAAACCGATTCAGCCATCGCCCAGAGGGTTGCGGAGGAAGAATGAGCCAAGTTCGAAGAGGAACGCAAGCACAAGGAGGAGGAATGTAAACACAAGGAGGAAGATGATAGAAGAAAACGAGATCTATCTATAGCCGGGCGTGCAGCCCGGGATGCCATACTTCAAACTTGAGTTGACAACACCAATGTTTTCCTCATGTCACAGCAAAATGCGGTCGTGGCACTCACCCTTATTGATACCATCATGGATGCGGCTCCACCCAATGTAACTCCAATCTTGAACAAAGTGAAGACCATGGTTGTAGCTACTGCACCGTTGGGTGCAGGAACCAGTCAGGAAGTCGCTGAATCTTTTGCGGAAACACCTGTCAGCAGTTGCCTACCACTGCTACGATCCAGAGATTACCAGAAGTCAGAGAGCAGCAAGACCCTTGGCAAATCAAACGAGTACCGTCATCACGAAGATAGGAGACGTGAAGACCAGTCGGCTGACTCTCGGGAGAGACATCAGAACCGACCACCAGTTCAAGACCGAATTCACCACAAAAACTCCAGTTACCACGATAGCTCTCGGAGACCAGCGCTGAGTGACCTGAGGGACGTGCTTGACTGGTGTTATCGTGAGCGCAACAATGCTCACCGAGAAGAACGAAGACATTCACCCTACAACAGCGACGAAGGACTACCCGCTTTCACTTGGGACCTGCGTCGAGTGAATTGGCCGAGTGGTTTCAAGCCCACTGGGATTGAAAAGTATGATGGCAAAACTGACCCCGAGTTGCGGCTTACCGTCTACACCCTCGCAATTCATGCAGCGGGAGGAGATAGCAAGACCATGGCTACTTATTTGCCTATGGCACTCACCAACTTAGCCAGAAGTTGGCTCGCCAGCTTACCAAGAGGCTCAATCGACTCTTGGAGCGAACTTTGTGATCACTTCATCGTCAATTTTCAGGGTACTTTTGAAATGCCTGGAACTCACTTCAACCTATACAACGTAATCCAGAAGCCCGACGAGTCCTTAAAAGATTACATCCAGCATTTCTCGGAGAAGTGAAACAAGATTCCAAACATTACCGACGAAGTTATCATAGCAGCTTTCCAGAAGGGAATTCGCAACGAGCTGCTCATCGGCAAATTTGGGCGCAAACCTCCAAGAAGTTGTTCGAGACAGCTAATTCTTATGCTAAGTCGGACGACGCTGTCAAGGCATCATGTCAAGAAAAGCAGTCGGGAAGCAGCTGGCGACCTAATAAGGACAACGCCAACGCCAACGGCAGCGATAACGATGGCCAAAAAGATCACAAGCATAATCCCAAGGATCTGGTGGCTGTGAATTCCAACTACCAGCAGCAACATCCACACGTCAACACCAATGACAAGATCATGAACGCCCAATGCACACATCATCCGAATCACAAGCATGCGGCCAAAGACTGTTTTATCTACAAGCAATTCGCCAAGCAGTACGCGGCCCAACTTCATAAGCCGTCTGATGGCGCAGGGACTTCAAGGCACAAGAAAGACAATGAAGACAGCGGCTCAGAACCTTTCCAAGACCCTAGGGCCGAGTTAGACCATATCTTCGGAGGACCACTCGCCTACAAGTCCAAGCGGAAGTAGAAGCTGACGGATAGAGAAATCAATGCAATTCAGCCTGAAGTGTCGCAATACCTATAATGGTCTGAGGTTGCTATCATGTTTGACCACTCGGATCACCCTGACTGAGTGGTTCACCTAGGATGGTATCCCTTGGTACTAGATCCAGTCGTTCGCAATATCAAGCTCAAGCGTGTTCTCACCGATGGTGGCAGCGCTCTTCGCCAAGGCACTGGACGAGGTGCAAATTCCAAGATTCGAGTTGAAACCAAGTTCTGCTCCTTTTCACAGAGTTATTCCAGGATTGTCCTCAACACTACTTGGGCAGATCACTCTTGCAGTTACCTTCGGCACTCGGGAGAATTTTCGCACAGAAAATATTTGCTTTGAAGTTGCAGACTTTGAAGCAGCCTACCATGCCATCTTAGGAAGGCCAGCTCTTGTGAAGAACATGGTAGTACTGCATTACTCCTATCTGATGATGAAGATGCCAGGACCATGAGGGGTTATCTCCCTTCGCAATGACGTCAAGCAAGCTTTTACCTATGACAAAGAGAGCTGCGACATGGCCCAGTCTCATGAGAGGTTGCTTGGCTAACAGGAGATCCGAAGAAGGAGAAATTCCTGCCAAAAAGTTGACCACATCATGAGAAGGCGACGCCAACGACAAGAAGATTCCACTCGATCCTTTTGATCCTTCAAAGACTGCTGTAATAGGCGTCGCATTAGATTGTAAATAGGAAAGCACGCTCATCACTTTTCTTCAAGCTAATAAAGATATATTTGGATGGAAGCCGTTTGATATGCCTAATATTCCTAAAGAGGTGATTGAGCACTCAATAAATATGAAGGAATATGTGGAACTTATCAAACAACGACTTTGCTGCTTTGCACAAGATCGGAGAGATGCTATCAAGAAGGAGCTTGGTAAGCTTTTGGCTGTCGGGTTCATCAAGGAAATTTATCATCCCGACTGGTTGGCTAATCCAGTCTTGGTTCGGAAGAAGACAGGGCAATGGCGCATGTGCGTCGACTACACGGATCTCAACAAGTCTTGTCCCAAGGATCCTTTTAGTTTACCTCGTATTGATCAAGTCGTCGATTCAACCGCCAGTTACGAGCTTCTGAGTTTTCTTGATTGTAACTCGGGATATCATCAGATCAGCCTGAAGGAGTTTGACTTCTTGAAGACTTTATTTATTACTCTGTTTAGAGCCTACTGCTATATCACGATGTCATTTGGTATCAAGAACGCAGGAGCTACATATCAGCGTATGATTCAAAGATGTCTACAAACTCAACTCGGGCGAAACGTGGAAGCTTATGTCGACGATATTGTTATCAAGACCAAGCAAAGACATGATTTGATCACCGATTTAGAGGAAACCTTACAAAATATTTGAGCCTTCAGGATGAAGTTAAATCCATAAAAGTGTACCTTTGGAGTACCGTCAGAGAAGTTGCTTGGTTTCATGGTGTCTCATCGAGGCATCGAAGCCAACCCAGAGAGGATCAATGCCATACGAAATATGAAACCGCTGAATACCCAGAAGGATATTCAAAAACTTACCTGGTGCATGGCGGCTTTGAGCCGATTCATTTCTAAACTCGGCGAGCGAAGCATGTCTTTCTTCAAGTTGCTCAAGAAGATGGATGAGTTTTAGTGTACCCCAGAAGCCAAAAAAGCTTTCGAAGACTTCAAGGATTTTCTTATAACGCCACCTATGCTGGCTTCACCGCATCCACAATAGCCTTTATTACTTTATGTGTCGGCAACTTTTCAGATGGTTAGCATGGTTTTGGTTGTTGGACGAGAAGAGGAAGGTCGAGTCCAGAAGGTTCAGAGACCCATCTACTTCGTCAGTGAGGTGCTAGCTGGATCTAAAACACTTATCCTCAGGTATATAAAATATTATATGGAGTTTTAATTACCATCAGGAAATTGGCTCATTATTTTCAAAGTCACTCGGTTACGGTGATCACATCTTTTCCACTCGGCGATGTTCTTCACAATCAAGAGGCCATGGGATGTATTGCGAAGTGGGCTTTGGAGTTGATGGCGTTAGACATTACCTTCAAGGCATGGATATCAATTAAGTCTTAGATTTTGGCCGACTTCAATGCCGAGTGGACCAAGTGCCAAGGAGATATACCTGTGGAGAAGCTGGAATATTCGACTATGTATTTTGATGGGTCTAAGCGAGTTACTAGCACGGGGGGCTGGAGTTGTTCTGATTTTTCCAACTGGAGAAAGATTGCGGTATGTTCTTCAAATTCATTTTTCGGCGTCACATAATGTAACCGAGTACGAAGCTTTACTTCATGGGTTGCGTTTTGCCGTTTCATTGGTAATACGACGTATGATTGTGCGAGGAGATTCTGTTGACACCGAATCCGTACCGCCGATGAAGATCCGACGCGCGAACACACGAAGGCCTGGGAGATCTGCTTAGCTCTAGTGCAGGTCCTAAAATTGATGAAGTGCAGGCGTGCCAATCTAATCTAGCGAGGCGATTTAGTCGATACCGGCATAAACCCTAAAGCGAATCTCGGCCGATAAGACTAAATCGAGAAGCCGAACCAGATTGACTAAGATATATGATAGTAGGTGCTTACGTTGTTGAGATCAGAACGTCGAAGCCCTAGCCCCGACAACGCAGGCAGCCATAACGAGACTTACCCCTCGCGAGAAGGGCATGAACTCGCCAAAGAAGACGAAAAGTAAAGGTTGGCGATGCGCCGAAGTTGTATTGATCGTGTGATGATTTACATGAACCTTGGGCTTACATATTTATACCCATAAACTAACAAAGATCCTAACAGATTAGGACTCAAACTTTCCTAAAGATAAAAGGAAAAAGATAAAGTCCTTGCCGGACACTAACACACTTTCCTAAAGATAAAACAGAAAACTAACAAACTCTTCCTAATTAAGAGATACACGCCGCATCCTCCTCAAATTCGGTCTTCTCTGGATAAGATCTTCCCGAATCTAACAAGAATCCGACTGCTGCTGGTGGTTGGTTTAAAATAACCCCCATCGGCCGATGTAGAACTCTAGGCCGATACTAGCTTTGAGCCGATATAGATCCTGGGCCGATGAGGACTTCGGGGCTTACCAAATTCTGGTGTTAACACATGCCCCCCAGTTTTGGAGTATGAGAAGTCAAGTAATGAAATTCTATTTTATTTGAACGACAACATGGCTGCTTATCGTCAATAAGTTTGCAAGTTGAAAGATAAATTCGATGGTTTGGAGTTATCTCATGTTCTGAGGCATAATAATATAGTTGTTGATTAGTTGGCTAATTTCAGATTCAGACAAAAGGCGGCTCTGACAGATGTTTTTGTTGAACACCTTCATGGGCCAACTATTGCTAAAAAGGAAGCTATTGAAGATGATATCATGAAGCAAGTTTTTATGCTTGATACCGACTAGAGGATGTCTTTTATCAAATTTTTGACTCGACAGGAGTTACCTCAAGATCGAGACGAAGCTGAACGAGTACAACGTCGTAGCCAAAGTTGTATGATGGTTGATTTCGAGTTATACAAGCAAAGCCCATCTGTTGTTTTGTTAAGATGTGTTACTCCTAAGGAAGGCTGGCAGTTATTGCAGGATATTCACTCGGGAATATGAAGTAGTCATTCTGCAGCATGCACCTTGGTGGGAAAAGCTTATCGAGAGGGATTTTGCTGGCTCACAGCTTTTACAGATGCCAACAAAGTTGTTCGGACTTGTGAGGGTTATCAATTTTTTGCTAGGCAAATCCTTGTTCCGGCTCAAGAGTTCCAAACTATTCCACTTTCATGGTCTTTTGTTGTTTGGGGTTTGGACATGGTGGGTCCTTTCGAGAAAGCTCCAGGAGGTTTCACATATCTTTTTGTTGCTTTTGACAAATTTTCGAAGTGGATTGAGGCTAAGCCGGTTGGTACGATTACGACCGATAAAGCTCATGATTTCTTCACTAATATTGTACATCGGTTTGGTGTTCCGAATAGGATTATTACTGATAATGGAACTCAGTTCACAGGAGGAGTTTTCAAAGATTTTTGTGAAGATTTTGGGATCAAAATTTGTTATGCATCAGTTGCACGTCCCAAGAGCAATGGACAAGTTGAGTGCGTTGATGGTATGGTTCTTCAAGGCATTAAGGCTTGCGTTTTTTATAGATTACGCCCTTATGCCGGATGATGGATTCAAGAGTTGCCTTTAATTTTGTGGTTATTGTGAATTGCACCCAGTCGGGCTACGGGTCAGTCGCCTTTCTTTTTGGTTTATGGGGCTTAAGTTATGTTGCCGAGTGAGATGGAATTTGAATCTCTTTGAGTTCGGAATTTCAATGAGGAGCATTATGACCAAGACTGCATTGATGACTTAAACCCACTGGAAGAAGCCTGTGAAGCTGCTCTTATTCAGTCGACAAGATATCTCTAAGGACTTTGGCATTACCACAATCGCAATGTTCGATCATGGGCATTTATTGTTGGTAATATAGTTTTAAGGAAGATTCAAACGATGAAAGATAGACACAAGCTGTCTGTGTTATGGGAAGGCCCTTTCATAATCGCTGAGGTCACTCGGCCAGGGGCTTATCGATTAAAGCGTGAAGATGGATCGATCATGGAGAATTCTTGGAATATTGAACATCTTCAGCGTTATTATACTTTGTTTTTCTCGATTGCTGACTTTAAGTAAGTTGCCTTCTTAAGTTGCCAGTCGGGGGCTATCAATATCAGTAAAGTATAAAGTTTCTTTTAAATATGATTTGTTTATATTTGGCTTACTATTGTTTTTTGTTTTGATTTGAGTCAAGTGGATAAGGACTAAAATTTTTTTGAAGACTTAATCAAGTTTTAGGCTTGATGACAGTTGGACAAGAATTTTTAAGAAATTAAACACTCGAATCAGTAGTCAAAGCACAAACATAAATAAGTTGATATATTACAAGTCAAGTTCCAAGTGTTTTCTACATTGGGCATCTATCCCTGAAAGTTTCTACTACATCAGCGGCTATCTTCTTGGCAGATTCCTGAGCTTCATTTATCAGTTCTAAAGCTTGCTCATCAGAACTGTCGTCAACGAAGCCATCTCCAATAGTACTTATATCCACTCGGGGATACAAGGATTTTGTCATTGCTAGAGCCTGACTTGGACCCATGGCAGCTGCATCATTGAAATTGTCCAGGTATATCTTTGAAGCCCTTCTGAGCTTCTCGAATATCTCAGGAGCTTCTTCTGAGCTTGAGCCCAAGCCGTTTTGGAAGATTGCGTTCAGGATTGGGGTAGCAGCATTGGCAATATCATCACTTATATTTTCAGCCCACTAGATTCGCTTGGCAAAAACATTAAATTGGGCTTGGGATTTTATCTTGTGAGCTGCAAAGTTACAAGCAATCAGAATATATTAACAATGCTGTGAAGTCAGTTCAAGTGTCAGGGTTAGCAAAACTACCTTCAGGTTCAGCTAGGACTTTGGCTTTGTCTGTCTCTAGTTTGGCATTGTCATTCTCAGTTTTCTTCAATTGGGCTTTGAGAGATTCAATCTTTGACAAATGTGCTGAAATACGAGAACAAAGAATTAAGCAAAGAAACATTGATCAACAGATAAGATTGGGTTATTTCTGTTAACCTCTAATTGAACCACGGAATTCTAAGTTGGTATCCTGTAGCTGGTTAATTTATGCTCTTAGCACTATTTCCCTAGCTATAGCTTCTTCCTTGGCTTCTTTAAGCTCCTGTTGGATGTTTTCTAGAGAATTTAAGTGTGGCATCAGCTTTTCCAAGGTTTCCGACTTGGCTTGTGATTGGCGATATATTCTATGTATGAGGGACGAGTCAGCTGATTTCATATCAAGTGGCAATTGAAGAACAAGAGATTTATACTTACATTCAGCAGTCGGGATGATTGTGGCAGTCGGGCTACTAGCATATCACATTCTTCAACTTCTATTTACTTATTTAGTATGATCCCATGAGCTCGGTCTTCAACATCGTGCCACTAGATTTTGACCGGTGGAAGCGATTCCTCTACTGATTAGAGTCAGAGGATTTCTTCGTCCTCTCTGATTATTGGTTCTCAAAGAAATAAGGTTGCACGAATTCAAGACAAGTACTGAAGTCAGAGATATAAATGATTGAGAAACTTACCTGTGATTATGTTGGGACGTCTGTGCTAGGGATCTTGATTGCTTTCGTCTGCATCAGGAATTAATTGATCTTGATCTTCTTGTGCAACAACATCTTCAGTTGATTGATCTTTATTGATATCTTCAACTGGAACCTCCTGGTTGTCAAGAGCTTGATTTCTTTCACCCAACTAGTTTCTAGTCGGGGGCTCCTGCTCGGGTGCCTGGTCAGTAGAACCCGGCTGATTTCCAGTTGGGCGCTCCTGGCTGGTAGTCGGGTGACTAGCAGTCGGCTGGTTTTCAGATCTGTCTTGAGCTTCAGGTTGGACTGCTTCTTGATTTTTTGATCCCACATCCAGAGTCGGCACTTCAGTTTGGCCGTTGGGGTTAATATCTTGGGGTTTTTTGCAAATGTGGCGTACAGGATTCAATTTGAAATGCAGTCAAAGATGTTTTTTGAACAGAAGATGCAACAAAAGATACACAGAAGTTACCTGTTGGAGTTTCTTATCTTAGGAGCTGATCTGGTAGAAGGCGGCTTTGGCGAGCTAACATTGGTTTTCGGAGTCTAAATTTTTTCATCTTCTTCATCCGAGTCGTTGATAATCAATTTTCTCTACTTGCTCACACGCTTGTTCGTTTCTTCAACTGCAGCCCTTTTATTTTTCGCCTGAGGTTTGATTACCGACCCGCCAGTCAGTCGGCTTCTAGTCGGCTAAGGTTGGAAAGCCTCATGGTAAACTTTGTATGGTCAAGAGAAAATTAAGGCGTTTGCCTGTAGAGGATATTCTTTTCAGATATGATACTGGCAAGCACGGCGAAACAAAAAAATAGCTTAAGAGTGTGCATATTGAAGGAGGTGGCCGAAGGATACTAAAGGGAATAACTGGCAATTTGTTGTGTAATCAACTACAATCCTGAAGGAGAAAATTTTATACATACGTGAACACAAGACTTGGAAGTCTAGGGATTCAGGGTCCTCACGATTGGGATCGGTTTGTCCTTCATATTCGAAGGCTGGCTTGAATCTTTCTTTGATACGAGCCAGTCGGGACTTGATGAAGTGCCAAGTAATTTACTCTCCTTGGAGTCTTTTGTACTTTATCTCTAGGATCTTTGACAACAGGTTATTGGCTTCAATCTAGTTTTGGCCTTCTAGCAAAGCATTCTAGTTGGCTCGGGGAATCGGTGGAAGGCCGACGAAGCCAGGCAAGCTAGGAGTGGGGTTGGAGATGTAGAACCAGTTGGCATGCCAACCTTTGTTGGAGGTTTCCAAAGGGAGAGAGAAATAATCTTTGGGAAGAGTCCGTGGAGTTGAAATCCGGCACTACCGACAACATAAGGGTTATCTTTGGTCGGATGGGCTTTGAGGAAAACATGCGGCAAAATAGATTGAAGTGGGGGTAGATTCCAAGAGATGCTTCGCGAACATGAACGAAAATGGTGATGTGCACGATGGAGTTTGGATTTAGGTGATAAATCCTAATCCCATAATAATCAAGGATGTTGCGAAAGAATTCAGAGGTCGGAAAAGCAAATCCACAGTAGAAGAACTGAGTAAAAACGACGATCTCACCGGTGTTCGAGGTTGGAAATTCTTCGCCGTGAGCCGGTCGCCAACCGATGATCTCTTTTGCTAGGAGGATGTCATCTTTCACCATCTCTTTTAGAGTCGACTCCTTCACGTCAAAGGTCGCCCATTGTTCGAAGAGGATTTCTCTCTCATCTGCCATGAGCAAGGATTTAGGATGAAATGGATGTGGATTATAAGGTTGAGATTTCTCGAAGAAATGGAGTTTGGGGATGTGCGTGGCGAGTTTGGGTGGAGATGGAAGCGACTAGATGGATAGATCTGGTGCATTCAGAACCCTAGCTCTGGCGGCGGTAGCTGTGAACAGGAGCGTGAAAGGAAAAAAATTTTGAGAAGATGATGGACACTTTGGCGGTTTTTTATTTTAGGGTATCGGTAAACGTTTTTCGTTTGGGTCAAGGCCCACAAAATGTTTACAGCCCATATCTCAGGTGTGGCTTGTCACATGTCTCTAAGGACTTAAGTAAATTTGTCTTGGCAATATGCACGTGTTCTATTACCCGATACCTTACAAATCCTTTTATACAGCAGTTACACAATTTTTTTAGAAGTTAGTACGATACAATCTAAAAGGTGACAAACAGTAAAGTTTTCTATAACTATCCTGTTAACTTTTTTTTAAAGGTTGCAGGTGCAGTTTGATTTTTTACTAAGCAATTGATTTCACATAATATCAATGCTATCTTGCTATATTTATGTGTGCTTTTTTGATCAAGATCAAATGTTATGGTTTAGGCTGATTATATTTTGGTCTTTTTTTCAGGCGGTTGGTAAATCTATTTATGGGTTTTATTAACTCGGATTTTATACTACAAATATCATACATTTATAAGGATAGTAAAATTGTTTATCTATAGGGACTTAGACATATTTGCTTTAGCAATACGTGCACAATATGATTCCAGTACTTATGTTCATTATGCAACAAGCTTTATTATTAAGGTTATTTGCTATGTAATTTTTTTAAAAATGTTTTTGGCTTTGGCTAAGCATATTGTTATATAAAACCACTTGGGTAGTTAAAATTATTAAAGTTCATGATTATATGCTTAGTTTACTCAACTAAACACATAGTCGGGAGCTACACCTAATTAGTGCATCTAGTTGATGCACCTAAGTATATTTTTTATTGTAATTTTTTCAGCCCTTCACAACCTTTCTATTAGATAAATTGAAGCACTCGGGAGACTATGGCAGAGATGATTGACGCACTCAACTATGGAATAATTTGGTTCGAGGTGGAGTTATCTTGTCGACTGCGAAGGTCTCAGGGGTTACTATGGAGATTATGAGTACCATATGCCCACACAACTGGCCTATCTGACTTAGGAGATAGGTTTTATGTGATGATTATGTAACGCTTTAGGACTTAAGTATTATGTTTCCTTGTGTATTAAAGAGCGGCTTATAGTCCTAAGTCGATAATGTTCTATATGATGATTAGGAGACCAATCCCTTATGTGGTTAAGTCTCTGTCTTGTAAACCCACCCTCTAAAGCTATATAAGAAGGGCAGGATGCCCCTTGAGGGGCATAGGAGATAGAGATAGTGAATAGCTTAACTTCTTCATACACAACTTAATCGTCAGATCAATACAAACTCGGTGGGTATAATCCTCAAAACAGGAGTAGTGTATTACTTCTTTATAGAAGGTTTGAACATATATAAACCTTTGTCCCACTACTGGAGAACTGATTTTTGCTTGATCGGTGAAAAACACAAATCTCTCGGATCGGTTACGAACTGGTGCTAAAGAAGGTCTTTAGCACTGGTTAAAACACCCAACAGCACTTTAATATCTTTAGCACCGGTTGGTAATACCAACTGATGTTAAAGATCATTTTTAGTCCCGGTTCACACTTTGTCAGAGAATGTCAGGCCCGCCAGGATCTTTAGTAGCTCAACACTTTAGTACCGGTTGGTGGCACCAACCGGTAATAAAGATTTTATTGATCTTTAGTACCGGTTGGTAACACCAACCGGTACTAAAGATAATGTCCTTTATATAGCTCATCTTCTTCCTCCAGCCCAAGCCATTGCTGCAAGTGTAAGGAGGAGGAAGAGAGGTGCTGTTAAAATTTTTAGTGAAAATATTTTGGTGATATTATAAAAATCAAAGGGACCTAAAAGGTTAGCAAGTTCAACCTCTATTGATTTATGGTTAACATTTTAGATTTATTTAACATTTTAGATTTATAGCGATGGTTCTATACATTATTTTCTCCAAAAAGGTATATGAAAAAAGATGAGAGAGAAAAATTGTTTAGAAAATATTAGGATACTTTATAAAATTAGAAATACTTGGATAAAAATCTGAAAAAAAAATATAACAAAGGAAAACATAAAAAATAAAAGACAAAAGAATAGAAAATAAGTCCATTTAAAAATAATTAAAATAGTTACTAATAAGTAGATTGCATTAAAAATATGTTTAGAACTTCAAATTTTTTTAAAAACTAATTAAAATAAGGATAATACATGGAAAAATATATTTACAAATTTGTGGAACTGATAGAATTTATAATCCACTTAAAACTCATTACAATCGTTAGAAATAAGAAGAATAAATTAAAAATGTGTATCGTTAGTTTTTAGTTTAATCATGATATTTTTAGTTTTTAGTTTCACTTTCGTCAACGTCCTTTACATTTGTTATCTCCTGATGTAGATGAATCGGCAATGGATGTACACCACGAACTGACGATCAAAGGAGTTTATTGATGGCGTGCATTATTTTTTGAGTGTGGCCAATGCCCACAAGCCTAAAGGTTTTATATATTATCCATGCAAAACATACAAAAACCAGAATGAGTATTCTACATCAAGAACTCTTCATATCCACTTGTTGCAGTCGGGATTCATGCCTAGCTATAATTGTTGGACCTCGCACAGAGAGTCAGGGGTTACAATGGAAGAAGATGAAGAAGAAGACGACAACATTCTGGACTAGGCCCAATACGATGGATTTGCAGAAAATATAACAGGTAAGGTGAACAGAGCTGTTGAAGAAAACGACAGTGCGGATGATCTTGGTCAGATGTTATGCGACATAAAGAAGGACTGCGAAAGTGAAAAGAAGATCCAGAAATTAGAGCGGATGTTAGCGGACCACAAAACGTCCTATTACCCAGGTTGCGAACAGGGGCACAAAAAGTTGGGTACCACGCTGGAATTCTTGCAATGGAAGGCAAAAAATGGTTTGACTGACAAGGCATTTCGCGAGTTATTGAAACTCATAAAGAATATTCTTCCCGAGGGAAACGAATTGCCCAAAACAACGTACGAAGCTAAGAAGGAAGTCTGCCCTCTAAGACTGGAAGTCCAGAAGATACACGCATGTCCGAACGATTATATCCTCTGTCGCGGCGAGGAGTACGAGAACCTAGAAGCATGCCTGGTCTGTAAGGCACTACGATACAAGATTACACAAGATGACCCAAGTGATGTTGACGGACAGCCTTTGAAGAAGAGAGTTCTTGCTAAGGTGATGTGGTATTTTCTTATAATACCACGGCTGAGGCATTTGTTTAGGAACAAAACGCATGCTAGAATAATGCGCTGGCACGCAGAAGAACGTAAACAAGACGGGATGCTGAGACACCCCGCCGATGGGTCGCAGTGGCGAAACATTGACAGAACATTTCAAGACTTCGTAAAGAATGCACGGAACATAAGGTTCGGTTTAAATACAGATGGCATGAATCCATTTGGAGAGATGAGCAGCGGACATAGCACTTGGCCTGTGACCATGTGTATCTACAACCTTTCCCTTTGGTTATGCATGAAGCGAAAGTACATCATGATGCCGATTATTATTCAAGGCCCAAAGCAACCTGGTAACATCATTGATGTGTACTTAAGACCATTGGTTGAAAATCTAAAACTACTGTGGATGAAAGAAGGTGTCCCTGTGTGGGATGAGGACAAACAGGAGCAGTTTAAACTAAGAGTGTTGTTGTTTATAACCATTAACGATTGGCCTGCACTTAACAATCTATCCGAACAATCAAACAAGGGGTATAAGGCTTAAACGCATGGTATGGATGATACTACCAGTACGTATTTGAAGCATTGTAGGAACGTTGTGTACATTGGTCATCGTCGATTTCTTGTAGCAAACCACCCTGTACGAAAGAAAGGCAAACATTTTGAAGAGAAAGCAGAACACCGTACTAAGCCTAAACATCGTAACGAAAAGACCGTGTTTGCTATGGACAAAGATCTAAAAGTAGTATTTGGAAAGGGACCTGACAGGCAACCTATAGCAAGTGAAGATGGTCACGCGGCAATGTGGATGAAAAAGTCTATTTTTTGGGACTTACCCTATTGGTAAGTCTTAGACGTCCGCCGCGCAATTGACGTCATGCACCTTACTAAGAACCTTTACGTCAACCTGCTAGGCTTCCTTGGTGTATATGGAAAGTCGAAATATACACTTGAAACACGTAATGATCTGAAGCATATGAAACAATGGGACGGCCATCATCCGGAACCAAAGGAGAAAGGAAGCCATTACTTGAGTCCAACCAACTACACTTTGAGCAAGGGCAGAGAAGGAAAGTATGTTCGAATGCTTGGACAACATCAAGGTATCGTCTGGATACTCCTCGAATATAAATAGAACAATTAACATGAAAGAGAAGAAGTTCACAAACCTAAAGTCTCATGACTGCCACGAGTTAATGACATAGCTACTTCCTGTTATAATTCGGGGTATCCTTCCTGATAATGTCTGGATAACAATAACAAAGCTATGTGCTTTCCTGAACGCAATTTCGCAGAAGATCATCGATTCAGACAGATTAACAGCCCTACAAAATGATGTGGTGCAATATCTTGTCAGCTTTGAGATAATCTTTCCACCATTCTTCTCCAATATAATGACGCATCTTCTATGTCGCCTTGTCAAAGAGATCGGTATTCTCGGTCCAGTATACCTACACAACATGTTCCCTTTCAAGAGGTATATGGGCGTTCTAAAGAAGTACACTCGTAACCGTTCTCGTCCGGAAGCAAGCATCGCCAAGGGGTATGGAACAAAGAAGGTGATTGAGTTCTGCATTGAATTTATTAAAGACCTTCGTCTAATTGGGGTCCCCGAGTCAAGCCACGAGGGGAGATTACGGGGAAAGGAGACTCTTCGAAGGAAAGCAATAATGACTGTGGACAACGATTTATTCCGTAAAGTGCATTTTACGATTTTGCAACAATCTTCGTTGGTGGCTCCTTACATTGAGGAGCACCTAGAGGTTGTTCACTCCAAAAGCATCGGTAAGTCCGATGCCTGGATCACACGTCATCACATTGATACTTTTCCCGCATGGTTGCGACAACATCTCATGGGTAACGAGACGATTAACCTACAACTAGCCTTCTTGGCCAGGGGACCATCTTGTTCAATCTCGACATTCCAAGGATATGAGATCGACGGGTATACATTTTACATAGGAGCCCAACACAAAAAGAGCACGAATCAGAACAGCATTGTTCGTATCGATGCCATGAGATACGATGTGACAACTAGCACGTATTACGGTGCCATCGATGAGATATGGGAACTTGACTATGGACCTCTAAAGGTCCGTCTGTTTCGGTGCCAATGGGTTAGGTTGACTGGTGGAGGTGTAACGATTGATGACTGTGGGATGATAATAGTTGACCTTACCAAGGTTGGATATTCAGACGAACCATTCGTCCTGGCCAATGATGTAACGCAAGTTTTCTACGTGAAGGACATGTCTAGAAAACCAAAGAAGGGGAAAGGGCCCGACAAGGCAAAGTGTCACGTGGTTCTTCCAGGAAAAAGGAAAATCGTCAGAGTCAAGGATAAGATTGATGAAGATTACGATTAGTTTGACGGGCAACCTCTATTCGCGATGACGGTTGACCCGAGTATCCTCCTATCAATCGAGGACACCCCTTACTCACGCAACGATCATAGCGAAGAAACATTTGTTAGGAAAAAGTACGTGCGGTCAACCATCATGTCGTAAATGATTTTTAATGTATTGAAGATCCCTCTATTTCTATTACGATCAACTGAAGCAAATTGTGTATATACGATTTTTAAAATTTTATAACAATTTTCAACTTATTATCATTACTTTCATGACTTTATTTTATTTTTAATGCACTTAATCGAGCACGGGCTAATTATATACAATTTTTAAAATTTTATAACAATTTTTAATATATTTTTAATGTTTTATCAACACTTTTATGACTTTTTATTTTATTTTTAATGCACTTAAATCGGGCATGGGCTAATTATATATGATTTTTAAAATTTTATAACAATTTTCAACATATTATCATCATTTTTCAAATGTTCTAACATTAATTTTCAAATGGGATAGTTATATTTGTAATGCACTTTTTAATGCAGTTTACTGGGCTAAAGTTAATTACTCATGTCTTTAACCTACTTTTAATGAAATTAATTTGGTCATGGTTAGCTTTTTTTAAGTCTTTAGTGCCGGTTGTTATCCAAAGCCAAAAAAAAATTTTACAAACAGCGGAAAAAGATCTTTACTCTCGGTTGATGAGAACAACCGGGACTAAAGTTAGGATCTTTAATTCTGGTTGTTGTCCTAAACCGGGACTAAAGAGTATTGCATATATATAGGCACATCGTCTTATCCGATCTCCATACTTAGTAGTTTTTTCGATCTCATCTCTCATCACCGTGCGCCGAGCACCATTGTCTTCTCCCGCTGCCGCCGTCGTCGTCGCCGCCCTCACCGTCTCTGCCCTCACCGTCCGTAGCACTTCAAGGTGAGGACGCATCTCTCTCCCCTCCACCTCTCTCTTCTCCGGCGCCGCCGCTGCTGCCGCCGCCGCCACCGCCACCATCGCCATAGCCGCTACCGCCAACACCACCGCCGCTACCACCGATGCCACCACCACCACCACCACACTGCTGCCGTGGCTAGCCGACGGACTGAACGATCATACCAAACGTGTGAACGAACGAACGAACGTGTTAGCGGATGACCGAACGAGCGAACATATTAGCGAACGACCAAACAACCGAACCCTGAACGAACGACTGACGGAATGAGCGAACATATTAGCGAACGACCGACCAAACAAGCGAACGTATTAGCGAACGACCGAACGACCGAATGCATTAGCGAACGACCAAGCGAACAAGCAAACGTAATAGCGAACGACCGACCGAATGAGCGAACGTATTAGTGAACGATCGAACAAAGGAGTGAACGACCGAACGAGCGAGTGAACGACCGAACGACCAAATGAGATACCGGTTCGCTCATTCACTCGACATTCGTTCGTTCTAAGAAGATACTGGTTCAAGATATTGACTAAACACAAGCACTCGGTCTTTCATGATTGAACACAAACTTATAATTTCCAAAACAAATTTTGTCTTGACTCCTCTGCAAAGGGAGTCAAGACAAACTTTGTTACAGAAATTATTCGTTTGTAGCCATGAAAGAGCGAGGTGTTGTGTTCACCCAATACCTTGAATCATTATCCTGATTTAACGATGTACATGCAAATGTATTTGAAAAATATATTTACAACTTGGGCTGTATTGTAGTTGTTCAATGCAAATGTTGTAATTACCTAACGTTTGCTTTGTTGTCAGGGTTGGACTCGCGTCCAACTCTGAAGCTGAATTACGTGATTCGAAGGTCGCTGAGCAACACGCTAAGGCAAGATATGTGATATATAAGATCTGACTTGTTAATTCTAATTGTATGCATATTTGTGATACATGTATGTTGCATATTTCTTAAGTTGCTTTAAAAAATTAGTTAACATTGTGGATATATATAAGTAAGCGAATTTTATAAGTTCTTCCTAGTGGTGGACATTGTGGATGTATACATCAATATACATGTAGGTTCCACATTTCTTAACCAAGTGAATTTTACAAGTTCTTCATAGTCGCCGACAATGTCAATATACATGACGATATAAACCCTAAACCCTAAACCTTAAACACTAACCCTAACCCTAAACCCTAAACCCTAAACCCTAAACCCTAAACACTAAACACTAAACACTAAACAACGTCGATATACATGACGATATAAATGTAGGTTGCATATTTCTTAACTAAGTGAATTTTAGAAGTTCTTCATGGTTGCCGACAATGTGGATAGTAATAACATGTTCTGCACTATTTAATGTTACGAACATATGACAGATCGCGATGACGAACAGTTTCTCTTGGACGAGATCAATGAGGGCAGCAACCAATACTGGGTGGACGAGAAGGGGAACGAGGACCCCAACCAGTATTTAAATGAGGAGGAGAATGAGGAGAGGAATGGGCAAGGGAATGAGGAAGGGAATGAGCAATAGGTCAGCCAACCAAGCGTTGGTACGAAGAGTGCACGCGGACAACAAGGTGTCGCGAGGAAGGTGGAGGGGCGACACATCATAACTGGAGTGAACCTAGATGGCGAACCAGTTGCCCTCACGGATGCGGTCATGAGGTATCACGTGCCAATCAACATACAAAACTGGCGCCAAACAAGGTCACGAGAGGATGTTGAACAAACATATCTCCCAACTACAGAAAATGACATGCTGTGGACCACCATGCTCGAGACCTTCACTATTCCTGAGGCAGATCACGCCAAAGTGAAGGATTAGACGCTAAAAAAATGGCTCAACAATTCCAAGGCTACAAGAAAGATTTGTACAACAGATATGTCCTGAAGGATGTGACACCAGACTTCAACGCATTTCCCAAATTGAAGGATCATTGGGATGCATTTGTGGCCTACAAGACAGGAGAGCAAGGGCAAGCCAAAATAGCGAAGAACAAAGTCGATGCCTCCAAGAAGTACTTTCATCGGCTAGGGTCAGGCGGCTACAAGAAGGCAGTGCCCAAGTGACAGAAAATGAAGGATGCTCTAGCCAGAAGAGGAATCGCTCCGGCCATAGTTGATTGGCCTGAACGATCAAAATATTGGTACTACGCTCATGGGGGGACAATGAATCCCGGTGATGGTTCCCTGATCTTTGGCAATGACATACGCCAAGCAGCTCACCGTCTCGTGGATACCCTAGAGGCGTCTTCTGAGGGAAGATTCCAACCGGATAGAGAAAAGGATGAGCTTACGCTCGCACTAAAAAATCCGGAGCACCCAGGACGAACGCGCGAAAAAGGCATGGTTCCATGGAAGTATGGGTTTAAAGAGGACATCCACACGTATTGGAGTCGCATGAGGAGCAAGAGAGATACAGAGGTAAAATTGGCAGAACTTGAACTTGAACTCAGGACGCACGGTTGCAAGAGGAGGTGGCAAGACAGGTAGACCAACGCTTAAGTGAACAGCGGAGCCAGCAGACCCAGCCGTCTGTTCCTCACGTCATGGTGAGCCCCTCAGGCAATCGAAGCAGCTGCGCTTCGACAGGGTAAGTAGGGGAACATAGCATCGATGCTGCAGCAGTGCCAGCTATGGATGAACCACCCTGTCCCGTGGATGAAATCACGGAGTAGACACCGTGTGAGCTGCATATTCCGTTCAAAAACATATCAATCAAGGTATGCTCGTAGTTTTATGATGTCTGGCTTTTAAATTGTGAATGTTTGTGCATATGTTAATTACTAATTAACCTCGATTGTCGTGAAGGTGGCGGATGGCATGGCCATACAAGTGAAGCTAG
Source organism: Oryza officinalis (assembly GCA_008326285.1). NCBI lineage: Eukaryota > Viridiplantae > Streptophyta > Magnoliopsida > Poales > Poaceae > Oryza > Oryza officinalis. Next base: position 17,157,705 of record BDMV01000009.1, read on the forward strand.
ACGGGACATACTATTGTAGATCGAATCCACCTCGGTACTCAAAGGTCGAAGTTGAGCTGGTGGTCCCAGGCTTTGAGGATCTCGAGCTAGATATCCCCGGAAGAGACGGGGAAACGAAACTAGGAGAGACAGCCCACACCATTATACTGTGGTGCAAGCGCTACATCGTGCTTCCCGGGCATGTAGCAGCGTCCGTTCCTAAATCTCCACCACCATAGTCTCGATCTCCTCCGCCGACACCGTCTCCTCCGCAACCACGGTCTCCTCCGCCTACACCGTCTCCTCCACAACTGCGATCTTTGCCGCTTGCACCGTCTCCGCCGCCTGCACAGTCTCCTCCGTCTTCAATGCCGCAACCAGCTACAAGTACCAAGTGGTCTTGCTCATCTCGTCCAATGCCATCAAAGTCCACACAACAAAAGAAGAAGCAAAGATTTGACAAGCCAAAACTAACCGCTCTGAAGAAAAAGAACGTATGATAGGACAGACGAGGAGATTGATGAGATCATCAGAAAGCAAGTGGAGGATCACTTTAGGCCACGGGTTCCAGAGAAGAAGATTCCGATAGACCCATTGACTAAGGCCTTCTTTCAGAAAATGAGTGAACCTATGAAAAAAAACTTGTTATCAGACTACGACCGCTCGGTTCAAAAGTCCTTTAGAAAAAGAAAGACAAAGGCAAAGTCTGTCTCTCAACTCGGAATGCAAAAGAAACAAAGTGTTGAGCAAATGTCATCGGACTATGACTTTAGTTTACAACAATTTATGACTGATACAAATCTGAGCAAGGAGCAACTACTGGGGAAGGCCCCTATAGAGATCGCAGAACTTAAACACAAGTACGTACTCGGCAAACCAGTTGTCAAACCAGAGTTGGTCTCCAAGCTCTCTACACAGATGTACCGATTTCATGAATGGTACATGGATCAATCCGCTAAGGGTAGGATGATATTCGCGACAAGGGTTAGAAATGAATATTTCTTTTGTGGAACATACGATATGTGGATACGCTGAGAAGATTGCCACGACGTATACCATCAAGACACCCTTGACGTCTCTTTTATAAGTTGCTGGGTTCTGTAAGTGTCGTTTAATTTAATGTCGCTCTTTTGCCCCTCGTATGTGACATCAAAAATTTAACGTCTTTTTTCACCGTAGAATGGAGATTCAAACATGCCGAAAAAAAGGATACTTCAAGTACGGTTTCATGGACCCGTACGTAATCAACGAGAAGACCGTAGAACGCTGGCCAGTGGAAACCAAAAATAACATTTCAAGGTCTTCACGCAGCTCGCCGGCAGCAGTGACGAGTGGGTGCTGAAGAAGATGGTGAACTTGCCGGAGGCGACTACTACTACACAAATAGCTATTGGTGTCGGTTCCAAAGACCTCATTGGTGCCGGTTTTGGATCCGGCACCAATTGGTCGGCACCTATGCTAGGGGTGCATAGGTGCCGGGTCCGGAACCGGCATCTATAGTTTTCACCGAATCAAAAAAAATCGCCCCCACCTCGCCACCTTCACCTCCAGTTTGCCACCACCATAGCCACCGCCGCTAATTTTCCTTTCCTCCCAATCGATAAAATTTTTGGAAAAGAGATGAACACAACCAATTGCAAAAAAGAAGTCAATTGCAGTTAAATTATTCACAAGATCTAGTTATTTGTCTTCTCTTTTCCGAAGAAAAGGGAGGAGAAACCCAAGAAAGCAACAACCATGGGAAAGGACAAGAAGAAGAGGGCGGCGGCCCATACCTCCTTCTCCATGTCGACGAGGTGCACGGCTGCGGCCGTGGCTAGGAAATCCATCTCCGCTGGCTGCTCCCCCGCCGCTGCGCTGCTTCCATCCACCGCCACCTCACCCTCCGCGTCGCATCAGTCTTCCCCGTCGTCATCGCTGGATCTGGGCGACCGCCGCCACTCGCCTGCTTCGCCGGCGGCCTCTACCCATGCCCCTCCCGGCGTCGAGTCCTCTGGGCCACCGAGGAAAGGAGGAGGAGGAGGAGGAGGAGAAGGAGCGGCGGATAGAGAGGGAGGAGAGGTAGGGGCAGCGGAAGGAGAGGGAGGAGGAGGGGTGTCGTGGCTGTGGGAAAGGAGGAGGGGCGGCGCGCCTGTGGGTGGGCGGGCGGAGGAGAGGAGGAAGAGGAGAACTCGCCTGCTCCTCTCCTCCGAATAAGAAGCAGAGGAGTGGATAAGGAAGCAGCGCGGCTGGGAAGAGATAAAAAAGAGGACCAGCCCGGTTTTTTTAATAGGTGTCGGTTCTATTAAAAAACCGGCACCTACTAGGTGCCGGTTTTTTAATAGAACCGACACCTATAATATAAATAAAGGTGTCGGTTCTATTAAAAAAACCGGCACCTATAGTATTAGTATCGGTTTTTCTTTAGAACCGATACCTATATTGCTTAAAGGTATCGGTTTTAAATGAACCGACACCTATAAGATCGATACCTATGAGGGTTTTTGTAGTAGTGGACATGTGGGCTGCCGGGGCACGAGGAGGGATTCTTCCAGCACGGTGAGGCTATGATTGTCGAATGTGGTGTACGTCCTCGTGACGCCGTGGGAGAAGGCGTGGATTTTCTCCGTCGAGCTCGAGACGATGGAGGTGGAACGTGAGCACGAGAGGAATAGGTATCCCGGGGCGGCTTATCAGTACGAGTCGTTGCAGTGGCCACCGGCATTGCAGGTTTGCACTGATATATATGGATAAGCAGTAGTGGTATGAGATCATTGCAGGTTTGCACTGATGGATAATAAAGATGCATTTTGTGAATAGCAAATTCTGCTCGACAAATCAAGTTATATAATGGTCAGTTACCGTGCAATTGTATGGCTAAATACGGCTTAATGTTTGTAAATGGCTTTTCAAGTTCATGGGCTCTCTACGACATTTGTTACTTTTTCCGTTCCATATTAAAAGTCGTTTGATTTTTTTGTTAATTAATTTTTTAAAATTTGATTAAGTTTGTAAAAAATATATTAATATATTCAATACAAAACAAATATATTATTAAAATATATTCAATGTTAAATTTAATTAAACTAATTTGGTATTGTAAATATTATTTTTTTATAAACTTGATTAAAAAAAAACTTCTACTACAAAATCAAACGATTTATAATATTAAACAGAGAGTATGTTTTGTGTCTAATCATTCCAATCTTACATTAGATTACTATATTTAAGACAAATATAATATTAGGTCTCTTTCGCCGGCGTGAGGACGAAGGCTGCGTTCGCTAGATCGAGCTGGAAACGCGCACAGGGCGCATGAAAAACGGAGCGATCCATTAGCGCGTGATTAATTAAGTATTAGCTAATTTTTTTAAAAAAATGAATTAATTTGATTTTTTTAAGCAACTTTTCTATAAAAAAACGTGCGCATGAAAAAAAAGTTAAGTTGTGAGTGCCTAACACAGCCGAAGTACCTTCCCCTGCGGAGACAATCCAAGTTGTGCCGCCGAAGTAACTCTCCTTGCGTCCTGGCATACCGTAACTCATCTAATCCCTCAACTAAACACCCATAAAAATGAGTTGGCTCCCTCTCAACCCACTAAATTATTCTAATCAAACATATGGTAAGGGAATCACCTTCATACTAATATACCCGTGGAATTAATTTACTGGGTGTTTGGTATTATAAAGGAATACACAGAGTTTTGACGGGTAGTTCCGTTGTAATCCAAAGTCACCTGCTGACTCACACGATACTCGACATCCCCTTCACTCAATGACCGAGACGAACATATACCCGTCGACAAATTCCACCGAAATTTCATGGAACCATCGAAAATCCTGCGAATCCACCCCCACCGTCTCTGCTCCACGCGTGGCAACCGGTGAAACAAAGAGCATCAGAACCCACGATTCTGTCCCATCTTTTTCCCAGTTTTTCCTCCCCAACTCCCCCTTCTACACGGCTACTCCACCTGTCCACCGCAGCCACCTCACCCCGCCGCTCTACCGCGATTTCCCACGCACTGGTGAGCCGGCACGCACGCACCCGACGGGCTTGAGACTTGACCCCTTCCCCGGCTCGAATCGCTCGACGCACGCAGCCACACACACACAACCATACGTGTCACCGCGGCCCCGTTTCCCGCCATCCTCCGCCGAGGTCGCCGCCGCGCCGCTTGACCGCGAGAAACCCGAACCCCCATGGCGCCCTCGCCCCATCCCGCGAATCGCAGCGAATCAAATCCCACGGGAAAAACCCAAGGTTTTACCACCTCGACGCCGCGACGCCCCCACGACGTCGATGCGTACGCGCCTACGTGCCACCGCGGCATGAAAGCTCGTCTTGCTGGGTCCCGCCTCCGGTGTGTCGGGGAAAAAAATGTGTGGGGGCCGCGCGTGTAATCTGAGCGGAGCACACGCGTTAGGTGGCCGCTTTGCCGGGGCAGGGCAGCCAACCCCCCCCCCCCCCCCCCCCCCCGATCCGGAGCCCCGAAAGGCGAAGGAAAAAAAAAAGGATTGCGACCCGACGTGTCAACGTGTCACGCGACGCGCGGGAGGTCAAACGAAAGAGACACGAGTCGTCGTCGAGACGTCGACGCCATTTCTGGCGCTGGCCAATCGCGCCGCGGCACGCACGCACCCACGTCCTCCCCCATGCTTTCTCATCGCACCAAATACTAATAATCAAACCGCAGCAACTTTATAGATTAGAAAAACGAGCTGATTATTCAGACATCAAAGACTAGTTGTTGTACTATAGTTCTATAATAATAAAAATATTATTACCTCTGTTACATAATAATTATCTCTTTAAAATTTAAAATATATCTCAAAATATTTTTCACCTTATAGTATAACTTATCACATCCATCAATTTTTTATTTAAATTTTTCTCTATTATACCTCCGACTACTCCTTCACTCTTAACCATATAATGATAAACGGAGTAAAAGATTAAAAACCCCAACAAACAGAGACACACACATTGCAGCATAGGAAGGGCCCCACGGTGTCCGGACAGTGCATCGCATGCGTCGCCGGCGAACACGGCACAGCGACGCGCGTGTCCAATGGACGGTAGCCATCGCGGTGCAGACCAGCACAGCCGCGGCATTATTCGGGCCAGTGCGATTAGATTAGGATTTGATCTCGCGATTAGATTGGGCGTACTCGTACTACGTGGCGAAGACGACGATAGCGATATTTTTTTTGCGTTTTATTCGCGGCAGAGGTAGCTTCGTCACGTGTCGGAGCTGGGTGGTCGTCCTGGGTGTGGACGCGAGGACACGTGTCGCGTGGCGGTGCGCGGCGGGGAGGCGGGACTCGTGGACGGCCCCGATGCGGCGGCTCCACCACCTGTCGCGGCATGGACGACTGATCGCGACACGAGGCGTCCTTTATATTGCGGCCTCGTTTTCGTCTCCGCCTCTCTCATTCTTTGTTGCTGCTGAGATCGTCTCGTCGCCATTGCCGGAGCTGCGAAGGTGTTTGATGTCGATGGCGGAGGTGTGCTGTGATTCGGCTGTTGTGGTCGGGGCTGAGGCGGAGGCGAGGGCGAGGGCGCGCGTAGGGAGGAGGCGGCGGACTGGGGTGGAGGGGGCAGGGAGGTGGAAGGCGGCGACGGCGTCGGGTGTGGCGGCGGAGGAGGCCGCAACGAGGAAGCGGAGGGCGAGTGGCGGCGAGGCGGGGGTGGTTGTGGTGGCGAAGAGGCACGGGGCGGCGTCGGTCGCCGGGAGGAGGAGGGAGATGGAGGACGCCGTGTCTCTGCGGGAGGCGTTCGCCGCGCCGGCGGACGGGGAGGTGGAGGGTTTGGAGGTTGCGGCGGCGAGGTGTGACTTCTACGGGGTGTTCGACGGGCACGGCTGCTCGCACGTGGCCGACGCTTGCAGGGAGCGGATGCACGAGCTCGTCGCGGAGGAGATGGGCGCCGGGTCGCCGGCGGCGGCGGTGCCGCGCGAGCCGGCGTCTTGGACGGGCGCCATGGAACGGAGCTTCGCCAGGATGGACGCCGAGGTGATTGCCGGCTGCCGAGCCGAGAGCGGCAGCTGCCGATGCGAGGGGCAGAAGTGCGACCACGTGGGGTCCACCGCGGTGGTGGCCGTCGTGGAGGAGAGCCGCGTCGTCGTGGCCAACTGCGGCGACTCCCGCGCCGTGCTCTGCCGCGACGGCGCGCCCGTCCAGCTCTCCTCCGACCACAAGCCCGACCGGCCGGACGAGCTGGAGCGGATCGAGGAGGCCGGCGGCCGCGTCATCTTCTGGGAGGGCGCCAGGGTCCTCGGCGTCCTCGCCATGTCGCGCTCCATCGGCGACGCCTACCTGAAACCCTACGTCACCGCCGTGCCGGAGGTAACGGTGACCGACAGATCGGACGGCGACGAGTGCCTCATCCTCGCCACCGACGGCCTCTGGGACGTCGTCAGCAACGAGGCCGCGTGCGAGGTGGCGCAGGCGTGCCTCCGCCGCGGCAGGCAGCGGTGGTGCGCCGAGGCGGCGGCGCTGCTGACCAAGCTAGCCCTCGCGCGCTGCAGCTCCGACAACATCTCCGTCGTCGTCGTCGATCTCCGGCGAGGGAACGCCTTGTAGAGAGTGTCACCCAGCTGATGCTGTAGCATCAGTACTAGTATTGCAGATATTAGCTAGCTAATGGTTCTACTGATCTTCTCTTCTTTCCCTTGTGTTAAAAGTCATTTTTTCTTCTAAATTTCTCCCTGAATTAACCAAGTTCAGTGGAGCACATAGATCAGGTGATGGGGTTGTGCAACTGCTAGTTGGTGTAACCAGAATTTCATCTGGATACCAATGGATATGAAATGAACATTAAGCAAGATTATTTGAGAAGGAAGTTCAGACCATGAGAAGTTTGTAAGGCAAATAACCATATTACTATTGAATTACTGTTTCTGCTGTGGTCCAGACTGTACCACTTGGATTTTCAGTTTTTGAACCTGTGTACCACTAGGATTTTCATGTTCATATATATCTGAAAATCCCCAAAACTCTGAATAATAGTTGTAACAAACTTCTGAATCTTGCAACCATGTAATCTGGATGATATGATTGCACGATATTTTCCAATGCCGTCCCGGATTCAAATTCAATAAAAAAAAAACATCTCTGAATTGATTGGGGATACAAAGGACAAAATAAGATTCCAGAGTTGATCAGAGAAGAACCAAAGGATCCTCAATTTTCAATTACCAGCGTAATCTCTCATGTTTATGTCAAATGACAAGATTCAGAACCTTCCAAACGAAATTTAACATGAGAGATTTTCTGTGTGCGATTCGTCTGGAAGGAGAACATCTAATATCTTCTTCATCAGTCTGAAAATCTCAATCACACACCAAGACTTGCGGTCCAGCTAACCCTGCTCTGTAGCTGCCTGCCTCCTGTCCAGCAAGAAGCAAGATTCTCATTTTCTCACGAGATTTGCCAATGCACAGCTCAACGATTCTCGCAATCTCTCAAGTCCCTTTTCTAAAGCGAAATAGTACTATCAGGCATCAACATAGGCTGATGTGATTAGACCAGAAACGGATTACAAAATTGGCCACTCCAAACATGCTGCTAACTGATTTATGGACGGGTTTGTTGCTCCAGCAGACAAAGAAATCTTTTGCTTAGCCACTAATAAAGAGAGTTTAGAGAGTAGGGTAGAGATTGCAAGCAACATTGGTGAATGATGTGATTTGGTGAGGCCATGAGGAAGATGTGATGGCAGACATAGGGGTTAGTCGCCGGAGGTGTGGCGTGTCGACACGTACGCAGCATGTCGAGAAGATTGGGCAGGATTGTGCAATCTGCGAGCAAATCACAGATCCGGCTCAATCTTCACCGGGTTTATTAGTTTTTTGTGGCTAAATCCTGCTCAGTATGAGTATGCGAGCAAATAAAAGAAGATCAGAATTCCTGCTCAATCTGCGGAGAGCAAATCACAAAAATGTTCTACACAAAAAAGATGTAGACTGAGAGCAAATTTTTGAAAAAGAAATACAAATCCAGCTCACTATACGGCGAGCACATCACAAAAATGCTCAACACAAAAGATGCAAACTTACAGCAAATAGAAAAAAATTCACAAATCCCCCTCAATCTGCAGCGAGCAAATCACAAAATATTCTCAAATCTGCGGCGAGCAAACCACAAAAAAATGCTCAATCTGCAAATCCAAAAATAATAAGTTGTAAAATCACAAACCCTCCTCAATCTGCAGAATAATTTGTAAAATCACAAGTCCTCAATCTGTAGCAAAAATTGATCTGCAAATCGAAAAACCTCAATCTGCAGCATAATTTGTAAAATCACAAATCCTCCTCAATCTGTAGCAAAAATTGATCAGCAAATCGAAAAAATTACATAATGTCTGAGCCCAGGTTCGAACTGGGGACAGTGTGTGAGACTAACGTGATAACCAACTACACCACCCAGACCATGTTATTTAAAATAAAGATAAAATAATTGTTTGAGAAAAGAGAGAGAGAGCACTGTACTCATATACATTTTTGTTGTTTTGTAAGTAAGACTTTTGACTATTCGTGTCAGGTCCCAATCCCAACACAAGAAAATCGGTTTTCATGAAAAAAGAAGCCAATTTTCACTTGAAAAAATTAAAAAACCATCACATAAATCACTTAAGTTTGACATTTCATCACATAAACCATTTTTTTAGAAACACAGTATAAACGCAAGCGTTCAACAATGTACGCACACTCACCCTAATGACACATACATGCACACCTCCGAAAAGATTAGGTTGACATATCATGAGATTGATGAAGTCACGATAGGTACGTCACCTACTACTGAAAGAATAATTAGCTGTAAATGTAAGCATCCATGTTAAATCTGGGACTTAAATTTGGATGGGTTGATTCCACCACAAGAAAACTAACCATTTGAGCTAAAGCTCACTTCGCCACCACACCTACTCAGTTTATTGCAAAAACCACTCCAGTACACATGCTTAATTGAATCAGCCCGTTATCACTAATGTAGATTTATCATAGGCTAAGCTAGCCAAGTTAATATTGTCCAAGTATTTACATTAGTCTTATTTTTCATATTTGATTGAACTCCAGTGCACGTAAGCTCCGGTGCACACTCCATACACAGTAGGTAGCATGTCGAAAAGATTGGATAGGATTGTGATCTGTGAGCAAATCACAAATCATGCTCAATATGAATATATGAAAGCAAATAGGGAAAAATACCAGAAATCCTGCTCAATCTGCGGAGAGCAAATCACAAAAAATGTTCAACACAAAAAATGCAGACTGAGAGAAAATTTAAAAAAGAAAAAAAAACAGCCTGCAGCGAGCAAATCACAACAATGTTCAACACAATAAAATGCAAATGGAGAGCAAACAAAAGTAAAATTAAAAAAATGCAAACGGATGGCAAACAAAAGTAAAATTAACTTGTCTGAGCCCAGGTTCGAACTGGGGACCTTTAGTGTGTGAGACTAACGTGATAACCAACTACACCACCCAGACACTTTGATTAGAGGAAAACTATTTAAATAATTGTATTTGGAATAAAAAGAGTAATATACCAAGTGTAAAGAATAATCTACCAAGAACTGGAGCTCATATACATTTTTGTTGTTCTGTAAGTGACAAATCTATACAAATTTTTGTTGGCTCAAAACCTATACAAAATTTCAGCCTGAGTACTCGTGATACGTCCCAGTCCAAAGTCCAAACACGAGGAATTCGTTTTCGATGGTCAGTCCTGTCTAGGGCCCAAAAGTACAGAACCAGCTGACTCTCCCATAGAGGCCCACAACGCCCACTACCAAATCAGAAAAATACACTACTCTGCTTCACAAATGGACTATCTAGGACTGCTCAGAAACAATCCCAGCATGCAATTTCTGCATCAGCTATTCACCTTTGGTAATCTTGTCTATATAGATAAACTTCCCTCTGATCTTTGTGAACTGTTCTGTATGCCATTCAGTGAGGTTCAACTTTTCAACCGAAGTACTCCACTTCATACACTAATTCATATATGCACACATATAAATTCAAACATCTACTACTTGGTAACATTTGACTAACAATTATAGGGAAATATCCAAGGAAAACTATCAAATAAGTGAAAACCTAAGAAAATACATACCTAAAAGTTCTTTAAATTAATAAAAAAATTACTAGAGATAGGTATAGACATGAAATACATTTATATCAAATCTCAAGTCCAAACTCAACTTCATTTCAGAGTAACTCCCAAATAAAGTTGAGTTTGAATTTTGAGATTTACTATGAATGTATTTCATGTACACTAGCCATATAGTCGTGCTTTGTGCGACTTTGATGCACATCTTAAAACCCAATATATATGCACCGTTAATATGATAATAAGTCAAAGCCAAGTGCATACAAAAATCTAGCTTTTATATAACCATTTTAAATTAATTTATTTGCATACTGTTGATTGGTTGAATGAATTTTGGATGGAGGTATGTTTTACTCCATGATTTTGTATAATTTTGTTTCACATATTTATAATTTAGTTACATTTTTTCCACAATAGAATTTATTTTACTATCCTTTTATTTTGTTCTTATAAATTTCACCTTTTAGCTCTTGAATTAAGAGTTATAACTTAATTAGGTGAATCATTTACATCTTGAAAATGAATTAAGCATGTAGTAGAACTTAATTCATGTGAACTATATAATTTTTTGGGAACTGATGATGTGGCTCAATCAGGTTTGAGGAAAGGTTATTTTTCTCATTACTTTAGATACTTATCTCTATAGTGATTTTTTTCATGAATTTACAAAACTTTTAAATAGGGTTTTCAAGGGTTTTCACTTATTTAATGGCTTTCACTATATATGTCCTCAATAATTACCCTAACAAAATATAAGTTTACAGTTATACAAGTGGTACAGTTCTATTCATATTTGAAACTAATTTCACATGATGTTAATTTCGTAATTGTTGATAAATGTCTCATGGAAAAGGAATATGGGCCCAGCGAGAAAAAGTAACATTGCAAAGCTTGGAGCACGGCTGATGTGATACTGTAGGAGATGCACATTTGGAGTGGGCTAAGTCATTGGATCAGCAAAAGGGAAAGAGGGAAAAGGCATTTGTTTCTATGAATATGATACAAGCAAGCAAAAGTGCTCCAACAGTTGCTTTTCTTCTCACTTGTACAATCCTACTACATCACAACCCCCTGATGATTCCTTTTCTTTTGCTACTTTTTTCTTGTTTCGTTTTGTGTTGGATTTCACCATCATAGGGGTGGCAATGACAGGATTCCGCGCCGACACTCGCGTCCTATTGGCTGCCATGGAGACTTAAATTGGCAGCTCCAAGAACCCTAGACCCTAGTGGTGTAGGGGAGACTTTTATCAAGAGGAAATTCTTGGAGCCCACAGGCATGCAGCTCTGAATTTATCATCTTGGGGGCTCCATGAGTGTCATCTCAATTGGGGTCCATGCAGATTTTGCATTCATGAGAACAAACAGCACATTTGAGTTGATTTTGTGATTATGTCTTTTTGGTGGCATTTGAAGATTTGCCATGTTACATTTATACTACTGCATAGGGAAAAAAATATCCATTTGCTCTCCATGTATATGGATATGATCTGAATATTAAGTGAATGAAAATATTATGAGCATGATCCCGGAGTAATTTTTTTTTGTCCACATTTAATTCACACATTTGTGCAGTTGTGCTAAGATAGCTGTAATCTGTATGAAAGGATCATATAGGATTCAAATGCTAGAACAGTGTGGTAACCATGGAAATTAACACAGAACGTAAGAAGCTTGTAAATATTAGGAACACGACCATGACATCATACAACTCATTATGAGAAGCCGCAAAAATTGGATCCATTTGTCCTGCTAAGGCTTGATGAATCACTGGGACCCACTCAGGTGTCCTATGCTTTCTCTGTATTTATGATTCAAAAAATATCGAGGTGCACTCGATGGAAATCTCGGCTGCTGATAGAACAACTGTACTAGTTACATGTCCTTACCAGATGAAAACAGTGTATTCTTCATCCTCGCAAAGAATAAAAGAACGAGAGTAATAGGAGTAACTGACAATTTGTACTAAGGGCTTGGAGTTTACAAATACAAGAGAAATAATTGGAAGTTCCGAAACTTGGTTCAGAACCGGCAAAAATTTGGAAATAATAGTGGGCATAATTGCTTTTTGTTTTTCAGATAACAAGGGACGTAGCGCATATGTGCGCGGGCATCTTATTTGATGTTGCTTGAATTTTTATTACGGATGTTTTATGTGTGGGTTACTTTTTTCTTGAAATATTCTTTGACTCTCTTCTAAATTTGTTTTTGTCAATACTTTATTTGGGGTTGCTTTGAACATTATATCAATATATTGGTTATGATACTCTTTGAACTACCCTTGCAACAAATGAATTATAAACTAAAATTGCTTGGAACAGTGCAGTCTTGAATTTATGAGAAAATATTATGTTGCAATAATGGAGTTGATTACTATGAGACTATCATTTGTACTATGCGTGAATCTTTTTTGAATATTTAGCATATCTTATTTTTCTAAACTTTCAGTAACAAATTTTCTTTTATACCATAGATGTATTTATAGATTTTTAGGATATATTTGAAGATATATTCTATTAAATATATGGTTAATAGGACTATTTCATCTAGTTAAAGGCATACTTACATTTACTTCTACGCCCTTCTTTTTGTTCATATCCTTTCTTTTTTTTCTTTGGAAAAAGAATTTGATCTGAAATAAGTATGTGTGCAGCATTTGTAAATGTTCAGGCACCATGGACTAAAGTATAATTTTGTTAGGCCAATTCTTATTTTTATATCGTATATTTTTATTGCATGAATTTTGATATATAAGCTTAGTATGATTTGTGTTCCCTAATTAACCGTTTAATAGAAATTAAAGAGGAAAAGTCACATGCCCTATACTCCAGATATTTTAGGTTATTCCCGTACAGGCCTAACCGCTAAATAGAATGGACCCCATATTTTAAGCATGTTCGTATGATGATATAATCCATATCATTATTTTTCATGATTTTTCATAATTCTCGATTGCCATGCAAAGCGCCAAGATATGAGTTGGTGCTTATGGAAATTGTAAATTTAATTTAATCATGCTTATTTATGAACCGATAATGGATATATAGTGATATACTATATATTATTATCTTATTCATACTTCTCACTAATGTTAGTAACATACATGTGTACATCCACGTTGACGGAGCGTTAACTCCTCAACGGGGGACAGAGAGGGGCCCCCTTTGCCAGTCCGACCAGGGGCGCAGGGTGAGATCCGTCTCCTCCTTGATCGTTCAAGAGAGAGAAAGGGAGAGAGAAACAGGGACACAAACGTTTATACAGGTTTGGACCGCTGGGAAGCGTAACACCCTACTCCTGTGCTCTGTGGGTGTGCAAATGAGGAAGCAAGGAATACAAGTCTTTTTTCTCTCTTTCTCCCCTGTCTATCGGTTCCTTCCCCCTTCCACTCAAGCCTGGGCCTCCTTTTATACGCCAAGGGGCTACCACATGGGCCACAAGCTGCCTAAGATAGAAGGAAAATATTCTTTTACATTTAATGGTTGTCTTGTTGCTTGACTCGGAAGACACTCGCACAGACGCTGCAGCAAGGCCTTCGCTCGGTCAAGCGGCTGACGCCAAGGACGCCCGTGTCAAGCTTCATTAAATGGAAGGAGACTTTCGTGTTCCGTTCACATCAGGAAACGAAAATCATCTGACCGAAGCTGGCATACCAACTCCGGCTGAGGGACGAGAGGCAAAAAGCTCTCATCATTCTGATGGGACGGGGTAAGGTGTGCCGCACGCCGCCTGACGCGCGGGTACCCTGCCACCGTCTCACCGTGATCTGGCCGGTCTACGACCGGTCATTCATCGCGACTGGTCGCAAACTAGCTACGCACGCATCGTGTCGCATTAAATGCGGCGTGGTGCGTTCACCTGAGCCGTCATTAATGCGGTTAGGTGAGTTCTAACCACGCTCACCTAACCCCGCACACGCGGCACCAGCGCCGAGGGGGTCGGGGCGACCCAGGCCTCGGGGAAGGTCTGGGAGCGGCCCGACCCTCGGGGGAAACAGGGAGGGCAGCCGCCACGTCACCCTCGGGCCCGACCCCTCCGGGAGACGCGCCACGTGGGTGCACGGGGCCGTCTGTCCCTTTAGTCTTGATACCCTGGGCCCGTATCACCAACACACGTATAGAGCCCAGGTGGAGTTGGGTTTGGGAGGTCGATTTGTTTTTCTTTAAGATAGATCTAATGGTTGTAAATAATATATCCAGTTTACTTTTATCATTGGAGAGCTAATTTAATTATTGTGAAGTTATGTAAGATGATAAAATCCATATTATTATTTGTTTATAATCTTTATAACTATATAAATACTACAAAAAAGTCAGAAAATATATCCAAAAGTGATATATTTCTTTTCAAAGTTGAACTATAGTGAATATGGATATTTAACACTAAATTTAAAAAATTACATATATGATTTAGATGTTATAGTTGTTTAATTTTTTAACACAAATTTTCTAACTTAATATAGCATGAAAATAGGAGGAAAAGAGAAAGGAGAGAGGAGTATGTACGTTAAGTATGTGCATCCGTCCATGTACAGGGACTTGGTGGGATCAGGTTTGAGAGGTGAATTCTTTTCTCGAAGATAGATCTCATGGTTGTAAATAATAAGTTCATCAGATTTAATGAAAATGAATGGCTAGATGTTTTTCTTTCTCATAGAATTGTTTAAAGTTTATCTAATTTATTAGAATGTCACGTGACGACTTAAGAGCATTTGTAGGACACATGATGGCTTAAGAGTATTTGTAGAAAGTTTTATAGACTTTTAGTATATAATAGATATTGCACAAGTTTATGTGATACTCCGTACTCAAACTTTGCCAAAAGGCACGTGCAAGATATAGTTCTCTGGCCCACAGCAAAATAGTCTCAGTAACAGAGAAATGATTCCTGAACTGCGGAAGCTGGTGAAAAAACAGCTTCTTTTGAATCCACATAGTACTAGTATAGATGACTAGTGGCTGTGCATTGTGCAGCTTCTGTTCATTCTGTTCCTATTGCAGCAGCCAGAGTCTGCTTGTCTGAATGTGATTCACTGCAGCAATGTCTGCTTACAAGGACAAACAGGAGAAACAAAAGCAGCAGCCAAAAGGGAAAGAAGAAATTCAGACAACAGAGCCATTGAAATTCAATCACTATCACAGGTGCCTTTTTGTTACTAGCATATGGTTGCATTTTTTTTCAAGAGAAAAAGAAAGAACATTTGTACACAAAGAACTGATTCTGATGGAAACCCAATCATTGTTTGGTACTTGAGCTACTGTAGGCATGATTTAGATAAGTCATGCAATGGCAAAAAGGTGGACAGCAAATGTCAAGCACTATGTTTCTCCCTAATCATTCTGAAGTTCATGAGTCTCTTGGCTCCCTTTGCATAGCAGCATCTCCATAAGATGTTCCAAAGTATCTTACCGAGAAATTGCACCATGTGGAAAGGTTACCTTTCAGGATCAGAAATGGACACACAAAGATGCAACTATAGTCCCCAGAAAAAAGATTAACTAGTCATTAACATCAAAACTTTGTCGCACAAAGATAGTTCGATAGCAACAGGCACATTTCATTCATTCAAAGCAGAACCCGACTGAATATTTCAAAGATTATTAGGTTACCAAAATGCTGAAGTTTCAGAGCTACCTAGCTGCTATTTGGTGTGCACTTCTTAGGACTGTGGATATAATTCCAATGGTTTTAAGTACATTGTCCAAGAAGAGCACATACTACCGCTAGTAGTATCATCCGTTGCCCGAAATCATGTGGCAGGGGGCGCCTCTGCAATCTTCATCGCCTTCGGTTTGTTCTCTCCCTTGATGTCAAGCAAGAACTTCACCACAAGCCTCATCGACGGGCGGTTGTTTGGGAGGTTCTTAACGCAGAGCAGCGCAATCCTCAGAACTCTACACATCTCATCCTTGAAATGTTCAGCAATCTTCTCATCTAGCACTGACTCTGCCCCATTCTGCTCCACATTGGTGGCTGCCCATGCCACCAGGTCCTTGTCACCAATATC
This sequence comes from Oryza officinalis, assembly GCA_008326285.1. Taxonomy (NCBI): domain Eukaryota; kingdom Viridiplantae; phylum Streptophyta; class Magnoliopsida; order Poales; family Poaceae; genus Oryza; species Oryza officinalis. The sequence continues at coordinate 17,173,788 of BDMV01000009.1, forward strand.
GGATGACATGGGACTCTTGCCAGTAACAAGTTCCAGCATGACCACACCAAAGCTGTATACATCGCTCTTCTCAGTTACACGTATAGTGTAGGCATACTCTGCAATACACAACAGACAAACCCACATAAGAAACTAGGAAGAAATTAAGGTCAATTATGACAATTTTTAGCCAATTACAACCTACAAGTATAAAAAGAAATCCTAATCAGAACATCTGCACAAAAAAAACTGTCTGAACTGATCATCAAATCAATCTCAAAAGCTACATTCGCATATACCAATTAGGAACAGTTCTCAGAAACAAATTAGGCGTAAGGAACTCACCAGGAGCAATGTATCCACAAGAACCAGCAATAACAGACATGGTGGCCGGCCCATCACCAATAGACTTCGCGACGCCAAAATCTGCTATCTTGGCACGAAAATCAGCATCAAGCAAAATGTTGTTTGACTTCACATCTCGGTGGATGATCGCGGGAACGAAATCATGGTGCAAGTAGCTGAGCCCCTCAGCAGCATCGAGCACGATCTTGTACCTCGCAGGCCAATCCAAGATGCCAGCTTTGGCACTGTGGAGGAAGTCTCCCAGGCTGCCATTAGGCATGAACTCATAGACAAGCAACCGGCATGCCTCATTCGTAAGACAGCAGAAGAGCTTGACAATGTTCTTGTGCCTAACTTTGCTCAATGTTTCCACCTCGGCCTCAAAGGTGTCAATCTTCTTACTCGCCGCCGTGCTACTTGCCCAAAGCTTCTTCACAGCCAAGGTATCACCCCTAGGCCTGACAACAGCCTTGTACACCATCCCTGATGAACCCTTGCCAATCAAATTGTTCTCAGTCAGGCTATTCACAATGTCCCTCTCATTGAACTCCACCTTGTGGAAGGATGTGAGCACCCACTCTGAATTCTCACTGTCAACTTCGATGGCACGCTTATTGTAGCTCCTATATTTGTAAATGAACCAGGCAACACTCATGAGTAGAATGCCAGCAGCAGCAGTGAGGATGGCCACAGCCATCTGGATTCGGGCTCGCCGGTTGGAATCAGGATCACCATTCCTTGAACATAGCCCATAGCACAGGCCAGGATTACCCAAGAAGCTAGGTCGGAATTGATCGGTGTCGAATAAGATTGGAAGATGCCCAGTGAGCTTGTTATAGGACAGGTTGAGAACACCCAGCAGTTTCAGATCCTGCAATTGTGCAGGCACCTGACCAGAAAGCTCATTGTTCGACAAATCAAGCGTGCTCATCTTATCCATACCCCCAAGCTCTTCAGGTATACTACCACTGAGGTGGTTGTCTGAAAGATTCAACAATGTCAAATTCTTCAGTTCTCCAATGCCACGTGGGATCTCTCCAGAAAGGGAATTGTTGCTCAAATCAAGCAGGAAAAGCACCAAAAGAGAGGCGAGTGACGGTGGCACTGTCCCGGTGAAGCTGTTGTCCGAAGCCGACAGCACCACCAGCTGGGTTAAATTCCCCAATTCAGTAGGAAGAACACCAGTGAATCGATTGTTATCTATGATAAGGTTGGACAGGTTGGCGGCACGGCCAATGGCAGCGCCGACATTGCCGGAAAACGCATTGCCGCGGAGCTCGAGCAGGTAAACATGGGGCAATCCCCAGAATTCCGGCGGCACCGGGCCGGAGAGCCGATTGCAAGGCAGCCGCACCCTCATCAGCGATCTGCATTTCCCCAGCTCGTCAGGAATGGCGCCCTCGAACTTGTTGTTCAGCAGCAGGAGCTGGCTCAGCTTCCCGCCGGCGCAGAGCGTCGCCGGAATCTGGCCGGACATGAGGTTGTCCGAGACGTCCAGCGACTGGAGCGGGCAGTTCTTCCCGAACTCCGGCGGGAACGGCCCTTCGATCTGGTTGGCGAAGATCATCAGCTCGGTCAGCCTCGCCGCCGCCGCGACCGTCGCCGGCAACCGCCCGGTCAGGTTGTTCTGATACATGTGCACGCTCTCCAGGCTCGGCGCGGCGAACATGTCCTCCGGTATCTCGCCGGAGATGTGGTTCATCGAGATGTCCAGCTGCTGGAGCTTCTTGAGGCCACCTAACCCCGCCGGAATCCTGCCGGAGAGCTGGTTGGAGAAGAGCTCAATCTGAACCAAAGAACTCAAATTCACAATGCTCGGTGGTATCTCGCCGGTGAGGTTGTTGCTCGAGAGGTCCAGATTGACGAGATTGTGCAGCTTCCCGACGGAAGGAGGGATGTTACCGGTGAGGGAGCAGTTGGCGACGAAGAGCACGCGGAGCGCGGCGAGGTCGCCGAGGTTGTCCGGCAATGGCGACGGCGAGAACGAGTTGTAGGCGAGCAGGAGCTCCTGGAGCGCGGAGACGTTGGCGAGGAACCCCGGGAACGCGCCGGAGATGAGGTTCTGTATCAGGTTGAGCACCGCCAGCGACGGGAACCCGCCGCCGTAGGCCGGCGGGACCTCGCCGGAGAAGTTGTTCGACGCGAGGTTGAGCGTCTCGAGCGCCTGGAGCCCCGCGAGGCAGGCCGGCAGCGGCCCCGTGAGGTCGTTCGACGACAGGTCGAGGTGCCGCAGCGACCCCAGCGAGCAGAGCGCGACGGGGAAGCCGCCGGCGAGGTACAGCCCACCGAGGTAGAGCCCCGCGACGACGGTGGTGTTCCCGGCGGCGCACGCCACGTGCGGCCAGCGGCAGAGGTCGTCGCCGCTGGAGAGCGCCCCCCAGGCCGAGAGCGCGCCGGTCGGGTCCGAGAGCGCGGCCTTGGAGGCGTGGAGCGCGCCCGCGTCTCCGGACGCCGCGGCGTCGCCGGCGCCCGCGTGGACACCCGGCAGGAGGAGGCCGGCGACCACGACGACGAGGTGGAGCAACCGCCGGTGGAGCGGCGCCATGGTATGGTGGTGGTGCGGGTGGGTGGAGGGAGTGGGGAGCGTGGGGGGGAGGAGAGGTTTAAAGGGAGGGAAGGAAGTTGCCTCGGAGGATTGGAAGCCTCTCCTCCTGGGTTTGTCTTTTAGAGAGACGAGCACATTGAAAGCGATAGAGAGCAGGGGAGGAGAGTTGGGCTCTTGGCTATGGCTACCAAGGGAAGTGTCCCCAAGGCTCAACCTCGTCGTCGACGAGAGCGCCGAAGGTAATGTTGCTCCGAGGTATGCTTGGATGAGGTGGTCAGCGTCGAGAGGCTAGATATAGTGGAAAGTTGTACGGATTATGTAACGAGTTTGGAAGATATCTATACTAGGTTTTGTAACGTATCGCGAACGCGGCAATAGGATTTGTTGCTTTTTCCGTACAGGCAGGATCAATGCGCTTGGCTGACGTACTGGAAGCGTATTCAAGCATTGAATTGCGGTTAAATGTCGGCAACGGTATGCTGGCATTGGAAGAAAGCAATTGTTCTGAATTTTCTATCTTGACAAGATGATTGTGGCTTTGGCTTTTTTTGAATAACATATATTATTTTAGTTGCTTCAAATAAAATTAGAAAAAAAGGACAAAAATATCTTACGTTACAAAAGGGTCGACTAGATAACGTCCGATAAAAAATTGTTCATTTTTGTTCATCTTTTCTTAAAGAGGAGGGCTATATTTATCTCGATAATTTATGATGTTCTTGCTATACCGATTGTCATTAAAATAGTCTAATAGCTAAAAGGTCTTCGCATTTCAAGTATAAGATTATTTCTTGGCACTCTAAGAACACACTTAGTTAGCAAACTTTAATAGAACCTTTGGATGTGGCGATACAGTTGAGCCATAATTTTGTTTTCAAAAATCAGCAAGAACAAAACATTAGGGAACCTCAACGGTTCCAAATTAGTAAGAAAAACAAACCATTCAATATTTTTCTCCTGTTTCTACTCTACCACTACATTCATATTCCTCGTAGAAAGATACATTCATATTTTTCTCATCAGTTTTGGTAAAGGTGATGGCCTTGTGTGTAAAAGAAATATGCTTGAGATCATGGGATGTGCCGCTGATCGATTTTTGTCTCTCAGAGCATGTGTTAGGGACACATTATCGGGGCTGTGAGTGTGGTGTTGCATGTGTACGTAGTGGTGTATGCGAGCCAAAAGAGAAGGAAAAAAAAAAGAAATGTGGTTGCTGTGGGTACACGGTCCCGTGTGGACGCAGCTATTTTGCGGTTGCTTAAGTCAGTGTTTGTGCCTGGGAAATGCGGGAAGCGTGGTTGGGTTGGGTTGGTTCGGCTCGCTCTCTTGGCAGCGCCGCGCGCCTCGTTTTCCAGCGCTAATAGTAACAGCCCCCTCGTCTTCTTCCTCTCGCTTCCTGCCTCCCTGCAGTTACTCCTCTCTCTCTCTCTCTCTCCTGCACGCGCCCAGATGCGGCATGCCATGCCATGCACGCCGCTCCCCCCGGCCAGTGACGCCGCAAGCAATAGGGACCACTCTTCTCCGCAGCCTTGATCTGTTATGATCTCATCTGGACGAACTGGTTGCTGTTGTCCATGCACTCGTGCAGGGAGCCAGGGACGCGCTAGCTCTGCGTGCAGCCATGCATGCATCAGCGTTTGCTTCCAGTAGTAATTTTGTTGTTGCTTTGCATGCGCTGGCTTGATCTGTGCCGTCTCTTTGTCTTGCACGTACCAGCTCCGATCCCTTTCCGTCGATCTCTGCGTCTGCCACTGAATCGAGAACTGTAGTAGTGAAGCGGTTAGCAGGAGGAGTGCCGCTGGCGAGAGCGGCGACGACGGCCAGGCGGGCAGCAGCTGGTTGCATGCAGGGCTGGATGGATGGCTAGGTAAGGAGGAAGACGACGAAGTGTACATCTGTTGCTTTCTAAGCTGGGGGCGTTTTTGGATGGTTCTGCAGCAGCAAGGGGGAGCGTGGCGTTGGGGCGCTGGGTGGCTTGGCGTGCGAGCAGAGCAGGGGGTTGGGTCCGGCCGTCCGGGTTAATTCCGCTCGGCAACTGGCTGTGGCTGTCTACAGGAGTGGCTGCTCCTGGCCGGTGGGCTGGAAAGTCTGCACTACTCCATATGTGGCGGTTCCAGAGCTGTTTGGCATGGTTGTTCGTATGCTCTTTCATGACACGCAAAAAGAAAAAAAAAAAGCAATTAGCATACGATTAATAAGAATACTGTAGCCTGAATAAGCACATGTCTAATAGTTATATTTTTGGGACGGAGAAAATATTAACTATTACAAACTTAAAAAATAAATTTATTTAATTTTTAAAATAGGTCTAAGTGAAAAAATTTTTAAAAATTATCGTTCTAATAGTTTGTGATGCGTGCTTAAGAAAAACGAGATAGTAGCTATGGATAAAGTTAGAGTGTATCTCAACTAGTTAGGTTTCTAGTTGCGAAACTTGTTCATATGGGTTTAAATTCTAAACTTGACACGGCTGCTTGTATTATGAGTAATTATTCTTTCAGTAATAAACGACGTATTTGTCAATGATAAGACGTTTGTGGTAACTTCATGAATCTCAAGAATATGTTGGCATAATAGAGATGCTCATAGAGGTAGGAGACGTATGTGGTGACTTTATTAATTTGAAGTTAAGTTGTCCTAATCTTCATAGATGCTCGTAGAATGAGCATGCATGTGTTTATATCAGCGGGTATGTTTTAAAAAAACAAGGCAGGAGCCAAATCAAGAAGCTGATTCGTCAAACTCAGCCAAATATATGTAGCAGCAGCAGCAGTATAGTTAGAATTCCACTCTGAGTGAATTTTGAAAATGATCCCAATTATTTACGATACACTAGCCTCGTTCTGCAGTGATGAAGAGAAAGATTAAGTACGAACACGTAAAATGAAAAGGCTATTAGCACATGATTAGTTGAATTTTAGTTATTTGAAACATAAAAAAATGAATTTATCTGATATTTTAAAGTACCTTCTACCTAGAAAGTTTTGTACAAATCGTATTATTTAGCAGTTTGAGAAATGTGCTAATGAAAACCGAGGTAAAACTTTATACGGTAATCAGAAACAAACAGGGCCTTATAAACATGAACAACCAGATCGAACACCCATTCAGATATTGACAACTAAAGTGACTAAAAAATATCTTTTAACGTAACATATGGATATATGCTAAACAACCTATAAATTCTTATATTTTAAAACAAAGGTGTAGAAAAATAAACCCACATCATGCCATGAATTAATTTTAGTACAAATAAGCTAAAGAGTGGTTTTTACATATCCTAATAAAATGAATGAGGTTAGCTGCACAAGTGATACACCAAGATATTTAGCTCCCCTAGCTTGGTGTGGCTAGGCTAGTACTACTACACAAAGGATTGAGAGTTGTATAGGAGTATTAGTAAGGGCATTTACAGTGCATCTCCGTGGCATTCAGTTTAAGTGTGAGGAACCACATATTCCACGTCACGTCCTTCGCATGTGAAGCCCCGTGAAGACCGTGTAGCTCAAATTGGTCACCCGTTCTTCATCTGAAAAGCAGCCCCTTGACCAGCAAAAGTCGGTGGGGAAGCGGAGGAGCTCGCCGTCGTCGAGCCACTTCGATCCACCGCCGAGTCGGATCTGGCCGGCGGAGGAAAAGAGAAGGGGACGGTCGGGCGGAGGAGCTCGTTGTCGCTGTCGTTGGGGGGAGGAGGAGAGGGCGCTGGCAGTGAGGAGTAAGGAGAGGGAGGCGACAAAGAGGCATAGGAGCTCGAGGTCGAGGCCGACGTCGGTTCGAAGCCGACGAGCTCGATCTGCCTCTGGCGTCGTCGTCGCTCGGGTCGCCTGCCGCCGTCGCCATCGCCCTCTGCTCGGGCCGTCCCGGAGCCCTGCGCCGTCGCCTCCACTCGGGCTGGGTGGCCGCCGTCGCTCGGGCCGCCCTGCCGCTCGACGCTGTCGCCACCGCTCCTTCGCCTATGGGAAACACAGAGAAGGGAGAAAGAAGATGAAAAGCAGAGAGGAGATGAAAAGTGAGAGGGAGGACACTACTGGGACTCACTACAAAAGTAATATGCATTGTGGAGCATGTATCTATCATAGTTCTCAGGTGTTCTTGAGCCTAGGTGCCATGTGAGGCTCACCAGATTTTGTGGCACACTGCTACTGCCCTAATACTACAAAATCTATATTTCCAAAGGTTCAGAAATGACCAGCAAATCATTTAACATACTACATAGCTTTGGATGGCACAAAAGATTTTGCTGGTCATTTCTGAACCTTTGGAAATATAGATCTTTTATAGAGTTTGGCAACGAATAGATTTCTTAATTTGAGCTACAGGTTGTGAAGTTCTACACTTGATGCAAACTATGAAATTTCCATATTGAATCCAATAAGTGAAAGCACCCGTGCAACACAATTGAGCATTTCCTACTACTTTCTAGTAAGATTTTTCTTAGGATTCAAGTTTGACACATGCCACCCTAATTTTCACTGGCTTTCCTGTTTGTTTTTCAAACCTGTTTTCTGGCATACAGATAGGCCGAAAATTGCTAAGAAACGGCCAAGAAAATTCAGTTAAAGTTGCAATGCAGTTTCTGAATGATCTGCACAAATTCGGTTGCTAGCTTAGCTAGCTGCCTGCTGCATGTAACGTGTACGAACGAGCTAGACTGCAGCAGCATCTACTACAGTGCATAAGGCGCATGTACCATGCAGTACCCGGGGTAGTTTGACGCTAGCCACTGGCCATGAAAATTTACGTTAAATTATTTTCCTTTCTCTTTTGTTGCATCGGTTCATCACATGAGTTGTACTCTTGGCTTTGCACGGTTGCTTGTGGTTTTGGTGGCTTGCGGCTGCAGGTTTTGCACTGACACGCATCGATCTAGAGGCATATGCTTGTTTCAGCTTCTGCGTATAAACCGTTAAATTTAATTAGAATATGTTTGTTTTCTCACTTGTTATTCTCTGTTCCAAAATATAGAAACCTTCAGTATTTAAACTTTATTATAAAGTATAGCTGCTATTTCTAAGACTGTCTTATTGAGAGTTGAGTTCAACTATCTCCCTCGTGTTTCGCGTACACGTTTTTCAAACTGCTAAACGGTATATTTTTTACAAAAAAGTTTCTATATGAAAGTTACTTAAAAAAATCATATTGATCCATTTTTTTAAAAAAATTTAGCTAATACTTAATTAATCACACGATAATGAACTATTTCGTTTTTTGTGCGTAGGATTTGTGTTCCCAACGCACAACAAAAAGCACAGCCTACTCTCTTATCTCAACCAATATTCACAACCATTTCTTATTTCATTTTTTCATATATTTTTTAAACCAAACCAATCACTATCATTACTCTTTTGATTTCACGTCTCTTCTTAATCCTGTGAAAAACATTATAAGTGCTTACGTTTTTTATATGGGAATCATTTTTCAACCTTGACTTCTGGACCGTTTAGGAATAAAGTACAGGGTTTTTATTTTATAATCTTTTTAATTGCTTCAGTTATACACTATGTCTCTGGTTTATAAGCCGCGTACAGTCATAAAATTATTGTACCGAAAATGCTAATTTTGAGTTTTATGTAGTGGATCTCGTACATGATTCACACTACTGATTAATACTCCATCTGTTCTGAAATAAGTTTATTTTTTCCTTCCATTTGTCTCGAAATAAATTTATTTGAGCAGTTGTTGTGTCGGAGTTTATGAAAATAAGATATAAATATATTAAAAGTAGATAAAAAGAGTAAGGTGGTGTTCTATTGGACACTTTGCCAACTTCTACTTCTTGTTTTTCATGCGCACTTTTTTTAAACTTTGAACGGTGTTTTTTAAAAAAATAATTCTATAAAAGTTTATTTAAAAAGTTAAATTAATCTATTTTTTAAATTTTTAGCTAATACTTAATTAATCATGTATTAATCCATTGCTTAGTTGTGTGTGCCCAAATGAAAGTGTTATCAACGTTGGCTATGGAACACAGTCTAATAATTACATTGAGATTTGATAAAATAAGAATATTATAGTCTTCTTAATTTTGTATTGTCATTGGGATGAATGAAGTATGCGATGATCGTATTGCTCAATGAGAGAGTGAGAGACATGAGACACCGTGTTTAGAACACAATAGTCTCGCAAGACTTCCAGTAAAAATGATTCGAAACGGAAGAAAACTATAGGGCTGTCAAAAAAGCTCGAGGCTCATGAGCAACTCGAGTTTGGCTCTCGTCAGAGGCTCGATTCGAGCTTGGCTCGAGCTCAAAACGAGCCGACCCTGAGCCTGACCAAAAGCTCACGAGTTTTATGGAGTTGAGCTCGAGCTTCTACCGAGTTTGACTGTGTATAGTTTATATTATTTGTTCATTTTATTGAATTAATAAACTAGTAGATAAATATATATTAATATCTATTTACATAACAAATTAACATGTATTAGCATAATATATTTATCTTAGTCATTTTTTATTTTTTTATTAATGTGATTAAATAAAAAATAATTATACTTATAAAAAATATCATTAATATATATATTATACTACTTATGATCATGATCGAGTTCGGTAACTGAGCTCGAGCTCGAACGAGCTCGAATCAAGCTTGCGGCTCGAGCTTGTGTCTAGCCTACGCAGACGAACTCGCTCGAGCTGGCTTGGTGATAAACGGTACCAGAGCACTGGTAGACCAGGAGACGGAGATAAGGCCAGCAGAGAAGCAGGGGGGCAGTCGTCGAAGGGCTCGAGAGGGGGTGACATCGAGACAGGCATGGAGAAAGAAGCTGAGCAGAGCAGGGATCCATGACCGGCCTTTTACCCCTGCTTCGGTCCCTTCAAGCACTTTCGCTGTGATGTGAGAGATGGCCAAGCTGCTGCTGCCGCCTGCTGCCTGTCTTTCACGTCATCCCGTTGCTTGCTGCCCTCTCTTTACCCACTGTCACGTTTGTTTTTACCAGTGCTGTTGGATAACAGGGATGCACGGGATCAAACACGGGTATACCGAGGAACACGATTAAGTTTCAAACCGATGCATTGAAGATTAAGCTACACATGTAAAACTAAAAAAAAATTCATTAACACATAATTAATTAAGTTTTAATTATTATAAACTTAACAAATGAATATATTTAATATTTTAAAGTAATTTTTATATAAAAATTTTTGTACGAAATATATTATTTGGTAGTTTAAAAAACGTATTCACGAAAATCAAGGTAAATTCTGAATCTTAATAAAAATAACAGGCCTAACAGGAACCGGCTACCAGGGATGATACTCCGTCCAAACTCCCAAATATACAACTTTTGCTTCCTTCCTCACAAACTACTCCCATTTCAACTAATCAGGTATCCTTCCATCTCAACCAATTAATCATCGCAATCATCTCCTATTAATTTCTTTATATACTTTCTTTTTTCAATCAATCAATCGTAACAGTCTTTCAATTTCATCTATTTTTTTAGTTCTCACCAAAAAACTTTTAGAAAAGTTTATATTTTGGAACAGAGTGGGTAACTATGTATTTGTACAATGTTTATCTACATATATAGTAAAAAAATTCTATAATTTGGGATGTAGGTAGTAGCTAGCTATTTTGAAATAAAAAATACACGTGAACTTTCATCTATTGCTAGATGGCTTACCTGTCGGTAGCCAAAACTTAAATTTTAAAACTTGATTTTAAGGGGTTTTCTTATCATACTTAGCTTTATTTTTAGCTAGCATTAGCCATTAAACCGTTTAAAAATATATATATAAAAGTTTTTTGCTTTGTTCATTTTTTACTACTAACCAACCAGAGCTCATCCCATAACAAAATCAGAGCGTTAATTTGCCTAATAGAAACATATCAGAGCCTTAAGTTGTGTAGCTGACAGCTGGATTACCCGTATTACTCTATCCGTTCAAAATTATAGCTATCTTTTCTGTTTAATTTTGAACTAGAAATGTAGCTATATTTTTAGGATGTAGGAGTATTTTTCTGCGGATTGCAGAAAGACATGTGATTGATTAAAATATTTAAAACAATGTCGATGAAGTAGATCACGACTACGGTATTTGTGTAGTACGAGGATCATTGGAAACAAGGTATATATATGAGACTAAGATAAAAGAGACGGTAGACAGAGATTTTTATACAGGTTTGGGTCCCTAAACTAACAGGTAATAGCCTTATTCATGTTGGCCGAAACCGGTGTTGCTCTTATATATTAGTATCACACGAGTACAATATTTGGGATAATCTAATCTAGTCTTCGTCGGCTTGGCGGCATGAATCTCCAACACATAGTCGACGGCTAGTGTAGTCTTCTTTCTCGAATATGAATTCGGTGAGATTGGAGGTAGCGCTAAATTCCTCATGACGACCTCTGTAGCTTCAGATTGGATCTGTCTAGACTTGTCCCTCACGTTGGTGTCTGGCGGTGTGTATTGTCGTGTCCCCTCTCCTATTAGGGAGTCTTGCATTTATATCTACGGATATTCCTTTATTCAAGTAAAACTAGAAAAACAAATATGAATATGATCCGAGTAGCCCTCGTAGTATCTAGTTAAAATTCTGCTTTTTCTTTCTTACCCGAAACACCTTCCGTATACGATGCATGATTCCATATAAGACTTGATATATATGGTGGGTCCCGACGACCTCAACCCAAAACTATTGAGTATGTCCTATCCATAACATTGACAAGCAACACTTTTACAATTATTTCTTAGTAGTCTGGCTTAAAAAGAAAAAAAAGCCTAAAGCAATTTTAAAATTAAACCTTAAAAATTCAAAATTGGCTCTGGCTTATGAGGTGCAGTTCAAACAAACATGCATTTCAATAAAATTCCTACATATTCTGTTAAATTTTGGGGTCCTGTGTGATTCATAGCCGTTACATATTCTGCTGTGCCAAGTATTAGAAACTATTGCTCCATCAAAAAAAAAAGAGTGTAACTCTAGAGTACTACCTCTCTCTTCAACCACCCGTCGTTTAAGTTTATTTTCATGTTACCCCTACCATTCGGTAGTTTTTTTTTAAAAAAACAAATTTGGTCATCTAAAAGTGCATGCAAGATAGTCAAGACCGAGTAATTTGGTTCGGTCCGAGATAGTTGACAGTTTCATAAGTTCAAAAAATCTAAAGCCGGCCGTTCTGCCGGCGTTTGATTGGTTCACGTGGCGTCATAATTTTTGAGCGAATTTGGGATGTGTTTGGCAAATGAGTCATGAGAGATGGGATTGAAAAAAAATGGATGAATAGCTAGGATTAAATGAGTTTTGAAGAATGGCTGACTAGGATACAATATTACCCTTTCACCGGAACAAAGCCTTGGTGGATGCACGTCTCTCGCACTTGGCTGGCTTTGCCCTCTCTCGATTAGTCTGGGCTCTGGACGTCACTGCGAAAAATAAAAAAGAAAAACAAAGCTGCTCCGGGCGGACGCACTGGCTGATAACGAGATGGGCTGTAGAGCCCAATCACGCATGCACGGAGGAAAGGAAACATAGAAAAATGAAAATAGTACAACTAATTTTGTAGAATATTTAGATAAATAAATACGATATATTACGGGTAAAAAAAGAAATTAAGGCAAATCCCTAATCATATTGATATCCTATATTTCTATAAACTAAAAAAACAATAATCAGGAAAAACTGATTGACAATGAAAGTGGCAGATTGGATCAAAATTTGTAGTCCTAAGAACATTTTTTAAAATATGCATTTTTCTGTTGATATTGTATGGAAAATTTTTAGGTTGATGATATCGCTACAATTTTGAGAAAACGTCAAAGTTCAAACAATCTCAACCACAATCATAAATTACGATCCTACTTTGATTTTTATCATTCTTTGATAAACATAAAATTATAATCCACTAATATGTCCTTTAGAAATAATTAATGTGCGTGTCAAATTAACTTATGTAAAACATATTACTCCATCTATTTCAAATCACTTACTTAATTTGTCAAATACTCTTATTATAGCATTCAATTTATTTTATCAAAATACTCTCACATTTCAATGCATTTTTAGAGGTGATGTTCCATCTCCACCCTTTATAAATAAAATGCAGCCATGCAATATAATTTGTCAATTCTCCTTTTTGTTAATAAGAATTTTGCTAAAATAATAAATAAGTTTATATGTTCTATGTTCTACATAAGTCCTAAATAATACGCACGGGTGTAAACTAGCCGATGTCAATAGGCGCGCTGACTTTCTAGTTATAATTTATTTTTGGCAATACTTCTCTTCTTTTGGATTTTTTTATAGTAAAATATCACAAAATAAAAATAAATAAATAACACACCAAGTCACCAAGATAGCATCATAGCAAGTACAACTTAACATTAATATTCACATCACACATGATACTTAATAAATAGGCTTCTAGTCAGTTCGGTTAACCGAGACTAGTGACTGAACTAATTTTTGTTAGCTAGTAAGATCACTGAAACCAAATTTCTGACTGAAATATCCGGTCTCGATCATTTCGGTTTCTTTTCCAGTTTTTTGTTTCGGTTTCCTGCAATCAACTACACTCCTACTACCTATCCGGACATATAGCAAATCGTTTCTCTTCGTTACTAATTTGTCTTTTTCGATGTTACAAATTACATTAGTTACATTATTTTTAGGGGACAGCCCCAGGACCGACACGGGAGGCGACTCAGTGAGCGCCGCCGCCCGCCGCCCACCCTCGCTCCTCCTCTGGCTCACCGGCAAGCCACGCGGCTGCAAGGAGCGGTGGCGGGGCTCTTTCTTTCCTGAAGGACACCGCATCGGTGGGGGCATCGAGGCGACCTGGAAGGGGAAGGCGCTGCCCAGATCTAGGCCACCCCGGGCGGATCCGGCGGACATCGATGTGGGAAAACCAGGTGGAGGCAGCGGGACACAGGAGAGGCCAGCGCAAGGTGGAGGTGGCGGTGGATGGAGTAGCGGAGTGGAGGATGCGGAGGGGGCGACAGGGGCTGTCGGATCCGATGCTCTCCCACCCAGATCCGGCCCGGCGACAACATGGCGCGACGACTTCAACGATCGGGCATGGAGGGCAGCGACGACGGCTTGGCATGGTCATCTCCGGCGACGGTGGGCATGGATGAGCGGCTGTGATGCTCCCAGTGTGGCGACGTCGGTGGCCGCTCTCCTCACACGTGGCGGCCCAGATCCGGCGTCCCCCGGCGAGGCAGCTCGGCGACGACGTGCGATGGCGGTGAGGGAGGGTGGGGAGAGACTACGACGTCGACCAGGTGTCGCAGCGAGGTGGCAGTCCCCCCTACTCCCTCTCCTCTTGTGCTGACGGGAGGCTGTGTTGTTGGGAGGGGGTGGTGCAGGTAGCGGGCGCAAAAAGGGTGCGACGACACGTCGAGACCCTACGGGTGTCGTCCCTGTGGGTCTGGTGTCGTGGAGGCCTGCCATCAGTGAAGGGAGGCCAGCGTTGCGCAGGGCACGGCTGGCGGCGGAGGAAGGCTGGCAGTGGTGGAAGGCTAGTGCGGAGCGGTGCGTTGTCGGCGACGGCGGGTGACCGGATCAGCAGCGCGAAGGTTGTGGGGGAAGCAACAGCAAGAAGGCTGGTGACGCGGGAGATCGATGCGGGCGACGACATTGGAGGCCGGCCCTGCTGACGGCGTGGGAGGGTGGACGAGGCAGCGGTAAGAAGGGCGGTGACGGCGTGTGTGGCATGTTTTCATGTGGAGACATGCGGAGGCTGTCCGGTGGAGGGACGTTGGTACAACGGTGTCCATGCCATCGATAGCCGGTGGTGGAGCTTTGGAGCAGTGGTTGCGAATTAACAGGAACGGACGATAGATGTAAACCTAGCTTAGCCTTGTCGGGCCGACAACGACGATGCTTTGGGCGTCGTTTTTCTTTTTGGGGGAGTTGTCGAATCGTCCCTCTTCCTCTAGTGGAGCTGTCGGGTGAAAACCCTGTCTTATTTCTTCTTGAGACCTCGACGAACGACAGCGGCGCTCATCATTGCTCTCTCCTTGGAGACGTGTCTAGCAGCCCCCCTTGCCAAAACTTCTCTCTGACAGTTGTGCAAATTCTCTCTAGATGTTTTGTCCTTTTGCGACGACGTCCTAACTAATACAAGTTGATCATGTTGACGAGCCTTTTGGGATAGAGCGATTCCGTTATTCTCTCTTACTCTCTCCCCCCTCAATCCCAAAGGCATGGATAGAGTTGAGTGTGGTGCTCGACTGTCAGGGTTTGGTTTTGGACAGTTTGGCTGTTGCTTCTTTGTTAGTCTAGCGACTACCGATTTGGTACTAGCTTTTTTCTTAGTCCTGGCTACTGCCTTGCAGGGTGCTATCCTTATAATTTTTTCCTACTCTATTAATGAAACATCGTACTATCTTATGCTAGTCATTTCAAAATTATGTTTAGGACAGAGCAAGCAATGAAGAAGAAGAATTATAGGCGAACAGGGTATAGTATCTCATCCATCAAATTGAGGACCATCCTTGCGTCTGAGATACCAGAAGGACATGAAAGAAAAAGGGCAAAGAGAGCTGGACTTGTACTACTACTGCTCTCTTGAAATGATCATATATCTACTGCATATAGGTAGGAGTAGGATGTGACAGTGCAATCTGACGTGGATAACAAGATGGATTGGGAGCCCCTTTCCCATAGATTTTGTGAGCAAGCATAGCTGCATGGGCAAGCTAG
This sequence comes from Oryza officinalis, assembly GCA_008326285.1. Taxonomy (NCBI): domain Eukaryota; kingdom Viridiplantae; phylum Streptophyta; class Magnoliopsida; order Poales; family Poaceae; genus Oryza; species Oryza officinalis. The sequence goes on from BDMV01000009.1 coordinate 17,189,305, forward strand.
CAGAAAACCGGTCATTGGCGCGTGTGTGTGTTGCTGCCTGCCGGCTAATGACCGGTGGTCTCAACTTTGAAGAAAGGCGTGGCAGAAAGGGGTATGGTTTCAGTTGGGATTCCTTCCAAGCCTCCTGCAAGATTCTCACCAAAAGGGCACACATGGAGAACTGAAAGGCAGGGATAGATCGAAAGGCAGGGATACTCCCATGAGCATTGAGGTCTTGAGGAGAGCCTGGATGACGTGACAATGTCACGGCAATATTTTTTTTAGAAGGAAATTAGGTCTTGAAAAGGATTGGAATGCAAACTTGTTCTAATTTTTGTGAGAACATAAATAATTTGTGTTCGGAAGTACTTTAATAAAATAAAGTAAAGCATGAAGGAACTTAACATCCGACCCTGGAATCATTAGGTTTGTGCTTGAACAAGGTACACCTTTACCTCTATACGTTAGGGCCTAGAGCCGACCGTATCAGAAATGAGACTTGATGCCAGGACAATCGGATGTGAGCTAGCTTACATGACAATCTTGTATAATTCCTACATAGGAAGTGTTGTGTAGTAGAGGATTAACTCGTTGACTTCCTTTAGAATGCTAAATTTTGCTCTTGTTTAAAAGAAACAAAAGTGAAAATGAGAGCTCATTGAAAATTTCCTAGGGATACCGTGGTGGAGCTAGCGGGACCGTCTAACCCGAGCGAATAATAGCATTTTCCGGTAATTATCTAATCTTGATAGGTGTCTACGGCTATCGGTAGTAGATACGACAGTGGCGGAGCCCGGACGATCGCCCGACCTACCTGAGAGCTGGATTCGCCACTGCCGTGACACAATCTTCATCTTTCTCTCCGTCACGGATGTAGAACTTTACACTAGCATTTTATTTGTATTTTGCTTATGCATTTCTGCGTTTAAAATTTCTGCGTTTAAAATATTCATATGTTTGTCAGTGTCCTGGATATGGGATACCTCATACTTGTGTATTAGGTTCGACAGGACCCACTATATAGCAAGTCCTATATGAAATAAAACCTCATGTGGAAGGCGTTCTGGATAAGAAAAAAGAAACAGAGTACATGGACACTACAAGATCTATTCAGATCGTATCCATATTTGCCTGACCAGAAAGCTCATTATTCGACAAATCAAGAGTGCTCATCTTATCCGTACCCCCAAGCTCTTCAGGTATACTGCCACTGAGGTGATTGTCTGAAAGATTCAACAATGTCAAGTTCTTCAGTTCTCTGATGCCGCACGGGATATCTCCAGAAAGGGAATTGTTTCTCAAATCAAGCAGGAAAAGCACCAAAAGAGAGGCGAGTGACAGTGGCACTGTCCCAGTGAAGCTGTTGTCCGAAGCCGACAGCACCACCAGCTGGGTTAAATTCCCAAATTCAGTAAGAAGAACACCAGTGAATCGATTTGTTATCTATGATAAGGTTGGACAAGTTGGCGTCACGACCAATGACGGCGCTGACATTGCCGGAAAACGCATTGCCACGAAGCTCGAGCAGGTAGACATGGGGCAAGCCCCAGAATTCCGGCGGCACAGGGCCGGAAAGCCTGTTGCAAGGCAGCCGCACCCTCATCAGCGACCTGCATTGGCCGGACATGCGGTTGTCCGAGACGTCCAGCGACTGGAGCGGGCAGTTCTTCCCGAACTCCGACGGGAACAGCCCTTCGATTTGGTTGGTGAAGATCATCAGCTCGGTCAGTCTCGCCGCCGTCGCGACCGTCGCCGGCAACCTCCCGGTCAGGTTGTTCTGATACATGTGCACGCTCTCCAGGCTCAGCGCGGTGAACATGTCCTCCGGTATCTCGCCGGAGATGTGGTTCATCGAGATGTCCAGCTGCTGGAGCTTCTTGAGGCCACCTAACCCCGCCGGAATCCTGCCGGAGAGCTGGTTGGAGAAGAGCTCACTCTGGACCAATGAACTCAAATTCACAATGCTCGGTGGTATCTGGCCGGTGAGGTTGTTGCTCGAGAGGTCCAGATCGACGAGATTGTGCAGCTTCCCAACAGAAGGAGGGATGTTACCGGTGAGGGAGCAGTTGGCGATGAAGAGCACGCGGATCACGACGAGGTCCCCGAGCTTGTCCGGAATTGGCGACGGCAAGAACGATTTGTAGGCGAGCAGGAGCTCCTGGAGCACGGAGACGTTGGCGAGGAACCCCGGAAACGCACCGGAGATGAGGTTCTGTATCAGGTTGAGCACGGCCAGCAACGGGAACCCACCGCCGTAGGCCGGCGGGACCTCGCCGGAGAAGTTGTTCAACGTGAGGTTGACCGTCTCGAGCGCCTGGAGCCCCGCGAGGCAGGCCGACAGGGTCCCCGTGAATGGTTTACATTCTGTTAAATAATAATGTTATGTTGTGGGCTTGCCCCACAAACCATTGAGTTCGTAAACATTGTATTTTTAAAACAACGATTAAAAAGCCTCATTGCAATTCATAGCGGATGGCCCAACAGAATTCCATCAAACAACCGATATGAGCTGTACTATTTTACTACTAAATCACTTCCGTTTTCATAATTATGCTCAAGTTCTTAGATCGGTTTTCCATTTAGCCTCTTAATATGTTTCAAATTTTGTAACTACAGTTAGATATTTTATGTGATACCCCTAGATCGATAGGTAATTACGTTTTGGCAGAACAGAGGTGCTGGCGTTCACATGGCGTAAATCATCACGTGGTTACTCTCATAGGATCTACCACGGTGTTGGCGTAGAATTTCGACCCGCCCAACAAGAAAGTGGGTTTCACGTTTCCACGGCGGTCTGGGAGGTCTGCTTAACTTCAGTGTAGGTCCAATGGCTTGCCTAGGTGCGTATAGGGCGTGTCAGTTAATTTGATCTGCAATCAATAAGAATAAACAAGTAAACCATGTTAGAAACGATGGCCGATCGGCCGATAGGCCGATGCTGCATCGTGGGAGCCTAGCCGATAGGACAAAGCTATATCGGCTTACTTGAGGTAATAATATGACAGAACTGATAAAATAAATCTAATCCCATCGGCCCGTGTTAATATGCTTATAACAATTTAATGGAATCGGTCGATGAGGGTTGCATAAAAATAAATACACTAGCTAATACTCTAGTGCGAACTTATACAAGCCAATCGGCCAATATAAATACACCAGTCACAGAATGATCCTGAGAATACCCTGTAACCAATATACTTATATTCACCAATCCGCCTGCATAAGTGGCAAATACATGCAAGAACATAGATGATCACATGCATTGGGTAAGACCGACTGAAACCCCGGTGCTATCCTTAATTACGATCGAAAAACAGGCTTTGAGTTAAACCTCGAAACACGACTAAGGTCGATAGCAACTCGGAGTGTAGATCGAGAATTAACACAAAGAAAATCAAGTCGTCGATCGCTTTTGGGGTGGTAGATGCCTTAGGTAATCTAGATGAGCAAGCTAATTCAGTCATCGTCGGCAATAAACCCTAAAATGAGTTAGCCACTGGCGAGATAGAATTAGAAAACCACATCAAGATTAGCTAACACATGATAAACGGCGATCACATCGCCAGGGCTTAACGTGCCTAAAACGACACGCTAGCCCCGACGATGTAGATCGTCGGGTACGAGTTCTTACCTCTGCTCTGGGGAAGCAAGAACTCACCGGGAGTTAACCTCTTGCGAGGGTTGGCGATGCGCCGAAAGTAGATTAAACTTGTGTCTGTTTTGTTGTGATTGATTGAGAGAATTTCTATGTACAAACTACCGGGATATTTATACCCGAGATTACAACACGGTCCGTGTAGGACACGATCTTATCTCTAACTAACAAATAAGTATTTGCGGCAGACTCTTGCCAAAAATTAGATCTAAACCTACTCAATTTACAAGATACAATTGCCTAAAACCAAGCCTTATCTCTATTTGGCAACCACCTTGAAGTTTATCTCGAGCCCAGACCAAGCCCATGCTAACTCTATCAACTTCCTGACTCTATCGGCCGATGGCTGTATTGAATCCGTATCGGCCGATACACCCTTTTTGCTATAGCCTCTTTCAGTCCGATACGCTCACCGAGTCCGATATGAGACCTGGTCTGACTCTAACTTAGCCCTTCTTCTCTGCATCGGTTTTCTCTTTCCTCTCCGAGTAGATTACGAAAATCTGCTGTTAACGCATGCCCCCCAATTCCGTTTCATTATATAATATGGCGGAATTAGCTCCGAGGAACCCATCAACTTCTTCGCTAGGGTTTGTCTGAAAACCGCGCAGATCCAGATTTGCAGCCCTCCGCCGCCAATTTCCTCGCGCACTTCTTCGCTAGCCATCCGCGCTTGTCAACTCCGGCGACACTTCGGCGTCCCATCGGCATCGACCCCCGCATCGGCAACCTCCTCGAGTTCATCAATGGCCTCCTTGCCGTTCTATGCCTCTGAGATCCCCGTGGTGAGTCAATCCTTTCCGAGTTCACATTTTCATTTTCCCGCCGAATTCTTCAAACTAGGGTTCCTGCTCTTGCCCCCCCGGGTCTTATTTTTCATTGTTATTCCCATGTCGTAGGTCTTCAAAAATCAGATCTTGATCCCCACCAACAACAAGTCACACCGGTTCCTGTTAGGCCCCATGGGTAATTCTGACCCATCCTGGTTAATAGACGCAGAAACAAACAGAATCCCCTTCAAAGAGGTAAAGCCCAATGTTGCTTCATGGAAGCATACCTTCAGGTCTTGGCCGTCCAAGCTCAATGGCTACAAGTCTTGGTACAAGAGGATTACAGCGGCCAAACAAATCCATTGGGATGAGATAGGAATCGGCCAGTGCATTGCTCTGTCTTTGGCTGATTCCAAGAAGAATGAGCCTCTTATGTCATCAGCTACCTACTTCTGGTCTAGCACCTTAAACGCTTTCCTGTTTCGGCAAGGTCCGATGACCCCAACACTGATTGATGTCAAGATGCTGACAGGGCTAGATATTTACTCTGAGATAAACCCCTTCAACCTCCTCATCAATAGCAAACACAAGCTGAAGACCAAGAAAATCGGAGGTTGGTCTGGGTACATATCTGAGCATATGGAACAGGGGTCTGTCTCAGAAAGAGAGCACGTGGCCTTTCTAACTCTATGGTTAGAAAGATTTGTCTTCTGTGGATCAACCTGTGGCCCCACTACAAACTGTCAACATTTGGCTCAAGCCCTGGTTGAAAAGAAGAAGATTCCTCTTGGCCGATACCTTCTTGGAGCTATCTATCGGCTACTTCATATTGCCACCCAAGATCTGATGCTAAAGCAAACAGTGGCGCATGGAGGTCCATGGTGGTTCATCCAGCTATGGTTGACAATCTACACCAACACCATGGTCGATCGGCCTCCATTGTCAAACTCTGCCTTCCCATCGGACTACACTGACAACGAAGATCCCTCAACAAGGAGATGCATGTCCTTTGGAGAAGCAGCCTCTGTTTATCCTGGAGCAGAGCAATCGGCCGAAGAGATATTCACCTAGTTCATCCGGTTCTACACTGGCCCTCCATCAGCCAAGATGGACATGTTTGTATATCCTTCGGACGTTGAATTCGAGCTCCCTACCGATCTAACCCTGAGCCAGCTGAATGATGACATGGTCTCAAGGGAAATCTTCATGATCGGCATCACTCCTTGCCTGCTCCCAGTAGGCATATTTCAAGGCAGGAACACCAATCTATCATACGAGTTCTATAACCCCATGGTGGTTGCCAGACAATGTGGGTTAGGACAACTGCCGATCAGCCTACACTTTCATCGGCTCCTAGAGAGTAGGGGCACAGTCCCATCGGCCCTGGTCATGAGCAAAGCTTTAGAGATTAGAGTATCAAACTTGGGCGACTGCGACCGATTATGGTTGAGCCCCTTCATCCATATTAGCTTCCAATCATGGTGGCAGGAATGGGCTACTCATCTATTCCATCAATCGGCCAGGTACTACTTGACAGAATTTATTGACAACATCAGCCCCCAAGTCCCCGATGCTCCACTACCATCAATCAGCAACAGTGGGCGAAAAATTTCTTATGCTCAAGCCGTGGCTCCATCAGGATCAACTATTCTGGAGTCAATCATCGGCCTTACTGCCCCAAAGGTATCATCACTACTCCAAGGGCCGATGACCAAAGAAAACCCCAAGAGAAAGGCGCCAGCAAAAGAAAAAGCTCAAAAAACTAGCAAGAAAGCCAAGACTGATGATCAAGCCGATCTTGATGAACTAGACCCCTCCGTGGAAGAATTCCTCGATGAACAAGTGATGGAGGAAGAGGTCGATGCAGCAGCTGCCGATCTGCATGAAGAAGAAGATCCATCGGCTGACACCACTAAAGAACCATCGGCCAAGTCCATTACGATCCCACCGGCCGATGACCAAGCTGATACTGCCCGACCAAGGAGGACCAGACATGCAATCCGCAAGGTTAATAAAATCCCTTTCCTGAATTTATACAATCTCCTCCTGCTGGTATGTTATAACTTGACATCCTTTTCAGGTCGTTGCATCATCTTTGCTGAAAGAAAGAACTCAATCAGCCCCTTTGGCAAGAACTAAGAAGGCAACCTTGCAAAGGCGTGAGCAAGCCAAGGCCCGATTGAGAACACCATCTCCTTCTCCACCACCCTCTTCGATTGCTTCGGTAAGAGTTAATCTTTATATTACTCCCCTGGTAACACAGATCTGTGTTGATGTAAAAAACACACACTGGCCTGGGAGATCTGCTTAACTCCAGTGCAGGTCCAAATATTTCTTTCGGGTTCTAGGCGTGCCAATTGGTTTGATCCTGCAACCAATAAGAAATAAAGAAAACGCAGTTAAATCCATCAATGATAGCCGATCGGCTGGCTTGCCGATGACATATCATTGAGCATTGAGCCGATGCAAGATGCATTAAATCGGCTATAACAGATAAAGTAAGATAAAGCTAAATCTACTCAATCGGCTGTAGATATCAACAAAATATAATCTAAGTCTCAGAATATATTTAAACCAAGTGATTGGGATAGATCGGACAGGGCGCCGAGACAGTATGAATCACTTATGTCTAAATATATTATAAAGCGTAGATTATACATGTTCATAGCATAGCCGATTAGGTAAATCTAACATGTATCGGCTAGTACTCCGATACTACTTTATACAGAGATATTATCATGAACAAAATATATTAAACAACTTGTCAAACTAATGTTAAGATGATCCTAACCAGATTTGACAACAAGCTCAATATATTTTACTAAGTTAATATCTCGATATAAAGGGCAGATTTAATATATCAAGATAACAAGATAATTAAACCAGGTAAGATCGGCTGAAACCCCGACGCTATCTGTATTAGCAATCATAGACAGGCTAGAAACTATGGTTCTAAACATGATTTAGTAGGTCAAACCTAACTGATGCAGCACCAAATATGTAAAGAAACATAATGTCTAGATGATCAAGTCGATGAAAACCTTTTCGAGATGGTAGATATATTATATAATCTAGATCAACAGCGATATATAACCCTATCGGTTGCTTTTCTGTGAAACAGACATCAACCGATCTAAGTTATATATTGATATCAATTCAGATTATACAATATATATGATAACTCGACGATTCACACAAACAGGATCAGAGTGTCATAAAGATGGAAGCACTAATCCCGAGAGCGCAAGCCGCCATAACAAGTTTTACCTCTTGTCGGAGATCGAAGCCGATGCAGCCCAACTCGAAAGCAAGAACTCGTTGAAAACAGTGAAAGAGTAAAGGTGGCGATGCGCCGAAATTGTTGTATTGATTCGTTCTCTTCTTTACACGAACCTGGGTTTAATTTATACCCAGAATTACACAATATGTCCTTGTCGGACACGACTCTTATCTCTATTACAACTCATATTGAAGATAATTCCCTAATACAAACTCTAACCGACAGTATCTATTAGGAAACTAACATTGTATCGTAATTAATAGATACAATTCCCTTCTTCGGACCCAATCCGTATGTGGGAATCCTTATGAAGCTCATCAACCGAACCCGACAAAGACTCTGTTATCCTCTCGTCGGAATCGGCTACATCGGCTATCCTTGTCCGACTCTGTCTCAGCCGATGGTCACGATAGCCGACTCGGTCACCAGCCGATACACACCGTAGCCGATTCGGTCAGCAACCGATTCTTGCTCTGTTTTGGTAACCGCCAGCTTCCTTCAAATCCGCTTCAATTCTATCTTCAAATCCAATACTTGATTTACCAAATTTGGTCGTTAACAATCTGATCATCATTCTCTTGCCTCTCTTCAGCCACGAGCTCCATCACCTGCACTGCATCGGCCAACCCCCTCGCCTACTGTTGCAAGACAACAAAAGGAAGCCGATGCAAGCACAGCCGATGCCCTATCACAGGTAAACCAGATCACTTTGATTCCTTTATCAATTCCATGTCTGTCTAGGCTAACCGTGGCCTATATTGATATTTGCAGAACTTAGCCGATATGTTCTCTTTTGATATCGGCCAATTTCTTGATGACGAGGACAAGGAGCCACCCATCACAGCCAAGGCGTCGATCTCTGACGAACTGAAGAAACGGCTGTCCGATATTGCCAATCGGCTGGAGTCATCACTGGAATTCTTGGTGGAGGATTGCACTCCCATTAGGGTCAGGGTACAAGAAATTCAAGATCAACTGCCTGAAGACTTGATGGAGACCCTGACACCGGCCATCTTCTTGGAACAATACCAATTCAAGCTTCATAAGGTAAAAGAAAGACTCGCGGAGCGACGGGAACGTGAAAGAATGGAATCGGCCCTATCCGCTAGCAAAGCTCAAGTCAATTCTGACAAAACCAGATTGGATGAGCTGGCTGTTGAGCCGATTATCCTAAACAACAGGCTTGAAGAACTCCGCCGTCTCGAAGCAGACTTGGTACTGAAGCTAGAAGCCACGCGCAAAGAAATCCAAGAAGTTGAAGCCGGAATAGCTGCATCACCCAAGGCCATCGAAGATCAAACAATGAAGCTGAAGGCATCGGCCAAGTACCTTGCCACCATGAGCAAATCTTTGAAGCCAATCCCAGGATCGGCGGCCGATGACGCCCAAGCAATAGAAGATATTGACCAAATCCGTCGCAAGGCCATCGCAGCTATTGAAAACTTTATAGGGTGATGTAACATATTTTATGTCTTCATATTTTGTAAACACAAATCTCATCGGCCAAGCAGCCGAATTTGATCTGAACAATCCGGAAGAAGTCCAAACTTGAAAAAATTTTAAAGTCCATAATCTTGAATCCTTGAATCAATCTGACAATCTTGAAAAATTGCGCATCACACTTATATATATGCCCCCCAAATTTTAGAAGATGAGGGCTCATGTTGTAAAATTTGAACTAAGGACGATAGTATATATCGGCCATCTAGAGGCGATGTGTTGTACATCGGCTGTGATCATAAATTGGCTGGAGAGCTGATCATGAGTCTATCCATACGCTCGGATAATATTGCTTTAAGTATTTGCCGTTAAGAGCCCTGCCATAGATTTCTCCATCCAATCCTTTTAGCAAATAAGCATTATGAGGAACACATCGATGAATCTGAAAAGGACCTTCCCAATTAGGTGACCACTTGCCGAACTTGTTATCTCTGGAACCGATCGGCAGTATTAATTTCCATACAAGATCCCCTTCCTCAAACGACTTGGCAACAACTTTTTTATTATAATGACGAGCAACTCGATCTTTATCTCGCTTTATTTTCTCCAATGCCCGTAATCGGACATGTGCTAGGTCATCTAGCTCATCGACCAAAAGATTATGGTACTCATCGGCTATCAAGTCGTCTTGCAAGGCAATCCTCCTTGAGCCGATGTTGGTCTCCCACGGCAGCACAGCTTCATGTCCATAAACCAGCTGATAAGGTGGCACTTGAGTTGCACCATGACAAGCCATCCGATACGCCCAAAGGGAATCGGCTAGCGTGGTATGCCACCGTCTCGGCTGTTCATCAATTTTTCTCTTGATTAACTTGATTAAAGTCTTGTTGGAAGCCTCGGCCTGCCCATTAGCTTGCGCATAATATGGAGAAGAATTCAATAGCTTGATACCCATGCTTTCAGCAAACTCGACAAACTCATCGGACACGAAGATTGATCCCTGGTCTGTAGTCAATGTTTGTGGTAGTCCAAACTGATATATTATATGCTCCTTGACAAATTGAATTGCATGCTTGGAATCAACCTTCTTAACGGGAACGGCCTCAACCCACTTTGTGAAGTAATCTGTAGCCACTAGTATATATTTGTGTCCCCTGCTTGATGGCGGGTTTATCTGGCTGATCATATCTATTCCCCATCCACGAAATGGCCACGGCTTTATGATTGGATGCATAGCCGATGCCGGTGCTCTCTGAACTGCTCCAAATTTCTGATAATCTTGACATCCTTTATAATACTTGAAACAATCCTCTAGCATTGTCGGCCAAAAATATCCAACGCGCTTTAAAAGCCATCTCATTTTATGGGTCGATTGATGTGTTCCACAAATCCCTTCATGGACCTCGCTCATAACAACTTTGGCTTCTTCGAGACTCAAGCATTTGAGCAAGACACCATCAATCGTCCGATAATATAGATCATCGTCCAGTAATACATAATGTAAAACTTTATACTTCATTCTTCGTGACGCCGATTGAGAAGGGTTTCTCAAATACTCGATGATATCAAACCTCCAGTCATCGGCATCTACGATAGCAATTTGAATCTGAACATCTTTGGCCATCGACCTGTATCCTGATGCCCCCTGAGCTAAATTATTGGCTTCAAAGTTCTGCTTCCTGGGTAAATGCCTCATCGTCACAATCTTGAAAGCTTGTAGCAACTCCTTGCACTCCTCATTGTAAACTCTGAGAATATCATTCTTGCATTCATACTCCCCAGAAAGTTGATTAATGACCAACTGTGAATCACTCATGATCTCTATGGAATCGGCCTCGACCTCTTGTAACAACTGCAAACCTTTGAGAACAGCTTCATACTATGCTTGATTATTAGTATAATAAGGCTTGATAGTAAAAGCAAACTCGAAGCTTGCCCCCCAAGGGGATATGATGACTAGGCCGATACCGCACCCATGTCTGCAAACAGACCCATCAAAATACAATGTCCATGGCATAATATCTGAATATGCAATTGAATCATCTCTATGCTGAACAATAAAATCGGCCAGGGCTTGTCCCTTGATCGCTTTGGCCGATTCATACCGTAAGTCGAACTATGTTAAGGCAAAAATCCACTTCCCAATTCTTCCATTCAACACGGGGGCCGATAACATGTATTTCATCACATCGGCCTTACTTACCACAATGCACTCATTGGAAAGTAAATAATGCCTCAATTTAGTACATGAAAAATATAAGCACAAACATAGTTTCTCCATTGGCGTGTACCTTGTTTCGGCATCGAGCAACCTCCTGCTGAGATAGAAAATAACCCGTTCTTTGCCGTCAATATCCTGCACCAAAACTAAGCCGATAGACTTCTCATTAGCCGATAGGTATAGCCTCAACGGAACTCCCTTTTGTGGAAGAATTAGAACTGGAGGTGAAGTCAAATAATTTTTGATATCGTCCAACGCCTTTTGCTGCTTGTCACCCCATGTAAACTCTTGATCGTGTTTTATCTTCAACAACGGAGTGAACGACTCTATTCTTCCTGAGAGGTTCAATATAAAGCGCCAGACAAAGTTGATCTTGCTGAGCAGAGACTGTAACTTGGTCTTGTTTGTCGGAGGCTTGATCTTCTTTATAGCGTCGATATTCTTCTGTGTAATCTCAATTCCTCTTTCGTGGACCAAGAAACCCAAAAACTGACCGGCCGATACGCCAAAGGCACACTTGTTAGGGTTCATTTTGAGACCATACTTCCTTGCTCTTTCTAGTACCTTGCGTAAATCGGCCAAGTGCATATCATACTCTCTTGACTTCACGATGACATCATCGATGTAAACTTCAATCAAAGAGCCGATAAGATCATGAAAAATATAATTCATGGCCCTCTGATAAGTAGCTTCAGCGTTTTTCAAACCGAACGTCATGACAACCCATTCGTATAGGCCGATTGCCCCTGGACACCTGAAAGCTGTCTTATGAATATTTTCTTCAGCCATAAAAATCTGATTGTAACCTGCGTTCCCGTCCATAAAGCTGATAACCTTGTGTCCAGATGTAGCATCAACTAGCAAATCGGCCAACGGCATAGGGTACTCGTCCTTTGGTGTTGCTTTGTTTAGATCTCTGAAATCGATACACACTCTGAGCTTGCCATTTTTCTTCATCACTGGAACTATGTTGGAGACCCACTCCACGTATCGGCAGGGTCTGATAAAGTTGGCATCGTAAAGTCTTATGATCTCTGCTTTGATAGCTTCATACATATCGGCCTTAAATCTCCTAGGAGCTTGTTTAAATGGCCGATAGCCTGGTTTGATAGGTAACCGATGTTCTACGATGGATCGGCTTAATCCTGGCATCTCATGGTATTCCCATGCAAAATAATCCATGAATCCTTTCAAAAGATTTATCAAATTATTCTTATAATCGCTTGGTAGGTTAGCACTTACATACGTCGGCCTAGGCCTATCAACTATTCCTATATCAACCTCTTCAAGTTCATCGGCCGACGTAAAGCCTTGTCCCAGTTTGCCATCTAACTCATCCACCGCATCTTCTGTGTAGGGACTAGCTTGTTCATCTTGGGCAGTAGATGTCCCCTCTTTGCTAAAGCATCTGCTTGTCTTGATCTTCGATAGGCTCTATGTTGCAGTCAGTTACCTTTAAGAAATCGGCCTCCCAAACTCGTCCGGACAAGCAGTCGATTCCTTCCATCTCCCAGACCGCAAGATCGGCGTTGGCCACATGCATTGACCTATCGGCCTGCACGATCTCGACTTGGTCCCCTTGCCATTGAAATAGGTATTGATGCATTGTTGAAGGGACGCAACAATTTGCGTGGATCCAATCTCGTCCCAACAACAGGCTATAGGAACCCTTTCCATCAAAGACAAAAAAGGTGGTAGGTATTGTCTTGTTGCCCACTGTGAGCTCCACGTTCAACACCCCTTTTGCCTCAGTTGCGTTGCCGCCAAAATCCTTCAACACCATATTAGTCCAGACGAGGTCCTCAGGTACTTTTCCAAGCTTCCTGAAAGTTGTATATGGCATCAAATTGACCGCCACGCCGCCGTTGACCAGCATCTTCGTCATCAGCCGCCCATTGATGAAGCCTTTGATGTATAACGGTCGGAGGTGCCTGTGGCTGGTATCGGCTGGCTTGTCGAACACGGCCTGGTCTGGTTACAACTGCAGCCTAGCCGAAGGTTGCTTTGTCTCGTCGTCGGCTACTGCTTCATCGGCCATCCGTACGCTGTATTCTGCTGGTAATATGAAAACCATGTTAACAGAAGCCGATGCTACCCCTTTACCTTTTGCAGACGCAGGAGCTCGAATTGACTTGGAGGTGCCCTCATCGGCCTTGACAACTGGGGATTTTATTCTTCACTCCTTCTTGGTCTTGGCGGGCCGATGGGCTATTGTCGCCTACTGCTCCTGGACCTGCTCCTTTCTTCTCAATCTCTGAACCCACCGTTTTTGTGTCTTGCTAAACACGTCGCTTGGGCACCATTGGGGGTTCTAGACTTGCTCGTTGTGCTCAGTCCGACGATCATGTTGCATCGGCCCTAGTCTTTCATGTACAGACTTTTTCTGCTTGCGTGGCCGATGCACTTGTTTGCTCGAGCTGCCCTGGTGGGAGTCATCTATGTCATTACATGCAGGGCATTCTTGGATTGATGGCAACCTCATCCCTTCATTCCAGCAAAACCGAAAAAACTCGCACTCCCAATGAGGGTCGTAAGAGTTGTCTTGATCAACACGGTCTTGCGCTTGTTCTTCCCACCGTCGCTGGTATTTTCTGACCAGGCCCTCTGAGGTTTGATGAGGTCGCTTGCCTGTCCGATGGCTATTGCCGCAGGCCCTGTCTGCCCGCACCATGTTAACTGGGAACGGGTGTCCTTCTATCTTCATCGGCCGCTTGGCTTCATCAATCTTGATCCTGCCTTGCTCGATGGCCGATTGAATCTGTTGTCGGAAGATCTTGCATTCGTTGGTGTGATGCAAATATGTGTTGTGCCACTTGCAATATCTTCTCTTCTTGATTTCCTCGGCCGATGGCAGTACATGACCTACTGGCAGCTGGATCTGCTTTTCTTGCAAGAGTAGATCAAATTTTTTATCGGCCTTGTTGATGTCGAAATCGTACTTGTCCTCCTTGTCGCCCTTCCTGGCCCATTGGCATGTTGTCGGCTTCTTCATCCGGGCCCACTCGGCCAGGTCAACATCTGCATCATCTTCATCGTCTTCGTCGGAGGCGTACTGATAGACAGTATTGACTTTCTTTGCAAACTTCTTCGCCTCCTGGAATCTTTGTTCATGGGCCGATACCCGTTGCGCTAGCTGAGCTAGGCTGTCAAATTCCTGAGATGAGAACCTCTCTCGTATCGGCCCCAATAGTCCTTGGAATGCCAGATCGGCCAATTGAGAATCGGTCAAATTGAGGCTGTAACACATATTCCTTATGTCCCTGAATCTTTGGATGTATTCTGGGACCGATTCATCAACCCGTTGCCTGATGGCAGTAAGATCGGACAGTTTCATCTCTTGTACGCCGTTGTAAAAGTATCTGTGAAACTGCTTCTCTAGATCTATCCATCCTCTAATGGAATTACAGGGTAAAGAGGAGAACCATGTAAACGCTGACCCCGACAGGGACAAGGGGAAAAATCTCACCGTCAACGCCTCTATGGCCGATGCCTCCCCACACTGTGCTAGGAATCGGCTTATGTACTCGTATGTATAGACGTTGTCTTACCCCGAAAATTTGGAGAAGTCCGGGATCTTGTATCGGTTCGGCAGTGGCACTCTGTCAAACTCCTCGGGATATGGATGCCGATACACTGTGGAACTTTCCTTGGGCTTCAAGCCGAACTGATCTCGCATCATCTCGGCTATCATGTCGGCCCAGTATCCTGCAGGCTGATGTAGGAGGTCCTGGTTGTAAGACTGCTGCAGGCCCTCTGCCCGATACTGCCTGGGGGAGTACGGTTGGAAGTGATGATTTAGATTTTGTGCGTCGTACTGCCTTGCGGTGTACTGCTGGCAGCCTTGCGGCGCGTTGTACGCAGCTGGTTGCGGAGGGTTGCCAGACATGGGGATCTGGGGTTGTCTGGCCGATGGTGGGTTGACAGGAACTTGCTGCATTGGCTCGATCACCGGTTGTTTCCCCTTCGTCCATTGTGCATACTGTTCCTCCATGATGTGCTGAGGGCTTCCTCCCGTTTGCCTGGTGAGGACCAGCGGCAAGGTTGATATTTGTTGAGCCGATGGAGGTAAGATCGGCGCCGTCGGCTGCAGAGCCGCGCTCAAGTTGGTCCTCAAGGTCCGATAAGCAGGGAATTTGTTTTCTGGCAAGAAAATCGGCCCTTGAGGCTTGTACTGATGAATGGAACCATCTAAGATTGATTTGACCGTGTTGGTCAATGTGTTCACCAGGATCCCAGACTGGTTAACTAGCGCAGAATGAACTGCGGAGTCGATTCGGTTTTGCAACGTCGGCGCAGCGTTTTCTTCGGTCTTGATGGCTTGGTCGTGTGCCGTCGCTGACGTGCTGGCTCCATCTCCAGGGCTCGGCATTACCATCTTAGATTTTTGGATGAGGGTGCCTTGCCGAGTCCTAGAGTATGTCTGCAGGTACATATTTTGGAACTGCTCGACCAGTTTGTTGTTAACGACCAAATTTGGTAAATCAAATATTAGATCTGAAGATAGAATCAAAGCGGATTTGGAGGAAGCTGGCGGTTACCAAAAACAGAGCAAGAATCGGTTGGTGACCGAATCGGCTACGGTGTCTATCGACTGGTGACCGAATCGGCTATTGTGACCATCGGCTGAGACAGAGTCGGACAAGGATAGCCGATGTAGCCGATTCCGACGAAAGGATAACAGAGGCTTTGTCGGGGTCGGTTGGTGAGTTTCATGAGGATTCCCATATACGGATTGGGTCCGAAGAAGGGAATTGTATCTATTGTTTAGGATATAATGTTGGTTTCCTAGTAGATACTGTCGGTTAGAGTCTGTATTAGGAAACTGTCTTTAATGTGAGTTGTAATAGAGATAGGGGTCGTGTCCGATAAGGACTTATTGTGGAGTTCTGGGTATAAATTAAGCCCAGGTTCGTGTAAAGAAAGACAACAGATCAATACAACAACTTCGGCGCATCGCCACCTTTACTCTTTCATCGTTTTTCGACGAGTTCTTGCTTTCGAGTTGGGCTGCATCGGTTTCGATCTCCAGCAAGAGGTAAAACTTGTTATGGCGGCTTGCGCTCTCGGGATTAGTGCTTCCATCTTCATGACACTCTAATCTTGTTTGTGTAAATCGTCGAGTTATCATATATATTGTATAATCTAGATTGATATCAGCATATAACTCAGATTGGTTAACAACTGTTCTACAGAAAACTAGCCGATAGAGTTATATATTGATGCTGGTTTAGATTACACAATATATCTACCATCTCGAAAAGGTTTTCATCGACTTGATCATCTAGGCATTGTGTTTCTTTACATATTTGGTGCTGCATCAGTTAGGTTTGACCTACTAAATCATGTTCAGAACCATAGTCCCTAGCCTGTTTATGATTACTAATAGAGATAGCGCCGGGGTTTCAGCCGACCTTACCTGGTTTAATTGTCTTGTTATCTTGATATATTAAATCTGCCCTTTATATCGAGATATCAACTTAGTAAAATATATTGAGCTTGTTGTCAAATCTGGTTGACAGGTTGTTTAATATATTTTGTTCATGATAATATCTCTGTATAAAGTAGTATTGGAGTACTAGCCGATACATGTTAGATTTGCTTAATCGGCTATGCTGTGAGCTTGTGTAATCTATGCTTCATAATATATTTAGGCATAAGTGATTTATACTGTCTCGGCGCCCTGTCCGATCTATCCCAATCACTTAGTTTAAATATGTCTTGAGACTTAGATTATATTTTGTTGATATCTACAGCCGATTGAGTAGATTTAGCTTTATCTTGCTTTATCTGGTATAGCCGATTTAATGCATCTTGCATCGGCTCAATGCTCAATGATATGTCATCGGTAAACCAGCCGATCGGCTATCATTGGTGGATTTAATTGCACTTTCTTTGTTTCTTATTGGTTGCAGGATCAAACCAATTGGCACGCCTAGAACCCGAAAGAAGTTTTTGGACCTGCACTGGAGCTAAGCAGATCTCCCAGGCCAGTGTGTGTTTTTTGCATCAACACTTGTCCATCTCAGCTTTCTGCTCTTCATTGAGCTGGTCGACGGTCACGGAGACGACGTTCTCCTCGGAGATCTCACCCTGCTTTGACATCTTGTAGTGGTCTTCTTGTTGTCACGAAGCTTGCGTTCTTGTGGTCTCACCAGGCGTGCCAAAAGCGTGTTGGCGTAGAATTTTGACCCGCCCAACAAGAAAGCGGGTTCCACGTTTCCACGGAGGCCTGGGAGGTCTGCTTAACTCCAGTGCAGGTCCAATGGCTTGCCTAGGTGCGTATAGGGCGTGCCAGTTGATTTGATCTGCAATCAACAAGAATAAACAAGTAAACCATGTTAGAAACGATGGCCAATCGGCCGATAGGCCGATGTTGCATCGTGGGAGCCTGGCCGATAGGACAAAGCTATATCAGTTTACTTGAGGTAATAATATGATAGAACTGATAAAATAAATCTAATCCCATCGGCTCGTGTTAATATGCTTATAACAATTTAATGGAATCGGCCGATGAGGGATGCATAAAGATAAATACACTAGCTAATACTCTAGTGCGAACTTATACAAGCCAATCGGCCAATATAAATACACCAATCACAGAAAGATCCTGAGAATACCCTGTAACCAATATACTTATATTCACCAATCCGCCTGCATAAGTGGCAAATACATGCAAGAACATAGATGATCACATGCATTGGGTAAGACCGGCTGAAACCCCGGTGCTATCCTTAATTACGATCGAAAAATAGGCTTTGAGTTAAACCTCGAAACACGACTAAGGTCGATAGTAGATTAAACTTGTGTCTGTTTTGTTGTGATTGATTGAGAGAATTTCTATGTACAAACTACCGGGATATTTATACCCGAGATTACAACACGGTCCGTGTAGGACACGATCTTATCTCTAACTAACAAATAAGTATTTGCGGCAGACTCTTGCCAAAAATTAGATCTAAACCTACTCAATTTACAAGATACAATTGCCTAAAACCAAGCCTTATCTCTATTTGGCAATCACCTTGAAGTTTATCTCGAGCCCAGACCAAGCCCATGCTAACTCTATCAACTTCCTGACTCTATCGGCCGATGGCTGTATTGAATCCGTATCGGCCGATACACCCTTTCTGCTATAGCCTCTTTCAGTCCAATACGCTCACCAAGTCCAATATGAGACCTGGTCCGACTCTAACTTAGCCCTTCTTCTCTGCATCGGTTTTCTCTTTCCTCTCCGAGTAGATTACGAAAATCTGCTGTTAACACACGGCTACTATTCATCCTCCTTGCAACATTTAAAAATTGGACCTTGTGATGAGGACATCCCAACTACACATGACGTAAACAAGGGTGATGGATTACGTCATACATCACATGAAGATATTAAAGATGGCGTAAACAAAGTTGATGGATTACGTCTCAGCAAGAATGATCAAACATACCATGGTCCAATTACATGTAGTCGTGCCAAGAAAATACAAGAAGAGGTGAACTCACTCTTTGCTCAAGTTAACCCAAATATTAGTGAGAATTTTACACTACTTAAATGCTCTAACTTTGTATTGCTAAAGTTTTGTAACATACCCAAAATTTGAATTTCAAATTTTGCATCTAAAAATGTCGAGAATATTTTTCATAAATAGGAATACTAATATTTTTCCAACTAAAAACCTAGGTGAGTCTAATATGACCAGTTTAAAAATACAAATTGGTGACTAATTAAAAATCTTTTACTTGATAGCTCAAAAGAATAAAACTAAAACATAGTGTGTGCATGTTTTTGCATAATGTATTGTTGAGACTTGAGTCTTTTTGCTTGTTTATGGATTTTACTAGCATCTCATATTAGGACTCATGAGCATTAATTTAAAAACTTGAAGCAACTACCTAATGTATATTTACAAGAATGTATATATATAAAATATATGAAGTTGAGTAACTAAAAGTATAAGTCATGCTCAACAACATCATGTCAGGTCAAGAATCATCTAAATATAATTTTACAATCATTTAATTATACTTTATAAAAGGAAACATATATGTAAAGATAAGCTTAGTGAATTTATAGAAATAATTGATGTAAGATAAAATCATGGAAACAAATTCATGTGAATTATACTCAATGGGTTAGACTCACTGACGTTTTGACATGATTTTATCTTTACATCTAGACCCTCAATGAAATTGGTCAAATAAGTAAAAATCCGATTTAATTCTAAACCCTAATCGGCAAAACTCATACCTCATCCAAAAATGCAATAAATTATATGAAAGTGTATATGGAACATAATTTATTCAAATACTAGCTTATTTATCATGGATTAATATAATTTTTCCAGAATTTATTTCACTATTTTGATCCCTTAAAAATTCAAACCAATTTCAGCTAGACCTAATTTCTTAATTTTGCTGAGGATAAAATATAGTGAATTTTTATGTGCAACCAAAGAAAATGGAAACTATATCATTTTATCTATCTTCAGAAAAATCCACATTAATTTATCAGGCATAAAAATTATGTTGTGGAATTTCAAGTGAAGGAAGAAAAAAAATAAATAGGGAGAAATCTTAAAACTATCTTGACACTGTGTTCACCTAATTCTCTACCCTTGTCTCTCCCCCCAACCTAGTGTACCACGGTTTGGGCCCACATGACAGTGTCTCCAGCTAGCCTAGCCCTGTTCATCCCTATTCCTCACTGCCTAACTCAGAGCAACCGAGAGAGAGATCGATCTCGCGTGCAGTGGCGTGCTCGACGCGTGTCTGAGGACGTGGCCGCTGCTGAGCCGTCTCCAACTCCTCCTTACTCGGTCGCCTCTCCTCACACTTCATTCCAGAGCCGACCAGACCGAGGAAGGAAGCCCTCAGCCTCTCCGTCGCCCTCATCTCTGTCGTCGGCCGTGGAGAAGAAAGCGCCACCGATCATCGTCGAGCAATCTTCATCCCCACCTAATCCACGTTCCACTACCTCCTCAAAGCGTCGGTTCCATCCCCTCTAACTCCGCTCTCTATCGCAGAGCCAATCACCGGGAACGCCGCCATGCCATTGACGCTCGGGAGCATGCTCCGGACCGCGCCGCCGGTGACATCATCGATGCGCAAGGCGAAGGAGACCACCGCAAGCCGATTCCTCATGCCACCAGTACCTCCTCATCATGGTGATCAAAAGCCCTCAAGAAACTTCAAGAATCATGCACCGACGAGGGAGATCGCCATCGTCTTCCTCAACTCCGGTCACCGAGCACCCTCTCCGATTCCATCCACTCCGCTCTTCGAGTAGATCGAGCCGTCGACATCTTCCCGGAGCTCCGTACCGCCGCCGGGCCATCCTCTCCACTGCCACCATTGTCCAGGCCTTACCACACCTCGTTCAAGCTTCGGTGAGCATTCTTGAGCTCACAGGACCTCATGCATGCATCACACACGCACGGAAATGGTCTCCAAACCAATATGCATCGCCACCCTGAGAGTCACCTCCGCTTGCACTGCCGCGGACGTTGATTCCAGCCACCTCAGGCAGTGATTCGACCACCGGTGGGTTTGCACTTGAGTTCTCTCCATTTTCTCTTTTGGTCACGATGCCTAACTCGCCACCGTTCGCCGCCGACGCCGTCCACCAGCTCGCCTGTGCCGCCTTCACCCTGCGTCAGCTGCTGCTGCCTTCTCCTCACTTCCTCGTCTCACTGACAGTGAACGACATCACTTTCGGTGAGGAGTTTGGATTTTGTTGCTGACCAAGACGGAAATTCTAACTAAGGCAAGTGCCCTCCTTTTTTGAACACTTTGATCCTATGTTTTTATTGGGCAAACGTTTTCTATTGCAAAGTTGCACACGCTAGATAGTTATGTTTGGAAAAATTATTTGAAAATGATGGAATGGTAGCTATGACCTATTTGTTGCATAATCCACCTTGAGATTTGTTATCCTTGATGTTTGTAACCTTAGAATGGTTTAGAATACTCTCCATGTGCTCAACTGGGCTTATAATTGCTAGTTATAATGTCATATGCTTAGCCATGCCTAGTGAGATGGTTTTAAACATTATAATCACCTTATATATTTGGAAATAAGTAATTTACGACTTCTAGACAGAGGTGAAGCCTCTGGTTATTTGTGAAATAAAATGGAGTTAAACATATTTCTAGACTTGGGCGGCGAGTGGTGTACATATCGTAGTAGTTGTGCACCGATAGGGGGAGCGTTCGCCTGAGTCGATTAAGGACCGAACTCTATGTTACCAACTAAGTATAAAGTACTGCAACATGTGTTAGTATGGGATGACTTTGGCTTATTAAGTTGTCCAGTGTTTAGCCTTGCATATTGGTAGGCCGGAGTAGAATGAATTAGTCTGAGCGATGATTCATAGGAACTACCCATGTGTGTGTGTTGATTATAATGCTAGCAACATGACTAGCTGTGTGTGTTCTGTGAGGGGACGGGTGGTCTGCCTCACAGCATGTGCGTCTAAGTCTGTCCAATTCAACAGTATAGTGCCTCGTGGGGGAACGGATGTGTTCGCTACCACGGCGTTAGGTTTAAGGCGTGGGCCCGCCACCTAACGGCTCTGGGTCATTCCTAGGGTGGATTCACATTTGCCGTCACTGATGCAAGGTTAGACACTAGACAATGTAACGGCTAAGTTGTAACCTCTAGTCCGCACTCAACATGTAGAGTGTGGGGTGCTAGGCCGGCACCGAACCAACTAGAGTGTAGCCTCCGGGCTTTTATCGCATCATGTGGATTTGTACGAACTCTGCAGAGTTAAAACTAACCGGTTAGCCGTGCTCACGGTCAAGAGCGACTTGGGAAAATAGCATGGGTGTAATTTTATCTTTTCTAAAATGCTTTATAAAAATGGTTGAGGATGGAAATTTGATGATGATTTCGATGATAATGATGGCTTGCTACTAGGGAAGGTGCAAGTTGATGTTTATGGCTTATGATAATGATGATGAGGAGAAATGATGATTATGTTGCTAAAATTATTTATATTGATCACCATGCTCTACTTTATATACTTGTTCTATAAATGTTTACAAAGTTATCGTTTGTGAAATGTTGTGAACCAAATTAGCTTTATGCAAATAAACCTACAAATAGCCATTCTTTGATAATTAGAGCTAGCATGTATGTAGGATTGTATTGCCTTGCCAGTACATTAACATAGTTAATGTACTGACACTGGTATCTTCCGTGGGCTGTTTGGCTAAATTGTTTTGCAGGTTAGTTGAGTGCTACGGGTTCCGTTGATCTCTTCAGGATGGTTCATTAGGGGTCTTTCCCTAGTCTGATTGCTTATGGATCTTGGGTAAATAAGCTTCCGTACGAACCTCTATTTATAAGGCCGTTCGGCCATATATATATCGTAGACTTAGATTCTAAATTAATAGTGTGCTAGTACTCCTTGTTTATGATATGAATATCATTTGCTTTGATGAAAGTGTCTTGGTATGTTCTAGCTTATAGAACTATCTAGACATGAGTATGAATGTTGAACAAACAAGACGTTGTAGAGCTTAGCAAATTGTCAAGTCTCCTGGGATGTGTAACACATCTGGTTGCTGCCTTCATGTGGTTTGACGGGCACATCTCAGGCTAAAGTTGACTGACACGCTAAGTCCCAGCAATGTCTCTTTTGCTCAATATTCGGCACTACGTTATTTATATTGAATGGTGATTAGTTGTGATCATGGGGCACATTGAGGATTGAGTGGCTATAATGCGTGTATGGATCCCACTCTCCCAAAATAATGTGGTGATCACAAATGACACCGGACAATATAAATTTCGGGTGTTCGACAAGTTTAGACCCGAAGACATCATCACTACATCAAGAAAGATGGGTTATGTCGAGGACGACAAGGGTTATGCCGAGAAGGAATCAGCCCAGACACTACCAGCGATTGTCTGCGCCAACAAGAGGATAGTTTATGCTGCAAAAGGTCAACTTCCAAGGCTTGTGCAACCCAACTAGTCAAGAGATGGGTTGCATGGCATACATGGTTAGAAAGAGGGACAAGTCTAGTTTACACATACGATGGGATTACACACATAAACAGGCATGTCG
Organism: Oryza officinalis; assembly: GCA_008326285.1. Lineage (NCBI taxonomy): Eukaryota > Viridiplantae > Streptophyta > Magnoliopsida > Poales > Poaceae > Oryza > Oryza officinalis. Next base: position 17,212,715 of record BDMV01000009.1, read on the forward strand.
AGCGTATAATATAGACCCAAAGATGTGTAGAATAGATGTGTTTACGTCCGCAATCCAGGGAAGGCGGTGCCCCGAGGACAATACCTTCGACACCTCAGGGCCTCGAGGACGCGGCCACGGGACCCGAGCTCTCCCCGGAGGAATCCTTTACATTAAGAGGGTCCTGTGCACTTCTTTGTCCCGTCTTTCCACATTCATTGCGGGATGATACGAAACCTGTGGATGGCACACTGGTGACGTGGGGGACGTGGCCGTGCATCTCGCCTCTTGCGTGCCCATGTCACCCTGGGGGAAAAGGAGGGCAACGTGGCGTGCACTCAGAATTCACCCCATAGGCCCCACTCTATCAGCTGCAATGGTTGACAGATGGGCCCATGGCTAGCTAAATTGAAGACTTCTGCCTCCCCTGTTCCACATGTCAGCCGGTAAATGAGCCCATCACATCTGGCCGTCCCGCTTGGAGGGACAGCGACAAGACCACCCTATGAGATGGGCCCCACTTTTGCATGCATGAACAAAACCGTTCACATATGTTAGCGACATGGGCCTTGATGGGTTGGGATCGCTTTCCATTTAGGCCCCTCGTGAAGCATAGTAGGAATCAATATGTTCATATTCGAAAGACCCAAATATGCGTAGGCTCGATGTGTTTACGTCTGCGAGCTGCACGTACGCGTAAACCTTTCACGGCTCCATGCACATCTCGCAAACCACAACACTGTCTGTACGTGTAAACCTTTGGTGCGTAGGGTCGGTGTGATAGGATGTCAAAATCGCTTCCTCTTATTTCCATCGATTAATGTGAGTACCGGTATACCACCAATCGGGCCATTAGCTACGAGGGCAACGACGTCTTTACACCATGTTGCTAATAATCTAGTATATCGCTAAGTTCTAGTAGTATTATAACATACTTCCAATCTTCCATATCTACAGCCTACAGGCTAGGTATTGATCTACAACTGCAAGGAGGAGATGTCGAAGCGGAAGTCAAAGGAGGAGTTGTCCATTGATAGCAAGGAGGAGTTGTCCATTGATAGTTACCTCAAATACCTTACTCAGCAGGAATTCATTTTGAGCAACAACCCCAGCCACCCCCTCGTCTTTAGTTTCGGTGAAGACGAGGACACCGGCTGTGAGGTGCAAGGGGATGGTTTATCGGAGCTCTGGGCTGACATGGACGAGGCTATCAAGGAGGTGATGGCAGAGGCCATGCATTCCATGAATGCGCCAGCGACCGAGCAGGTGATCGCCGAGGCCAGCACGGAGGCGGAGGCGAACACCGAAGTAGGCTTGGCTGCCGAGGTCTCGGAGACGGTGGCGGAGGTAGAGGCCTTGGAGGTAGCAGTAGAGGGTGACGTGGTGACCGCCGTATTTCGCCCATCCGGTGACCCAAAGGCTATGACTCTGGAGGAAGCATCGCCGGAGAAGCATGTTACGTAGGTTAGGGCAAATAGGAATGCATTGCATGCCATTGGACAGTGAAGGACACCTTTAGTTAGTATTCGTACCGGTATACTACTACTAGTAGTAAGTCCTATGATTAATGATCTAGATCTATGTATTTTGTTTTTCCCGAAGTTCAACTCCAAAACAGCTGCTATACCGACGTTATCCGCTCGATCTCCTCAATGATATCCCTTCTCTTTTGTACTACTACTACTACTCCTCTCATTTAAAATACATTGTATGATAGGCCCAACCATGGTAATTATGCTTTTGCTTATAAGCCAAATTTGAATTTTAGTTAAATCTTAATCTTGAAGATGAATTTGTAGTGTATTCATCGTACTTTATTTTACAACATGTGTATCGCATGCGCACATGGACCTGCTGGCCTCTGAGAGGTTAGAACCTAGTACACCTGGCTAGCTCTGGAGTAAACCGCCCTGTGGTTACGTACCCTGTTGTTGCTAGTACTGTCCATATCGAGAGGTTCATGGGTTATGTGACGTCAATACATATATATTGGTGCTGAATTCAAGCACATCATCATTTACGCAATAATCGCCGAGGGTATAGTACGTTGTCTGGGTTTTTGACTGTACTATAGTCGATTGTGATTTGGTGTAGGTCGGATGAGTAATTTTGATTTGAAAGATCATGATTTTACTAATATGACAAATCACAATTCACCTCCCGCAACTAAAGTACTCCTACTGGAGTAGGAGCAATTTTCTACTCCTAGTCAGTTAAGTTGACATAAGAAGCGGGAGTAGTACTCTTCAAAGTATTCGTTTTAGGACGTTCTTGCTGAAGTTTTTGGCATGCGTACGTGGGAATATAGAAGTATGAATTATTGTGTGTGTGGAGCAGGAGAGGTGCATCCACAACGATAAGATCAGGAAAAGACAACCGTATTATTGCTGGTGCAAGTGCCCAACCTGCCAAATTGAATCAATCCTAATGTGTCGCAGCACTCCACTGTCTAATCGAAGGAGTTGCAACTCTGCCATAGGGCACAAACATTGACTAGACTTTTACTCCATGACACAACTCTGCTGCAGGGCGCAGGCATTGACTAGACTTTTACTCCACGACACAGAGAACACTCCGCTGCACCTCTGGACAATGAACATCAATACAGTAGGGGTAGGTACATCATCATCATAACTGGACTAAGTAGTATGAAGTATAGTACAATATAGGACTACTTTTAGCGATGATCTGTACTAGACAGGTAGCTAGAATTAGGTATAGGAGTAAGGTAAATAAAAACCTAAAAATGGATTAATGATTTGTTAAAGCAACTTTTCTATAGAAAATAAGAGAGTAGAAAGTTGGGAAAGTGAAGTTCTTTTGTTAAAGCAACTTTGCCACACGCTGAAGGGCCTGGTGCTTGACTTTGTGGTGAAGCAATGCGGCGGGACATGTGCGGTAATTGACAGTTGGGCCCATGGACAGCTAAATTGAAGACTTTCGCATCCCGTGCTTCCCGTGCTTCACATGTCAGCCGGTAGGTGAGCCCATCACATCGGGCCGTCCCGCTTGGAGGGACACCGACAAGACCACCCTGTGGGATGGGCCCCCACTTCTACATGCATGCACGTATGAACAAAACCGGATGTGGAGGCAGGTGAGGAAGTACCGGATGTGGAGGATGTGGAGGAAATACAGGTTGAGGAGGATGTGGAGGTAGAGAAGGAATTGTCAGATGGTGGTATCGATGTGAATCAATCAGAGAATGAGATGACAGTTGAACCTGATGATAGGCAGATGATTGCATTCATTAGAGAATTGCTTGAAAGCTAAATTTACACTCGTGAGGAGTGTGAGGAGGCTATGATATTTAATGGATTAAACCCAAATTTGTTGTATGTAGATTCGGAAGATAAAGTGGATGAGTATGCTTTTGACTCCGATGACAATCGTCCAGTGGGCAAGATGTCAGAGGAAGAGAGGAATGTGTTTGAGAAAATCGTTGGTCAAAATCCGGAAATAACTCAATTCGAGGACCTTAGCAATGCCGGGCTTGCAGTTATAGACGGTGATCCAGAGTACGACAGAGCCTTTGATGCAATGGGGGAGGAACCAAGGAAGGGGTTGGAGTTTCGATCTACGGATGAGTTGAAAATATGGTTGTAGAGCTACTCTATCCGGGTGCACCGCCCATTCCGTGTGAAGGAGTCCAATGCATCTGTTAAGTACACCGTGGCTTGCCTTGATCCTTATTGCAAATGGCAGATTCGGGCAAGAAAGAGTGCGGGTGATAGGTGGAGGATAACTAGTGTAGGCAAAGACCAAACATGCTCTAGTGCGGAAGCATCTGGCAATCACTTGCAGCTCACTTCCAGGTTTATTGGTAACAGGTTACAGACATTTGTTAGAGCTAAATGATAAACCCTGAACTCCACTCGATACACTCAGGGATCTGCTTGTCCCGATCTTTCAATGAGTTGAAGATAACTATGATTTGGGAGAAACGTTGACGACCCGACTACAACCGTATGAGACGTTGTTGTGTTGCACCTTAGCGATCGATACACCTCTCCGTGGGTTGTTGATCTTGCCAGTGCAGATCAACCTTATTCCTGTAAGCAAATCGAAGAAACAAGTAAGAACAAGATAAAAGCAATCTGAATTGCAAATAGGAATTGAATACAAATGATAAGTTGGAGTTCCATAACGAGTAAACCGGCGATCTAACCGATCACGGGATTACACGGCAAAGTAGCGAAGCTAAACTTTAATCTAAACAAAACCCAAGAAACACAAAGTGGTACCTAGCTATTTAAAGGGGTGGGAGGACGACCAAGGGGGTTCCTAGGTCATGCTCCACCAGGTTCGGGCGCACCCCACATGGGCCCCACCTGGGCCAGGGTTCTAGATGAAGTTACAAGCCCATAGGTCCATTATAGGTGACACAATATATTATTTCTTTAATTGAGGATGACTGAGATGGAATTTAGAGATGAGGCTTGATCCATTGGAAAGAGGACTCTAAGAGCTTTCCATCAAGTACTCATGGGCCCGAAATGGAGCTCGCATGCATATTTGGTGGCCGTTTGAAGTCAGCACTATATCAGGTGGCCGAATTGGATTCCAGAACTTGGACTGCTTGATCTGGATGTCTTCCAGTTGTCCTATGATGTGAGCAATGGTTGTATCAATGGTAGTCATGGTCACATCATCCTTCCCTGCTTCACGGAAAACCGTTTTCGGTTTTACCATATGGTGCTTTTTGCGTAGCCCATTTAAAACAACCTGTTTCTTCAAATCAAAACAAGACAAACTCGAGATAACATGATTAGCAATAACATGGTTCTCTAGTTTATCCACATCCACAGGAGGTTCTAAATTCAAATATATGTAAACTCTATACACCAAATATATTTCTCTATCATTATATTTGCCAAAGATATGAAATATAGTATTAGATGGACATGGCAAATTAATAGCAAATAATTTCTCCTTTAAATTATCGAGCTCACAAAAATCATCAAACATAACATAGCCCAACGCATTTAAAGAAGATAACAATTCACGTTTTTCAACTTTATTAGCAATATGAACAACATGCTTAAAATCAGCACATAAAGAACTAACACTAGAAATAGCATGTTCATTCACTAGTTGTGGTATGGGTATAAGTGAAGTATTATCACACAACTCTTCTTCATCACAAGGAACAACAAACAAATCAACTTGTGACAAAGAAATCTCAGCAATTGGTTCCACTATTGGTTGCTCTACTATAGCATGAAAAGTGGACGTGTGTAGCTCAGCTTGAGAATACTCACCTTCATTTATCTCAGCACCATTTATTTTACCTTGCAAACTTTCTTCAGACATCGTAGGTGCTTCTTGCTTCTCCTCTTTCTTCTCAAGAATATCATTCTCCTCCTTTTGTTAAATGTTCTGAACTCCCTGCAAAACGTTAGTAACAGAAGACACAAAAGATTGCTCATTTCATGTTTGCACATGATCATTCCACAATGATATTGGAGATTCAAAAACAGTTGATAAATCATATTGTTCATGTTTTGTCGCATTTGATATGATTTGACTCTCAATGCTACGAGCAAGCATGAATAGGTGTCCAATATGAATATATGTCACATTAGCAAGTATAACCTGAATTTCAGAATTAAGCCCCTTGAAAAATCTATGCATTGTGTTCTTATCGCATTCTTTTAGAAAACTGTAGATGATACAAACTTTAAATTCATAGATATACTCTCTAACAGTTCTATTACCTTGTTTCAGATGTTCTAATTTCTCAAGAAGAATACATTTGTAATAAGAACTCACAAAACGCTTTCTCATCATGGATTTGCAATCATCCCAAGTTTCAGGTTTATTACTAACATGACTCCACCAAAAGAATGCAAAAGAGGTAAACTTATTACTAGCAGCCTTAATCTTTTGAGTATCAGAAAAATTATATTTATCAAATTCGTTGTCTACTGCTAGCTTCCAATCAATATAAGCAATAGAATCATACTTACCATCGTAGAATGGTAACTTAGATTCAACTCGTGCAAAATTATAGTCAGGTATCTCATATGAATCACGTAGAGAAGTCGTCATATCTCGTCGAAGGTGAAGAATTTGATGTTGAGCATGAACATCTCGTATCCCCTTGCGTAATCCTGCCATGGTTAGTAGCAAACAAGAAACACACATAAGAATATGCACGCTACTATCAACTACTAGGTAGCGGAGGCTCAAATATCACACACACTCAAGCTTTTAACCAAACTCTTACAAGATCTTACCAAAGCAAGCGGATGGTGACCACACCCAATGGAGGTTGGATGTATCAATGCCTTGGCAAACACTTGCTGTATGGCTACAATCAAATCTGTGGAGCTCTGGGTAGGCTCAAATATGTAGCAAAAGAATAGCAAATGATCAAATCAGATAATACAAAGTTGAATAATTGTTCAAATTCAAGTACCGTGCTGGTCCTAGGCTAGAACGTACTAGAGACGCGAGCCTAGACACAAACGATACCACAAGATAGCACTACGAACAACTCAAGCACAACTCTGATATACAAAAGCAAACTCAAAGATAATAGCTATTTTTTTTTCTTTCTTATTTTCCTTTTCTTTCTTTCTTTTTTTTGGTGCGGCTTTTGTTTTTTTAGCACCTTTCTTCCTTTTTTTCCCTTTTTTTAAGCAAAAACGACTCAAGGACCTGAATGCAAGATTACAGGGACTCAAATGTAAATATAAAATTTATAGGGACTCAAATGTAAAAGTCCAAACCCTAAAATTCGTTTTATAAAAAAAAATGGAATGCTCTCCTCGTATGGATTCCGTTTTTGCAAACGTAACTCGAATCTGATACCAAATTTTTTTTTTACAAACAAAAACCAATCTAATATAATGTAATCTCCTCATTCCATCTTTCTCACGGCAACAGCACGGACACGACAGCGGCGACAACAGTGGTACTAGATGTGACAAGAACTCGAAACTCTAAACGTACTAGACGCTAAGACCAGCAACACGACACGACGATGCAAAGCAAAACTCAACAAAGAAAAAACTGAAAAGAACAATGCAATGACACAAATATGGCTAAGTAAAGGATGCAATTCTTTTTTATGGCTATTTTCTAGTTATAGGTAGATAAAAACTCACCGAGCAACGAAAACTCTAATACCACTTGATAAACCCTGAACTCCACTCGATACGCTCAGGGATCTGCTTGTCCCGATCTTTCGATGAGTTGAAGATAACTACGATTTGGGAGAAACGTTGACAACCTGACTACAACCATACGAGACGTTGTTGTGTTGCGCCTTAGCGATCGATACACTTCTCCGTGGGTTGTTGATATTGCCGGTGCAGATCAACCTTATTCCTGCAAGCAAATAGAAGAAACAAGCAAGAACAAGATAAAAGCAATCTGAATTGCAAATAGGAATTGAATACAAATGATAAGTTGGAGTTCCGTAACGAGCAAACTGATGATCTAACCGATCACGGGATTACACGACAAAGTAGCGAAGCTAAACTTTAATCTAAACAAAACCCAAGAAACCCTAATGAGGTACCTAGCTATTTAAAGGGGTGGGAAGACGACCAAGAGGGTTCCTAGGTCGTGCTCCACCAGATTGGGACGCACCCCACATGGGCCCCACTTGGGCCGGGGTCCCAAATGAAGTTACAAGCCCATAGACCCATTATAGGTGACGTAATACATTGTTTCTTTAATTGCGGATGACTAAGATGGTATTTAGAGATGAGGATTGATCCATTGGAAAGAGAACTCCAAGAGCTTTTCATATGTACTCATGGGCCCAAAATGGAGCTCGCATGCATATTTGGCGGCCGTTTGAAGTCAGCACTGTAGCAGGTGGCCGAATTAGGTTCCAGAACTTGGACTGCTTGATTTGGATGTCTTCCAGTTGTCCTATGATGTGAGCAATGGTTGCATCAATGGTAGTCATGGTCACATCACTGAACATACATTGTCTCCTGCAGCTACTGTCAAGGCAGTTGAGCAAATATGACATTATCGGCCTACGTACGGCAAAGCTTGGCATGCTAAGCAAGTTGCTATGAAGGTCATATGGGGAGATTGGGACGAGGCTTACGTTCGCTTGCCTACACTCCTGAATGCCATCAAAAGAAAGAACCCAAGCATGCATTTCTTTGTTGAGCCTCACCCCGAGAAATCAAGAATGGTGGATGGAGTCCCTAGGCGTGTATTTGCCCGTGCTTCATGGATGTTTGGGCAGTCAGTGGATGCATTCAAGCATTTGAGGCCAGTGTTAGGAATTGATGGGACCTTCTTAACCGGTAAATTCAGAGGTGCATTGCTAACAACAATAAGGATTGACATAGGATTACACCTTGTTCCTTTGGCGTTTGCCCTAGTAGAGAGGGAGAACAAGTCCAACTGGGAGTGGTTCATCGACATAGTCAGATGGCGTCTGATCGGCCCTAATAGAGAAATGTGTATAATGTCTAATAGGCACGCTGGCATAATGGACTCCATCAAGACCGAGATACCAGGGCATTGACCTATTCACCACAGATGGTGCATGAGTCACTTCTGCGCTAACTTTTATACTGCTGGAGCTACTCAGGATCAGATGAAGTCCCTCGAGCGCATATGTCAAATCAACAAGAAAGTTCTATTCCTAAGCGAGATGAAGCGCCTCATGGGTTGGGTAGGGGAGGGACCGAAGAAGTGGCTAGTGGACAATATGCCACTCAAGGTTAAATGGGCCAGAGCATTTGATACCGATGGGCATTATTACAGCTTCATGACTAGCAATATGGCTGAGAATTTCAATTATGTCTTGAGAGGCATTCTAAAACTGCCCGTGACAGCTATTGTGGTGTACACATTCTAAAAGTGCAATAGTTGGTTCGTCGATAGACATAAAGAGGCTACCGCGGAAATTCAGAGTAGGCACAAGTGGCTAGAAAAAACTAGGGAAATCCTGGAGGAGTAGAAAAAATGAACTTTGGGTCAACGAACATGTTTTGATTTTCCTTCCATGAAGTATGAGGTTACCAAGCAAGGCGGAGTCACGACGGCCGGTGTGCAATGGGGTGGATGTCACTATGTCGTGGTTGCAAGAGATAACACATGTACTTGCCAATTCCCTCAACTCCACCACATGGCATGCTGACACATGATAACCATTTGTAGGCTCCGAGGTTTGGATGTGGAGGTGCCCCCATGAATGTGTTACGAAGCTTCCAATGAAGTTGTGTAGCATACATACTCCCCGAGGTTTGAGCCCTAACTAGATCTGTCTCAATGGCCAAGTTATGACGGTGAGTTCTTTGTTCCTAACTTATCCTTGAAGAATGACACTTGAGGAAGACGAAGGACAAAAAGGTTCAAAAATGACATGGAAAAAGGGTACAAAGGTATAGGCACACGATGGTCACAAAAGCCCAAAAATAGAAATTTCGAGCCAGCCATGCAAAATAGATGTTCCATATGCCATCAACCAGGCCATAAGAAAACTCGGTGTCCAAATCGAGACAAATTCAAGGATCGACCGAAAAAACGCCGTAGGAAGGATGGAGGTGGTGGGTCTAGTACACAAGTTGTTTTTGCTTTGTTGTATATTTTATCTCATATCAAATGAATTATTTATTATAATTGTTTCATTTACATGTTTTCCCAATTTTGTACATTCTAATTGTATCATGTACTAATGACTTAATGTTTAATTGCAGGATGGTGCAGTTTTCAGGTCTGGAGGATTAATATGAGGAGAGGCACCGGGCTCCCAAGATAGTGAGCAAAGAGGTTATCCTCGAAATGCAATAGCCTTTTATGTTTTGCACAATTTGTGTACATTACATGGATTTACTAACACTTGCATATTTTTTATATCTATTGATGTAGCGCCTCAAGACCCTTCGAGTCAGAGGTCACATAGCACACATCCCATTTGACAACCGCTACATTTCGTTCCTACGGCGGGCGAAGCTGTTGGCATTCGTCACCATGGCACAGCGGCCCATGCCTCTGCACAACGCCGCGACACTGACTGCTCTTGCGGACCAATGGCGCCCAGAGACTCACACTTTCCACCTGCCCAGCGGGGAGCTGACGGTGACACTCGAGGACGTCGCCATGATCCTGGCTCTTCCTATACGGGGCCAAGCAGTCACCGGTGACACTTCTTGCGGTAACTGGAGGGCACGCGTGGTTCAACACCTTGGTGTTGAGCCTCCAGAGGCACCTGACGATCAGAGGCTGACGAAGACCTCTGGAGTTCCTCTCTGTTGGTTGTGTGCCAACTTCTCACACTACTCTCCTGACGCTGACTTGGTGACGGTTGACCGATATTGCAGGGCGTATGTGTTGTACACATTTGGTAGTATCCTTTTCCCTGACTCTGGAGGAGATATGGCTTCTTGGATGTGGCTGCCCTTGCTAGCTGATTGGGACAAGGCGGGTACCTACAGTTGGGGTTCTGCTGCCTTAGCATGGTTGTATAGGCAGCTGTGTGACACATGCCAAAGGACTAGTGCAGACACCAACTTGGTAGGATGTGTTTGGTTGCTACAGGTATGACGTAATTTTGTATGATGTGTTTCATTTGTTGGTCTAAGTTATAAATGCTAACAAGTTATATCTTGCAGGTCTGGAAGTGGATAATCCTACCGGTTGGTCGTCCTACATGGAGGCAACATCCGGCGTGGCCATTCGAGGATGAGGATCGATGCCCCACAGTTGCTTTCCTATGGGAAGTGGTCCCATTGCCTGTAGTAGGTCGCAGAAACTTGGCCTATTACAACTACACCAACAAGATGGACTACCTCCAGCCCGAGCATGTGAGTACTCAAATATTTCATCAACAAGCATTTCGGATTTGCTAGCTGTAGTAATGCACATTTTGTTTCACAACGTAGGTGGAGTGGATGCAGTACGAGACACAAGAGATAGCTGACCTTCGGATCAATGCCATGTGCAACATAGAGAGGGAGATGAATACCCTATGGTGCCTTCTCATATGCTTCTACGCAGTTGAGTACCAGTTTTGCCATCGGGTAATGAGGCAGTTCAGGAGGTGGCAAACGATCCCGCAAAGATGCTCGACAAGCATCGAACTCCATAAGTAAGTCCCTTTGCCTCCGATTACCAAAATTTGATGTCCTTTGACTTGAAACATTTATATTACTATGTCTTGAGTGTAGGGTTGACCACCGGAAAAACAAGAAGATAACCGATTGGACGTACTTTCATCAGACACACATCGAGCGATGGGATCTGTTCGAAGCCAACCGCGTGCCGGATAACGCAATGCACAACAAGCGTGAGTTAGGAGCAGAACGAGTACGATACATGTACCCGTATAGGTACCACGGTCGAGACGGGACCGGTCCGAGACAGAGTGGTGAGTATCCTCTGTATTTATTCATTTGCACTTTCCATACTTTGTGGTTATATCTTCTCCTACAGGCATGGGAGCTGGTCATGACAGTGAATGATGCGGGCGTGGCGTTGGGCACAGCCCCTGGCTCGCAAGAAGAGAGCAGCGTTCTTCGCAATGCTCTACAGGTACATTTCTAAAATTCGCGCACCCTACACATATTTCGAACTAATGCCTACATCCTTCTCTTGATCGTAGACTCTACGCCAGTGATGCTGGAAGTTGACGGCACGGCTAGGATGTAGGGCCGACGATGCCGTCGAACCACCTCGATGGGCCGAGGAACAAGAGGCTCAAGAGGAGGAACAAGAGGCTCAAGAGGAGGAGTGAGATGATGAGGAAGAGGAGGCGCAAGTGGAGCTCGGTACATCCCAGCTGTAGGACGCACCACAAATGTTCTTCTTAGCGTCCTGTCGCTTGTCCCTTCTTTTCCTTTTCTTTTATCTTGAGCTTGATTACCACATTGTATTACACACTAAACAAAAATTTTCTCAGTAGCTTCAGTGATTACCGGAGGCTTTCACCGCAAGTGACGAGCAGCTTTGTGTCCTTGCCTTCGGTGGCGGCGACGTCGGCGAGGAAGTGGTCGTTCATCTTAGTGAAGAACTGGCCGATCCAGAGCCCGATGTAGCCGAAGCGGACCCACTTCTTGACCAGCATGACGGGGCCATGTCGTCGTCCCCGACAAACAGCGGCGCGTGCGTGGAGCCCCGCACGGCGGTGGGCGTGTGCTCCCACTCTACCGGACGTCCAGTTGCCGCCCTACCCGCACCGGGGCCAACCAGCTCTTCCCGCCTTCGGCCCGCGACGCCGCCGCTTGCGCCCTGACCCGCGCGCGCCGCGAGCCGCTGCCTTTGGTGACGGGAGCTCCGACTCTGACGACTGGAGCTCCAACTTTGGTGTGGGGAGGTGACGGTGGGGATGACGACGTGAGAGAGGATGACAGAAAAAGTGATGGTATTGGCATGGTTCCAATTATAAAAAAAATTCAGTGGCACCTAGCCAATAATGCGAATTGTAATGTCATTTCTTTAATATGGCATATTTGTAATGGCATGGATCAAAATAAACCATTTTTATACCAGGGATCAGTGCTTCTACATTGTAATTAAAATTGTATATATTTTGGACATGATGTATTAATCATTCAAGTGATGCATTTATACATGATTCTATCATGAAGAATATTGTACAGTTCAAATATGTCATAATTTTTGTTGTCTTATGCATCTACACTGTTGTATGAATCAACATGTAGTAGCATATAAAGATCTTTAAAAATTTTGGGTTCATGTAGTTCATATATGACCAGAATATTGACAAGGCATGTCAAATTTAGCAACCTTACAATGTTTTTTTTATCTTAATTCAGGTATATTTTTGAAGTTGAATTCGTTTTTTTAAGCAAAACACCATATAGAAAAGTTTGAGATACAGATAAAGCAAATTTGGGGTTTCTTACACAAAGATGAACACATGTATGATTCTTTACTGACCTGTGTTGGTGCTTTGTTCTTGATTTTGATTCACCTCCTGTTCATCACCTTGAGATGGACGAATTTTGGGAGGAAATTTGATATGTTTCCTCTCTTTCTCCCTGCTTTCTTTGCTCTCTTTCTCCATCGTGTGATGCTTCTCTGTGTTGAACCTGGGAGTAGCTAGATCTGTAAGGGTGGGTGGGTGGTGTGAAGGGACCATCGTTTCTATTCTTGGCTGCCAAGTTGGTGAAATTGGGCTGCAGATTTCATACATGTTAACTGGATCAAAGTTTTGGGCTTTTTGTTCTGTTTTCTTTTAGGAAAAAGTACATCGAAGGTCCCTCATCTTCATCGGATTACAAAATCGTCCTCCAACCGTAAAACCAGATATATAACATCCCTCATCTTACAAAACCGGATCACTTTGGGTCCTCAAGCGGTTTTGACTCCGGTTTTGTCCTACGTGGCAGCTGAGTCAGCGAGGAACCCATGTGGGCCCCATACATCAGCCTCTTCTTCCCCTCCCCTTTCCACCTCTCTTCCTCTCTCCCCTTTCCACAGGCGGCCGCAGCAAAGAGCAGCTGGGAGCTTCTAGGCGGGGAGGGCGCGGAGCTGGCCGACCTCCACTGGCCAAAGAACCCAGAGGAATGGCTGCCCCGACGCACGCAGGCCGGCGGCGAGCTCCCTAAGCTGGCTCGCGCCCATCCCGCACGTGCTCCCAAAGCATGCGTAGTCGTCGAGCCATTGCAAGATAGGATCCCACTCGACGCCGTCGGCGACGGTGTCGTTGCCGAGTTTGGAGACGGCGGCGCGCGTTGGGCCGACAAGGAACACCTTCTTGGGAAACCCGTCCAGGCTATGGTAGTACTCGGCGAAGTCGGCCTCAAGCGCCGCAAAGCTGTCGAAGACGACAGCGAAGCTCTTGGCCTCGGCGGCACAGAAGAGGGCGAGGTACACGAGGGCCTCCTCATTGACCTGCACCCCGCGGAGCTTCACGGGGCGCGGGAAGCCCTCGTCGATGCCGAACGGGTCTGGCATGGCCTCGCGCAAGTGGAGGTGTCCGTGGATCGCTACCATGGGGGCGGCGGCGAAGGCACCGATGGTGTGGAACGTCACGTGCGGCACGCCGCACTCGCACGCCACGCGTGGCGCCCAGTGGAGCACCGCGTCTGAGACGACCGCAACGGTGGCGGTCGAGCCCCCTTCGCAGAGTAGGAGCCCATGCACCGCCTCCGCGAGCGCCAGCGCCAGTGCGACCTCCGTGACGACGAAGAATGCCACGGCCGAGACCTCGCCCGAGAGGAGGGAGAAGTCATCGTGCCCACCCGGGAACCCGAATGGCGCCATGTGGACCGGCACGGACGCCGGCGCCACCTCCCACGCCAGTGGAGGCCAGCCAGCTCCACGCCCTCCTCGCCTGGAAGCGCCCAACTGCTCTCTGCCGCGGCCGCCCGTGGAGAGGGGAGGAGAGAGAAAGAAAGGTGGAGAGGGGAGGAGAAGAAGAGATTGACGTATGGGGCCCACATGGGTCCCATGCTGATTCAGCTATCACGTAGGACAAAACCGGAGTCAAAACCGCTTGTAGACCCAAAGTGACCTGGTTTTGTAAGATGAGATATGTTATATATCTAGTTTTACAGTTAGAGAACGATTTTGCAATCCGATGATAAGATGAGAGACCTTTGATGTACTTTTTCCTTTTTGAACTCTGGGTTTCTTTTATTTCTATTACAGCTTTAGGCTTTAGTTCGAATTAATATGGCTTTGGACTTATTGCCAGAATTAAATTTAAAAATATATTATTTATTTTTTTCTTTTTGGCTTTAGTTCGAATTAATATGGCTTTGGACTTATTGCCAGAATTAAATTGAAAAATATATTATTTATTTTTTTCTTTTTTAGAAATATACTGGATACAATTTTATTAGCACAAATATATCTCGATATTATGGTCTCGCGCGGCGAACACGCGAGACCGCTCGGTGTCGCGCGACCAGCTGCAAGACCGACGAGCGGTCTCGCATGCCCAACGAGCGACACCAAGCAGCATACTGCCTCTTGCCGCTAATCAGGGATTAATTAGTGATTAATTATGCTGATTAACGATTAATTAATTATTAATTCATCACTAATCAGTCTAATTAATCATTAATTATTATTAATTAGTTGCTAATTATTTAATTTCCAAAACAGTATTGCACGGTGGTCGCACGAGAGCGCTTGGTCTCGCGCGCTCATTGCACGAGAGCGCTCGGTCTCGCGTCGTCTCCATGTGA
The DNA here is from genome assembly GCA_008326285.1 of Oryza officinalis. NCBI lineage: Eukaryota > Viridiplantae > Streptophyta > Magnoliopsida > Poales > Poaceae > Oryza > Oryza officinalis. The sequence continues at coordinate 17,227,831 of BDMV01000009.1, forward strand.
CACGACCGCCCGAGTCGTCACCCCCACATCACTTTCGCGTAATTTAGCGACATCAACGGTATATTTGTGCCAAAAATATTACATCCAGGATATTTATGAGAAAAAGAAAAATAAACAGTATATTTTCAAATTAAATTCTGGCAAGTTTGGGCTTTGTTAAATATGGAATAAGTCCACTTTGACCTCCTTAACTAGTGGTTGAATCTGATTCATATCCTTGAACCACAATAACGGATATCTTAACCCCTGAACTATTAAAACCGATGAAATTTGACTCTTTCAATGGTTTTGGAGAGTGATTTTGCTGACGTGGCATTTACGTAATAATGTTGACTTGGTCTTCATCTCACGTGGCGTTGACGTGACGCATGTGGCATTAGAATTAAAAATATGTGGAGCCCATTTGTCATTCACATAGAAAAAATTGTGGGACTCACTGACAGGTGGGGCCCACATGTCATCTCCCCTCTCTCATCTTCTTCCTCCTCCCTCTCTCTCCCTTTTCTTTCTCGTTCTCTCTCTCTCCCTCTTATTTTTCCCTTCGGCGTCTACAGAGAGTGGGTGTTAGAGCGACGGCGACTGGACCTGCCGAAGATCTGCCGCCTCCTCCTCTTCCCCTTCAGTGTTTGTGGAGAGCGGGAGCTAGAGCAGAGGCCATGGCGGGCAGGCGAGGGTCGGAGCGACGATGGCGGCAGCGACGGGCGGGAGGGTGAGATCTGGAGCGGCGGCGGGCGGAAGGGGCCTTTCTCTCTCTTTCTCTCTCTCTCTGCCCCGTGTCGGCGCACCCATGAGCTCGGCGGCACCGTCTCTCCCCTCTCCCTTCTCCTCCCCCTCCCCCGGCCCCCTACGGCGACAACCTTGGACAACGAGGTGGACGGCGAGAAGCTAGCTCGTGGCGGATGGAGCTTGGTGGGGATGTTGGCGCGATGGAGGCGGAGGAGGAGGCGGCGGCGCTTTGGCAGGCCCAGCCGTCTGCACGCCGCCGTCGCCGCTTCGGCTCTCGCCCTCCCGACCACCGCCCACGCCATCGTCGCCATCATCCTCATCCCGGCTCTCTCCCCTCTTCTTGCTCACGCCATGACGGCTAACAAGGAGGCCGCGACCATCAAGCCAGGAAGGACGGTGGTCCCTTCCAAAGTGCTAGGAGTTGGCCAGCATCGCAGCACCTGGCTCTCTCCCTGTCTCCTCCTCCCTCCTCCACCATTGCCTTTCCCCGGTGAAACCACCTGAAAACGCCACGGTCAACGCAGTGCTCGTGGCGCTCCTCTTCCCGTCCCACCCCTTCCCATACCTTCGCCGCCGTCGCTAGCCCCCGCTCGTCGAAGGGGAAGAGAAAAAGAAATAGAGAAGGGAAAGAGAGAGAGGGAAGAGGAAAAAGAGAAGGAGAGAGGGGGATGACATGTGGGCCCCACATGTCATTGGGACCTTCAATTTTTTTCGTGTGAATGACAAATGAGTTTCACATATTTTTTTAATTCTAATGTTGCATAAGCGCCACATCAACGCCATGTGGGACGCAGACCAAGTCAACATCGCCACGTAAGCGCCACATCAGCAAAACCGTTCTCCAAAACCACCAAGGGAGTCAAATTGCACCGGTTTCAATGGTTCGGGGGTCGAGATATCTGGTATTGTGGTTCAGGGGTACGAATCAGATTTGGCCACTAGTTAAGGGAGTCAAAGTGGACTTGGTGTTGGCCCAGTGAATTTTATGTCCTGCGGATGGCCCATTAATCCTGTCCATTCGTTTGTTTTGATCCTATGGCTGAAAAATCGTGTGAGCCCTAAGAAAAAATCTGTCGAAGGATAAAAGTAGAGTAGTCGAGTATCTTCCCCTTCCTTCCTCGGCGTAAAAGAAAGAGAAATCTCCCATCTCGTCGTCTCCTCCGCTCGCAGACGAGTCGCGGCTGAACAGGGGAGGGGCGCCGATCTCCATCCGGCGAGCAGAGCAGGGGAGGGGAGGGGATCCTGGTGAGCATCCACATCCTCCTCCTGATTCATCTCTCTCTCCCACCGGGAGTACTTTTGTCTGGAATTTGCTTGCGTTCGTTAACCCTAGCTTCTCTTCTAGATCTGGAAGAAGCTCTTCTCTTAATTTCAGAGCCTTAACCTGTATAACAGTTTGTTTGTTCCCCCAAAAGTTTGCCCCCATGTCCCAAGTTGGATCCGCCCCTGCTTTTAGGAATTCTCATGGTCAAATCTCGTCGGATCGAACGAGTCTAAGGCCCCGTTGGAAAGTCGTTGATAGTCCTGATTATTAATTTGCTATTAATGGGAGTTTGGGGAACATAAATGCTTGTGTGAGTATTTTGCGTCTATTATCTATGTGTCAGCTCGGTCATGTGATGTTGGGTGGATTCATCTACTCAGGCTCAGGCTGTTGCAGTTCATCCAGCTTCGATTATTGTGCCTCGTGTAGTTTTTCAGTTAATACTGTTGTACTTCATGCTGCTAAGATGTGTTAAACATGTTGCAATTCATTAGTCATCATCTATTGGTTAGATTTTACTAGCATTAATTATTGTTGTGATAGTTATGAAACTTATGATTGTTTCATCTAATGTAGTACTCTTTAAAAGACGTGTGTCGTATGTTTCATAGTCCGCTGAATTAGCCATTCCAGTATTTAGAGAGTGATCGATCATTGTGTAATTGAATCTCGTAGTAGTTGTACTGGTACATTGTGTTTCATCGTGCTAATACAACCATTTCCCAGTTACTACTGCAATGGTTTGCCATCTGAAATAGAATGTTCATGTTGTTTTTGCCAATTGCTATCGTATTCCTTATTCGCTATCCTTCCTTTTGTATTCATTTATTCCATGATGTCATCAATCTGCTAGGCTGAGTTTATTTATGGCATTGTTTACTATGCCAAGTGTGCACTTTTGATGTTGGCCAGCAAAATCCCAGTTTTGTTTGCTTATGCATATGGTTACTTCTTTACTTATAGTTATGTCGCACTAATGAGCTTCTGTTTTCTATATTTCCTGAGTGACAGTCTCCTTGTCTATTTAGCTATGGTTGCACTTTTGATGGATATGGTTATGCTATTTGTTTGGTCCATAGAGTTTCTGAGTGGTTATCCTATATAATATTGGTGAAAGGTTTGATATTACAGTAGTAAGCAGTTGATCTAGATGACACTTTAATCCAGTATGTGCTGAATGTGACAAATGATTAATAAGTGCTTCAATTGTATAATGGTACGGACTGTTTGTTCAGTGTCTGATATATTAGAACTTTTAGTAATGTGCCTTGTGGTTTTCAACTTTTGCTGGCATCGTAATGTAACAAAGGAGCATATTGTGCATTACAACATGGTTTTGGTGCATGATATTCATCTTGCATTCATACAAATGCCATCCTTGTACAGTATTTTGGACAGGCAAATGGTTTTGTTCACTATCCCAATATTTTATACAGGATCATGCAAGTAGAATACAAACAGATAGATTGTTCACTTTGTTGTTGGAGTGAATATTTATGTGATTTAAGTGATTTATAGTATTCGTTTGAACTTTGGTATCATATATGCATCAGATATGTCGTATATTGTATATTTTACTTGCATTTGAATTATTTCCTACATAAGTACATTTCTTTGGTGTTTGTATGAATGAAGAATCTGATGTTGACATGTGATGCAGGAGGCAGCATCAGTTTTGCTGCAATCTGACAAAGTGGAGGGTCTAAAAGTTGAAGCTTCTTTTATGTCTGAACAAGACTTGCTTTACTTGGGATCAGTTGGATTGCTTGGAGAATATTCTCGGACAACGAGAAAAAGGCACAAGCTCTCGCTTGGAAGACCCTGCTGCATGCATCTGAAGCCTTGTCAATTTATGCAATCTTCTGGCTGCTCTCAGAGCGCACTGGTTTCTGCTGATTCACTTCAAGGATACAAGACTACTGTTGCTTCTGGCTCTTGGTGCTTCTGATATTATCTCAGCGAAAGAAAATTAGTCCAAGATGGCTCTGCAAAACATTGGTGCTTCAAACCGTGATGATGCCTTCTACAGGTATAAGATGCCCAGGATGATCACCAAAATAGAAGGCCGTGGCAATGGCATCAAGACTAACATTGTGAACATGGTGGATATAGCAAAAGCCCTAGCCAGGCCTGCTTCCTACACAACAAAGTACTTTGGATGTGAGCTTGGTGCACAGTCTAAATTTGATGAGAAGACTGGTACTTCCTTGGTTAATGGGGCACATGATACTGCTAAGCTGGCTGGTCTCCTCGAGAATTTCATCAAGAAGTATGTCCAATGCTATGGATGTGGCAACCCTGAGACTGAGGTCCTCATCTCCAAGACCCAGATGATTACACTGAAGTGTGCTGCCTGTGGTTTTGTGTCAGATGTTGACATGAGGGACAAGCTCACAACTTTTATCCTGAAGAATCCACCTGAACAGAAGAAGGGTGGTGGGAAAGACAAGAAGGCAATGAGGAGAGCTGAGAAGGAGCGTCTAAAGGAAGGTGAGGCTGCTGATGAGGAGATGAAGAAGCTAAAGAAGGAAGCAAAGAAGAAAGGTGCATCCAAGGAAAGTACCTCTAAAAATGGTGCTGGGAAGAAGAAGGCTGCTGCTGGCTCTGATGAGGATCATTCAAATTCACCAACTCGCAGCCATGATGGTGACAATGTGGCTGCAGATGAGGATGACGATGATGATGTCCAGTGGCAGACTGACACTTCGTTGGAGGCTGCAAAACAGCGCATGCAGGAACAACTGAGCGCTGCAACTGCTGAGATGGTAATGCTGTCCACTGAAGAACCTGAGAAGAAGAAGAAGCATGAGGCCTCACACAAGGAGGGTGCCTCCAACGGAAGTACAAAACATGTGGTTGAAGAGACTAAAAGCAGTCCTTATGATGATCTGATCAAGGAGATGAAGGATAACTTGAGCAAGGGTGCCACTGCTGTTCAGCTCAAGGGTCTGATGACTTCCTCAGCCCTGCCACCCCAGGATGCTATGAATGCTCTTTTCGATGCACTCTTTAGTGGCCTCGGCAAAGGATTCGCCAAGGAGGTTGTGAAGAAGAAGAAATTCCTCGCTGCTGCTGTGCCTGATGAAGCCTCCCAGATGGTCCTGCTGCAAGCGCTGGTGGCCTTCGGTGCCAAGTCAAACCCCGAAGCTGTGAAGGAGGTGCCTATTGTTCTCAAGGCCCTGTATGATGGGGACGTCCTGGATGAAGAAGTGATAACTCAGTGGTACAATGAATCTGTTGCTGGTGGCAAGGAGTCCCAGGTGGTGAAGAACGCCATGCCGTTCGTGGAGTGGCTCCAGAGCGCGGATTCTGAATCTGAGGAAGAGTGATGCGTCGAATCTCCTCCCAATCATCGCCTACTTCACCTTATCGTCTTTTCAGTATTTCGTTTGTCATGAGTATTTCCAGTTCGCGTCATGAGTGCTTCAAGTTTGTTCGTGTGTGCTGTGCGCTTTCTTATCTGTAATGTTGGTCAATAAGTAAACCCAGACAGTCCTCAGAGACTATGTGGTGTCACACTCCTGCAGGAGATCTTTTTATCTATCAAACCTTAATGTGTTTCACGTGTCAATGGTTAATATCGGAGTCTCTTGTTGGCTCTTGTGAGATTACTGGCTGCATCTGTTACTTGCTTGATACTATCTGTGTTAATATTATCTTGCGCTGTGTTCTTAGCGGCTGGATGCAGGATGTGCTGGTGTTTTGATGGTTTTGTTGCTTCAGTATGGAACGGTCTTAATAAGCTTCTGATCCAATTACATGTGTTTGTCAAGCTACTAATCTTTCTGCTGATACTGAGCGTCACGCTGTGTTCGACGTGTACTAATCTCCATACTTAAACTGAAATTCACACACTGGTCAGCATGTATTATGATCTCAATACTGATACTGAGCTGATCGAAATGTACCGCTATTTGTAAACAAGGATAGGTAGTAACGTTGTGCCAATATATTTCCAAGTAGCAAGGGTATGTGGTACACTCCCATGTTCATGTTGTTTCATCTTATTTGTTTAAAATAAATTTATCTTTTAGTAATTATTATATTAGAGTTTGTGAAAGTAGTATTTGTGGAATAGATGAAAAATAAACTTATTTTATAAGGGGAGGAGCACCGTAGTAGGCTATACTAGGTAAACGATTCAGATCAGGTGCAGTTATAACCGTGACTATGCCTTAAGGACTGCACGTAATCTCAATAATATCCCTTGTTACAATGTTGTTGTTGCAGTACGATGAACAGTGTGACCGCTTGCCTGAACAGTCCGATTTACATCTGTTAATGAGAACTCTACTGTGTAAGTTGCAGTCACTGTTACGACTGCAGCTGATCCGGATCGGGTAAACGAGCTTTCTGTTGAGGCATAGTCGCCGGCGAATCCTCGGCACAAACGCGTCCATATCCTTCATTTTGTTGCCGTGGTTGAGGCGCGTCAGAATAAACCAGTGGTAATCTGATGACATTTGCTGGGATAAACGGCAGTGCAGAACAGCAGAACGTGGAATTCCAGGTTGTGGTGTACTCATGTTCTGCCTGCATGGAGCTGCAGGAAACTCCTGAAAAATCTTTCAGTTTACCAGTGCTTCCGACATCTCAACAAGGTGCTCACGCCAACATTTCCGGTCCAGACTTTCAAGTTCCCAACATATCTGTCATGGACTTCTCACCTGGTAAATTATTAGTAGTAAACATTCTTGCCTTTCTATTCGTCGAGGTAGCCAGTAATCCAGGACCTACATGAAGGGGAATAATTGGAACATACAAATCTCCAGAACTCCAGAAGTGAACATACACACACTCTGCAATATCCAGAGACTGCTTTTACAGGACAAGAAGCTTTCTCTATACAGCTGAATATGTGGACGCCTAAAGGTAAACTGCATTAGTGCCGTACAAAATTATAGATATAGGATGCAAGAAATTTGAGAGGTTTTTTGTTGCCTCATATAATCAGTAATCAATTAGCCTCAATCATTTTGATCAACAGAGGTAATATACTTTCCTTATATTTCATTTCATGGTGATGACACTAAAACTTATAGAATGTGGTAACAACTAAATACCCCCCTGAAATACAACCAATCTTAATTTTACACATACCAGGTAAGTGATTACACATCTTCTGCTTCCCACACAAAGTTCCTAAAATGAATCGAGTATACCGCTAGAGATAATAACAGAGGCGACATAAACAACCGGGTGGAGGAGACTGCACAGATATGCAAAGCGAGTCAGTCATGTTCTCGCCACATGGGATCAGTACTGGAGAAGCTTAGTTCTTGTTATGATCCGGCTGTTCTTGTCACTGGGCCATTATTATGTTATGTCTCCTGTCCTGACCAACCGGGATCTTTAATGGTATTGCACAAATTGTACATCCAATGTCTCCGAACTTCAACTGAAGCTACTTCAGTGTGGAAGTGCTTGGATACAACCCTGTCATTGCGCTGGTAATCTTGCCATTTGAGTGTCTGATCTGGAAGCTTCCAGCTCTCCTTGGCTTGGGCATGAAGAGTGTGCTGAGCATCTTATCCAGGCCTTGGGCAGTGAACTTCACATACTTGTTCGCACTGGCATCCTGCTGATCGACAAGCGGTCCATAAATAGTTTTGCATGAAGCTCCGGTATACAGGCAGTCAGGCACTATAGCCTGCACCACAAGGTGGCATGTCTTGTGCTGCAAATCCCTATCTGATATGATCCATGCAGACTGCTTCCGATACATCTCATGAAATTTTGCATTGAATGATTTAAGCCGCTGCTTCACTAAATCTCTTGCTGTAGCCCGGCGTTTGGAGAACAAGATTATACCCTCCCTGCTCAAGCTCAACAGGGGTGCAAGTGTTCCCCAGCTCTCCCTCAAAAACACTGCTGAGTAGTAATCCTTGTACTGCTCTGTCTGCTCATGCTTCCGGAGCCATGCATTCATCACCTAAGATCTCACCCATCTTAGTAACTTTGAGGTGCTTGAACAAGTGCCAGTGTGTGTCCATCATGAAGAGATACGATAGCAGTACTTAACATTGTTAAGGTGCTTTTGACCATGCTTTGAAGTTGGCCTCGATCGAGGGCCTTAACAATGTTAAGTAGTGCATCAACGAGCATCTTGTCATTGAAGGTTTCCTTGCGCCAGCTGCGATGGATGACGAGGACCTGCGTAAGCACAGAGCGATACGTGTACCCAAGGAGCCGGTTGCAGTACTTGGCAACAAAGCTAACTTGGCCGAGCGCTCACCGTGTCTCCACGAGCGCCCGCGTAGGCCGTCGTGCAGGTACCGAGACGCCCATTAGCGGCGAGCCGGTCAAGGATCAAGCTTAGCTTGTGCACGGCGGAGGCGGGGATCCGCGGCGCCGTGATGGAGCAGGGTCGGAGCTGTTGGGTTCTTTCATGGCGAGCGGAGCTGAGTGTTCCGTGAGGAGGCGACGGAACTCTGCCTCAAGAATGTCCAGGGCAGCGGCAAGGAGGCCGCCGTCCAGGATTGGCGGAGGTGAGAGAGCGCCCCGGCGAAGCGGGGGTCGGCGAGGCTGCTGTCCCCGAGGTACTCGACGATGTCGGCGAGCCACTGGGAGGCGATGCCGCAGTTGTCTGAGAGGAAGTGGAGCGCCTCCTCGAGGCGGGACAGCACGGCGAGGTAGCCGGGGAGGTCGTCGGCGACGGCGGAGTTCCTGTTTGACCGCGTGAGTTTCACCACAATTATTGTTATCGTCCCTGCTAAAACGCTGTTTCACTCTCACAGATTTTATGGCCAACTGCTGCTACTTACGCTGTTTCGTTGCTCACTTTCTCAAAACTCTCAAGACTTTGAATGCGATAAACTAACTAGTACTGTACATACTATGCACGCATGTATCGATGGGTCAAAAAATGTGTGAACTGGAGACATGGATGAAAAACTGGCGTGCAAGCAACCTAGATGTGCGGCACCTAACCTGACAGGGAAGAACTGGATCCACACTCTACTGCTACTACTAATCCCTCGGTTCGGTTCCAAATTATAAGTCATTTTAATTTTTTTGGAAAGTCAAAGTATCTCGACTTTGACCAAATTTATAGAGAGAATTATAAAGATTTATGACATTAAATAGATATACTATAAAAATATAATTAACAAAAAAAATCTAATGATACTTATTTGGTACCATAAATGTTATTATTTTATTACATAAATTTGGTCAAATTTGAGATGCTTTGGCTCTTCAAAAAAGTTAAAATCATTTATAATTTGAAACGAAAGGAGTAGTATTTAGCTTGCGTTCTAAACTACTACAAAGTTGGCCGGGCTGAGATGGGCTAATGAATTGGAGACTATAGCAGATTTTTCGGGTGGGCTAAATTTGCACTGTTGAAGCCCACGTGCTCGATGACGGCGTTGTGTGCATACCGTTTGGGGCAGTCATCCGTGTCTTCTCCTTCCATCGCCCCTCTCTCTTTATCCCCTCGCAAGCAGCCACACACCAATTTGTCCACCGGGTTTTCCACTTTCCCCACGTCTCGTACGAGTGCATGCAACCGACCGCCGGTCGTTGAGGCGGAGGAGGAGTGCGCCGGCATGCCGTGCAGAGCTGCGTGCGGTGCCCGTTGTCGTCAGTGGCGTGCAGCCGAGCGGGCATCCGCACCACGGGATAGTAAAGACTCTCGAGCTCAGGGTGCGTTCGAATGTAGGTAGTGTATCATCCGTAATAATCCTAGTATAATTTTGAAGTGTAGTACTGCTGGCATTAATGGGAGCGATGAACGGAAGGAGCTAACAGAGCAGGAACGTCGCTAGCAACTCTGGCCGTCCGTTTGTGCTGCTGTCGGTGCAGTTCTGGCGCACTGCCTACTGCCGCAGTAGTGGTCGCGGATGTATTAAACACACAGGGAAGACAAAATGATTAATCATTAGTACGTGCACACAAATAATTATACATAGACAAGAATAGTACGTACACATAAATAATTATATATAGACGAGAATAGAGTTTTGTAGCAACACACAAATACATAAAGGATACAAATTCATGACACTCATGGATATGTTATTTATTTTTCAAGGTGCAGTCTCATTACCGTCTACCAGTTATACATTTCATCTGCAATGGCTTCACGGAATGTATTCATCGCTTCCACGCTGTTAGGTGCATCATACCAAACGCGTAGGGGTGGAGCCTTCGGGATGTTGGGGTACCCGTTGTACAACGAGTTATATGTCATGAAATGCGGGTCTGAACTGTCAAGCCTAAAGTTATGGAGAGCAAACGCATAGTGTATGACCTTTGTCTGATCGTTTTGCCTAGGAAAATAAGGTATTTCCCTAAGAATTCTCCACTGACTCTTGATAAATTCAAAAGCTCTTTCTACCGTGTTACGCAAAGACAAGTACATGTAGTTAAAAAATCTCTTCCTTTCCATGCGGTAGTGCTACTTCTATACCCTCAAAATCATCAAAGTGGTACCGAACATGAGGGTATGGAGGTAGGAATCCATACTGACTGGCATATCCTGAGTCCACGAGAAAATATTTGCCTGCACAAATATAATACACTGTTAAACTCCCTGTATGACATTAACTTGGTTAAATTAAAAAATAAAAAGAGCGTTACGAACCCCATGGAAGCCTTGGAAATACGAAGGGATAGCCTCGTACTGCTTCTGTGAGCATCCTTTGGTCATGCGCAGATCCTGGCCATCCTGCATATGAAATATGACACAATCGTCCCATCCAATAACAACAAGAACATTCCTAGATGTGACATGATGACGATTCCTGTGTTGAATGGAATCATCGAATGTCACAATAATATGAATGTGTGTCCCATCCACTACACCTGCCGCACTAGCAAATGGCTGGAAGGCCTCATCTTGCAGAACACGATTATGCACTCTAGCAAAGTTAGGATCTGCAGGCTTATTTATATCAACTGCCATTGCATAGACAACATTAAGCATTCTATGGAAATACTTTGACACAGTAGATCCTGAACGGACCATCCTATTATTTGTCGCCTGATTAGAATAGCCACCTGCCATGATGTATAGGAATATTCCAATAGCTTCCATAGGGCATACCTCAATTGTTCTGTGAAGGTTATACCGATTAGTGAGTAGCCCAAACAAAGCATGAATTTGATCAGCCCTCATTTGAAATATAGCTTGGCACTGAGCTGCATTGGACATTGTTTCCATCATCCATTCCATCCCGGATTGTTACGGGACCCGTCTTGCAACCCTACTATGCAGCTTTGCCTCCAAACTAGCAACCAACATATCAAGAATGTAGTCTTCCTCTTCACTAAAGTATCCATCCTCTGAAGCATTAGTTCTTTTAGACGAAGTGCTCATGTTCCTATAGCATTATATGACAAAATAAACATAGTTAACGTACAATTCTGAATGGCTTAATAGGTTTTACCTTCATTATCATTCAACTGCAAAGTTAGTCACCATATAAAATTTACAAGACAGTATAGAAAATTTCAGAACAAATGGAATACGGATAAAGAACAAATGTAATATGAAATACTTAAAATATTAACACATCTCATCACAACATAATTTATTCAAACATTGCAACTGATAGCTCAAATTAATGGTGCCGAAATTGTTCAACTAAACACTTAAATTAGTAAGGCCTACAACAATCACGTGGCTTGATAGAAATCAAACAAGTTATTTAACGGACATCATAAGGAAAATTAGAGGTGCATGACACAAATCACATGGCACCAGTACGATATGAACTGCCTTAAGCAATGTTAATACATTGCTGCACCATCTGCTCCGCCCGCACCAACAGAACCTCCAGGCCCAAATCCACCTCCACCGCCAAACCAGCCTCCAAATCCATTAGCACCACCTGAGCATGTTGGTGGAGGAGCATACGCATTTTCTGGCTGGTAGTGTGAGTGGATGAAGTACACACGTTCCTCTGCTGTGATGCAATCATCAATGAAGAACTCACGCAAATACCCATCATGAAACAACTTCGGTGCCATGTGGTACAGAGGATCCTTTCTGGTGATGCCATCTGCCTTCAGCAGCGACTTGCCTAAGTTCCTCCCTTCTTGCTCTGCTCTCATTTGACTACACCCTTAGGTTAGCCAACCTGTTCAAAGCATCTCCAGTGGAGTCACTACGAGTCCTCTTGCTGCTGCCACCAGGGCACTACCGAGGGTCATGATCCTTTTTCCTTTGCCGCGCCTCTGCCCTGATGAAGGCTTTGGAGATGGCATAACTAGTGCCAAGTGCGTGAGGTCCTCCATATCGAGGATCTCAGCCTCCTGGGGCACTTGTGCCTATGCAGGCCTTAACCCAGCCACACCGGAGCAGTTCAGCAGCACAGTTCTTCCTTTGTAAACCGCGTGATGCTCAGCGATAAATCTGAGCGATGCATTTCTGAATACATGCGCTCCACTTCTAAGCTGCACAAATTACAATACACAGTTGGTTTAATAAGAAAATGCATGACTTGTATGCATGTAAAGATGAGAGGATATAGAAATGGCAGCACATGTAAACATGTAAGCATGTTCAGAACAGCAAAATATACAAATATAATACACAGGCACACATTAATTATATCAAAGTATATAACAAATGCATGCAAATACATGTAGTGCAGTTAGTGTACACATGGCAGCAACCATGTGTTGAAATTAAGAAAAAACAAATATGTATGCCTGTTAAAATAAGTGCATAAAATATGTGTTCATAAATTCAGCTATGTGTTTAGGTCATGTTGTCGTGGCAAATATTGTGGTACATATGTAACACATGCCAACTTTTGCAAATACTAACTTCAGCTCCTCAATTTCTTGCTTAATACAGAATAATTCAGACATGTGCAAGTTATCAGTAACCCTCAACACATGGCACTGACAGTTCAAATTTTAATTGTAACATGTCATGGCTGACCTCCTTGGATTAAATTTCAACCTATGCATGCAACTCATTTTTATCATGGTAAATACAAAAACATTGCAGACATGTTCATATTAAATGTGCTCTTGTCATCTACACATAGCATGAAAAGATCATAGTACAGAGTTCAGAACATGTAAACTTTAATTCAGTAGCCTAGACAGAACAGCAAAATTACAACTCAAAATTATCTTGGTATATTAGAAGCATTCTGAAGATATTGAAATTTAATTATCAAATGTGGTGTACACATGGCATGAACAGATCATAGTACACAGATCAGAACAAGTAAACTTTAATTCACTAGCCTAGACAGATCATAAAACTTAAAACTTGAAATTATCTTGGTATAAATAGAAGCATTCTAAGATACACAAATTTAATTATCAAGTGTGCTGTACACATGGCATGAACAGATCATACTGGTCTGTTTTAAATTCAGTAGGACTACACACATGGCAATGAACAATAACAAGTCATCTGTCATTTAAAACACTTTAGGATTAACATTCCAAATATATGTATGAAAGTACGTCGTACATCTATAGACCTATGTATGAATGATGCATCTAGAGGCCTATGTTTTCAACTATGCTACATCTAGTCTATAATGACATTCATCTAGAGGCCTAAGTTTTGAACTATGCTACATCTGGTCTCTAAAGTCATTCATCTAGAGGCCTATGTTTGTTGAAGTTCCTATCTGTATGGCTCTATTGCTCCACTGATGGTGCTGTGTGAAGCATCTATGTTTTCAAATTTGCTACATGTAGTTTCTAGTGTCATGAACTTTAGGAAAATTTGCATGGCATGTGTAGAATGGAATAATTGCAAAGTTAACTATACATAACCCTTCCATCTGCTGCCACCAGTCAGAGCTTGCTTGGATGGAGCCAGTGTAGGGATCTCAACCTAGACTAGTGGCCATTGATTCCAGCCAGTTCCATGTTTGGAAACGGCAGCGACAGTGGTCCCAGAAGTTTTTCAGCTGCTGCCTGTTCACTACCTTGCTAGCTTTCTCGTACATCTTGTTCTGCATATTCACGTATCCTAGAGCTTTAGGGCAGCTAAAGGTGATGGTGCGGCCCTCAAAGAATGCTTTCAGCTTCGCCTCCGTCCAATGGGTGTGACCACCAGCCATCTAACAACCCAAGTCAAGCAAGCAAGTAGGCTGAAAATATAAGCTAGAACTTGTGCTTTACCTTTCTAAGGTGCTTCGAGTCGAGCAGGTCCTAGTCGAGTGAAGATGCAACTCTGGCCGGAGTGAGGCGACGAACCAGCTACCGGATAGCTTCAAGTAACTTCGAAGCGATGACGATGAGTGCGCGCGCTACGGCCTGGACGTCATCTTCAGCAGTGGCAGTGTAGCTGGCGTCGAATTGCAGAGACCTGGATGAACCCTCAGAGGATTCCAGATCTGAAGATTCCTCTCGCCGTTTCACCAAAGTAAATGATGACACCAGAGAGGATAGCACGGGCTCGGTGCTGGAGTGCTGGAGATGAAGCTTCCGCTTGACGCCTCTGGTTGCCATGGCCGGATCCGCATGATGGCTTAATATAGCAACGACCTCAACTCTCCCTCTCCACCAATTTTGGCAACAGCGCCTCCTTGGATGTCGGAAGGGATGCGAATCTCCAGCCCTGTTAGGCACAAGAACTCACCAGAGCAGCAAACGCACGTTGGAAAGGCTGATGCACTTTCGGTGGAATCGACACCGATGCTCGCTGCGACTGCGCCGCTCGTCTTTCTTCACCTCCAATGCACTATCGACACAGAGATTCGGTCCAAGTGCTTCTCCCCGATGCACCTGGCAACCACTCCTGCCCGAGCCGTTGACGATGAGCGCATGGTCTGCCGCTTGCACGCCACTCAGGACAAGCAGGAGCCGATGCAGATCTTGAATCGCCTCCATGACCAACGATTGCTGTAGTGTTCATTGGAGAAAGAAGGGGACTCCGCAAGAACTGGTGGACAAAGCAACGCATGAAGGAGCGACAGAAGAAGACGACAGACGACTAACAACTATCCACACCGTCACCCTCACGGTGGGCTTCAACAGTAACTCAACAGGCCAGCCCATCATGCGATACTCAGATTATTGGACCATCATAATTTCAGCCCATCCTAATCCTAGCTTTCAAACGGGCCCTCAGCATCAGCCATTGCGTCGGAGCGGGAGAAAGGTTGCCTGCGCATCTTGCTCCTGTTGCCGGCAGCGATTTCAGCTATGGTGGTGCAGCCTTGGCGCCTGAGTTGATTCATCTTTGCAGCGGTCTCGAGCTGTACAGTGCCGAAGATTCATTCACGCGCATCTTCAATTGAGAGGGCGCCATTGCAGAGCCGAGGGCATCCCCGCGGCAATTTTAGTGGCTGCCCTGGAGCGCTCATGGCAGCAAGAGGCATGAAGAGGAAATTTTTCTCGCCTCAGTTCGTCATCTGCGTTCCCCCCTCTGCGTCCCCCATCGACGTCGGCAAGCTAGGAGAGGTGTCGTTAGATTTGGAGTCCAGTCAAGATTCTAGCAAGTCCTTGAGATCTGATGCAGTGTCCGGAACCACTGCACAGGACGATGTCGAGCTCGTTGCTCGTGCGCTCACCTCCGTAGTTGCCAAATCCCCTGATGTTGTGTGCCAGTTCGTCCGCCGCCTCACACCGGAGAGAGTCACGCGCTCGCTGGATTGGGACCTGTTAGGGAATAATCAAACAAGATCGAACACGAGACACAGATTTTTACGTGGAAAACCCTTGCGGGAAAAAACCACGGGCGCCAACCGGCGATCTTCACTATATGAGGAGAGTTTAGAAAACGCAGGAAATCCAATGAGTCGTCAACTCTTTCCGTGCGGCTTACAAGATGTATTTATAGGACGGACTGACTGCTGTCAAATACGGAAACAAATCCGCTAATAAACATGACCGAACCGTGGGCCCTCCAGGCGTCCCCACAAGACTCACGTTACTAATTCGGATCATATTCCAACAAACTCCACCTTGAGACGAATTCCATCTTGTAGCGAATGAAGTATCATCAATCAACTCACTTCAATAATAAATCATCAATAATCACCGGCGCCAAAAGTCACTAGGATTTAATTTGTAATGCCAACTAAGCTTGAGCATAGCCCAAACTTAGCTCCAGGAACTGGCTTTGTCAACATATCAGCAGGATTATCATGAGTACTTATCTTGCACACTTTAACATCACCTTCGGCAATGACATCTCGAATAAAATGATACCTCACATCAATATGCTTGGTCCTTTCGTGAAACATCTGATCCTTAGTCAGACAAATAGCACTCTGGCTATCACAATGTATAGTAGTGCAAGAAGTAACCCCGCAAAGTTCAGAGTATAAACCTCTCAACCAAATAGCTTCTTTACAAGATTCAGAAATAGCCATATACTCAGCTTCTGTAGTAGACAGAGCAACAGTGGACTGCAAACATGCTTTCCAACTAACAGCACAACCACCAATGGTAAAAACATAACCTGTGAGAGACCTCCTTTTATCCAAATCACCAGCAAAATCAGAATCAACATAACCAACAAGTCCATCTCTAGATTTCCCAAACTGCAAACAGGCATTAGAAGTACCTCGCAAATATCTGAAAATCCATTGAACAGCCCTCCAATGCTCCTTACCAGGATTAGCCATGAATCTACTGACAACACTCAATGCATGAGATAAATCAGGACGAGAACAAACCATGGCATACATAAGAGAACCAACTGCACTGGAATATGGAACTCTAGACATGTACTCAATTTCATGATCTGACTGTGGACATAAATCTGATGATAATCTAAAATGTGCAGCTAATGGAGTACTCACTGGTTTTGCATTATGCATATTGAAACGACGAAGAACCTTTTCAATATAACCTCGCTGACTGAGATATAATTTACCAGATTTTCTATCTCTAGTAATTTCCATTCCAAGAATTTTCTTAGCTGCACCTAAATCCTTCATCTCAAATTCTTTACTCAATTGTGCCTTTAATTTAGCTATTTCTGATTTATCTTTAGCAGCAATCAGCATATCATCAACATAAAGAAGCAAATAAATAGCTGAGCCATTAACAATCTTCAAGTAAACACAGCTATCATAATCAGACCGCTTAAAGCCATGAGAGAGCATAAATGAGTCAAACCTCTTATACCATTGCCTAGGAGATTGTTTCAAACCATAAAGAGACTTCTTTAGTCTACACACAAGGTTTTCTTTTCCAGGAATAATAAAACCTTCAGGTTGGTTCATATAAATGTCTTCTTCCAACTCCCCATGTAAGAATGCAGTTTTAACATCAAGTTGCTCAAGTTCATAATCATGCATGGCAACAATACTAAGCAAAGTGCGAATAGAACTATGCTTAACAACAGGGGAAAAGACATCATTATAATCAATACCTGGAATCTGGCTATAGCCTTTAGCAACTAACCTTGCTTTGTACCTTGCTGGCTCACTAGGAGAAAGACCCTCTTTTCTTTTATAAATCCATTTGCAACGGACAGGCTTTTTATTCTTGGGCAACTTCACTAAATCCCATGTACCATTCTTTTCAAGTGACTCCATCTCATCTTGCATAGCGGTCATCCAATTGTTGCGATCAAAAGAAGTAATAGCCTCAGAATAATTAGAAGGTTCTGAATTACCTTCAATCGCTTCTGCAACACTCATAGCATAAGCAACATTGCATTCTTCAATATACCTTTTAACAGGCTTTGGCTGCCTTCTAGGCCTATTAGCAGCAATAGAATGTTGTGGAGACTGCACAACTGGAGAAGAATGCTCAACAGCAGAAGAATCATCAACAATTGGAGAAATTTCAGCAATAGGTGCATCTTGCTCAGCAACATTATCAATATCTGGTGAATCAATTAAGTGCTCCACCTGCACACTTATTTTCTCTCTCTCAATAGGAGCATCAACAGAAGGATTATCAACAAACATAACAGTCTCATTAAAGATAACATTCCTGCTAAGCATAACCTTCTGAGTCTGGGGATTCCACAATTTATAACCTTTAACACCAGATTGACCTTTAACACCAGATTGATAACCAATAAAAATGCATTTAACAGCTCTAGGCTCCAATTTACCATTATCAACATGAGCATAAGCAATACAACCAAAAACTCTCAATTGTGAATAATCAGCTGGAGAACCAGACCATACCTCAATTGGAGTTTTCTTATCAAGAGGAATAGAGGGTGAACGATTAATAAGATAGCAAGCAGTGGAAGCAGCTTCAGCCCAAAAACGCCTATTCAAACCCGAATTTGACAGCATGCAACGGGCTCTGGAGATGATAGTTCTGTTCATACGCTCAGCTACACCATTCTGTTGAGGCGTATAAGGAATAGTGTAGTGCCTAACAATGCCTTGAGACTTGCAATATGCATTAAACTCATTAGAACAGAATTCCATCCCATTATCAGTGCGAAGCTTTTTAACTTTCTTTTCAGTTTGATTTTCAATCATAACCTTCCACTCTTTAAATGCTGAAAATGCTTCTGATTTATGCTTCAAGAAATAAGGCCATACCTTACGAGAATAATCATCAATGATTGTCAACATATAATGAGAACCACCAAAAGAATGCTTGCGAGATGGTCCCCATAAATCAGAATGCACATAATCAAGAATACCTTTACTTTTATGAGTAGAGGTATTGAAAGACACCCTCTTGTGTTTGCCAAAAATACAATGCTCACAAAATTTCAACTTACTGATGCTATGCTGATCAAGAAGACCTCTCTTGCACAATTCATGCAAGCCCTTCTCACTCATATGTCCAAGACGCATATGCCAAAGATTAGTAGCATCAGAATTAGATGACGAATCAGAAATTACAGCAGCATCACCTGTAATTGTAGTACCACGAAGACGGTACAAATTTGGAGATTTCAATTCACCTTTCATCACAATAAGAGAACCTTTCGACACTTTCAAAACTCCATCTCCACCGGAGTACTTGTACCCTTTACTATCAAGAGTACTCAGAGAAATAAGATTCTTACTCATAGCTGGAACATGCCTCACATCAGTAAGAGTTCTGACAATACCATCATGCATTTTAATCTGAATAGACCCAATGCCAACAATATTACGTGGACTGTCATCACCCAATCTGACAGAATCTCCACCTTGGAGAGAATCATAGGTGACAAACCAATCTCTATTAATGCATATATGATATGAAGCAGCGGAATCAAGAATCCATTCATCACCACTATTAGCACATCCAGCAAAAGCAACAAGTGAATCACCATCAGAATAATCTGCCTTAGAAGCAGCAACAGAAGCATTACCTTCATCATTGGATTTACCTTTCTCTTTATATGTGCCAGCTCTCTTCTCTTTATTTTTCAATTTATAACATTCATCAATAAAGTGATTATCCGTCTTGCAATACTTGCAAAATTTATCTCCCTTGCTTCGAGATTTTGATCGGCCTCTATAACCATTGGAACTTTTGCCTCTATTGCCACTCTTGGATTTATTTTCTGTCCTCCCACGAACAGACAACGCTTCTCCATTGGAAGCAGAACCTTCAGAAGACACCATCAATTTCATCTTTTCCTTGGCATGCAACGCCTCAGAAACCTCATCCAGAGTTAGAGTATCATGACTATATAAAAGTGTATCTCTGAAGTTTGCATAAGAACTAGGCAAAGAGCACAAAAGAATAAGACCCAAATCCTCATCATCATATTTTACCTCCATAGAATTTAGATCATAAACGATCTCCTTGAAGGCCGTAAGATGGCTAATGACAGAACCACCCTCTTGCAACTTGTGCGTATACAACTTCATCTTCATATGCATCTTGCTTGTCAAATCCTTAGACATGCAAATCGACTCTAACTTGAGCCATAAAGCAGCTGCAGTTTTCTCCTGCAGACAATCTTGCAAAATATTATTTGAAAGATGAAGTTGAATTTGAGTCAAGGCCTTACGATCTTTTCTTTTCTCCTCATCGGTCCAAGATTTGAAATCCTTGTTACCAAATTTATCAAGAGCATCATCCACATCAGCTTGTGTAAGAATAGCTCTCATCTTGACTTGCCATAAAGCAAACCTCGTATCACGATCCAGAGGTGGAAGATCATACTTCACTGTAGACATGGTGAAGAAATCACAGCAATAACCAGAAGAAAATAATATGCAGAAGATTAGGTGTAACCCTAACAAAAAACCTGCAGCCTGGTACACGTGATGTGTACGTTCAGCAATAAAAACCAACGAGCAAGTCTTCTGGTAGGTACTTCTCACGTGAGCACCCTGCAGCAACAGTAGACCAGCACTTGATTCACGAAGACCAGCCAGAGAAGAACAGTAGCAGACCTTGATCCTCCTGGTCAGAGCAGATTTTTTTTTAGACCACCAATCCGCTTCAACCTCGAACTAGAACAGCGCAGAACCAGACTCCGCCTTGGACTCGATGCGGACGCGTCGAGTCGCCGTCTCAATATGGCACGGAAGGAAACGCCGAGGAGAAAACTTTTTTTCTCGGCGGCGGCGTAGAATAGGGAATAAAGCCCTAATTTTTTTTTAATCTAATCTCGTGTCAGGCTCTGATACCACTTGTTAGGGAATAATCAAACAAGATCGAACACGAGACACAGATTTTTACGTGGAAAACCCTTGCGGGAAAAAACCACGGGCGCCAACCGACGATCTTCACTATATGAGGAGAGTTTAGAAAACGCAGGAAATCCAATGAGTCGTCAACTCTTTCCGTGCGGCTTACAAGATGTATTTATAGGACGGACTGACTGCTGTCAAATACGGAAACAAATCCGCTAATAAACATGACCGAACCGTGGGCCCTCCAGGCGTCCCCACAAGACTCACGTTACTAATTCGGATCATATTCCAACAGGACCTGCTGCAATCGGACAAGCTAACAAAGGTATGTCCTTGGTCGATTACAATGTTCTTGGATTTTGCTTTTGGTTAGCTTAACTTGTGTGGTTAGATGGCCGGTGGTCACTCTCACTGGACGAAGGACAAACTGAGGGCATTCCTCGAGAGCTGCATGGAGGAAATCGCAGCTTGCAACATCACCTCATCGTGCTTGAAAGCTCAGGGGTATGCTAACCTCCAGCAGAAAATGTTGGCCAAGGTAGGAGGTGAGCAAGCAGCAAGTGAAGAACTTTTGGGAGGCCTGCCGCTGCCGATTCTAGACATGGACATGGCTGGAGTCCATGGCAACTGGACTTGGAATCAACCCCTACACCAGCAGCATTGACAGCAGCCCAAAGTGGTGCACCTCAATGGAAGGGGTAAGTCCTAATGACACTAGTTTATCCAATTCACTGTTGATGTTCTTACATGAATGAGTAGCACAAAACCAGACAACATAGTTCAGATGTAAGTACGATGTATTCAACTCCTCTCAACATAGGAATAGATCGATTTAAGAACTTAGTGATACTAGAAATTAGTACATATGTTACTCTTGCAAAATCCTATGCATAATTTCAGTAGATATACATATGTTTGTGTTGAGCATGATAGCATATGTGCTGTAGTAATGTAGTTTTGAACGATACTTATTACTTATGTTAGTTTGCAATCACTAAAATCATAAAGAACATGTATATTTTCTTATTGTGTACATCTCAGTGCAGTTTACTTTAGTTATAACTAGGTGCCACTAGAAGTATTAATGTCAGCAGCAATGCAATAAACTTTGGGCAGAATAATTAGTACTAGTGGCATGTACTGTCTTGTTAATGCTCATAGTATGTATCATCTTTGCTTTTATACATATGTACTTACTCAAATTTGCTTGTCCAACAGAAAATTAGTTTGTCTAGGTGTAATGGAAATTACAGCTGACATACATGATACATTTGCTAACTTTTGTCAAAGGTTACCTTCTAGTTTTATTAACATAGAACACTGAAGTTAATAAAAAAGGTATATTGTACACATAAGCAGCACCTCAGGAGTGTAATGTGTGTGTTCTACAACTTAGTTGTCAAAGAATGTGCTTTGAAGCTGTCTTTCAGTTTGCACAGCTCATTGTTAGGATGCAGACATTTATCTTTCCACTGCATGTTAGTATTGTCAACTCTTAAATAAGCAAGCAACTTTTATTTCTGGGAATGTGCAAAACTAAATGCAAAACTAGCGTATTCATTTCTGCTCATGTATTTAATTATAACATGTTGTGCACATGCCTTTCATTGATGCTGACCTTAGGCATATATTTCGCATTTGATACTATTATTTTGTAGAAATCAATCCATGTGACATTTCCTAAACCCATGGAACTATGTGAGCAATGTATTATTTGAATTGAAATTGACTTTTCATAACGTCTATTGCAGTTGGACATACACAACTGTTGAAATTCCATACATGACGTGTTTATAAAGCTGAAAATCTAATATGAGTTTGGAATTGCATTATAAGGACAATCATTTATTACCTTCGCATTTTTCAGTTATGCAAATGACAGATTCACGCTCTTGTATGACATATGACAGATGCAAACCTGTGCAAATGATATAGTTATGCAAATATGTTGTTGACAATTTAATATGATAGATGTATGTAGTTATGCAAATGATGTAGTTATGCAAATGACAGATTCATGCTCTTGTATGTCATATGTTTCATTTTTTCTATTTCTTCCAAATATGTGCACACATATGGTATTTTACAGTGAATGTTCAATGTTTTTAGCGTCCTGTTACACTATTTTGGTTGCACATCTCTGTCATATTAGCCGACTGTTGGAAATTAGGTTGCTGTCTTTCATTTCTTCTATTTCTTCGAAGGATATTCACCTTATATAATGTCACATACATGAATGTGAATTGTTTTTACCATTACTGCTTTGCTTTTATGTATATATACTAGCACCTCTGATTATATTTTGCTTATGACTTGCAGATGAGGAAAGGGGCTAGAGCATTCATGTATGCACCCCTTAGGTTCATTCCAGAGCATCATGCTGTCTTCCGAGGGCGGACTATTGTCGGCAACCAC
Source organism: Oryza officinalis (assembly GCA_008326285.1). Classification (NCBI taxonomy): domain Eukaryota; kingdom Viridiplantae; phylum Streptophyta; class Magnoliopsida; order Poales; family Poaceae; genus Oryza; species Oryza officinalis. The sequence continues at coordinate 17,250,727 of BDMV01000009.1, forward strand.
TCCGATGTTCCTGGAGCTGAACCAGAACAGCAGCTGGTGCCAGCCAACCCTGAGCCCCTAGATGTTCAGCAGCTGGTCGACTTGCCGGAGATGTCACTCTCATCGGAGCCTCCATCAAGGCTGTCAGACGTAGGGGGAAAAGGGTTAGCACCCCGGGCAGTGGGTCTGCGGGTTCCAAAAGGACCCAAAGTGACTCTGCCAATGAGGCTTTGCAAAGGCTTGTTGATCTCAGGGTTAAATCCAGTGAGAGCAAAGCCCAAAGGATGCAGGAGCGAGAGGCGAAGAGTGCCAAGGCTTACATGGAGTTGCTCAAGGCTGATGGACACTTCTTTAGTTCAAATGTTTACCACATGGCACTAGTGCTCTTTAGTGACCCCTTCTTTTGCGAGTTTTTCCTTGATGATGCCATTACGCCGGAGATGCGTGAGTACTACATTCGCTTTCACTATGCCATGATGGATCCTGGTGGAGGATTCTTTCCTCCACCGTCATGCTCAGGTGGCCCGGCTGGATTTGGTGGATGGTTTCCACCTAGTGGTGGAGGACATGATGGGGAGATCCTGGTTGTGATGGTGTGGGTGGTTCAGATGGTGCAGCTGTGTGCTAAAGTTTCAGCCATGAAGTCTTTAGATGGTTCTCATGGTGCCTGAACATTAGTAATGCGTTTTAAATTCCATTGTGATGTATGTCCAATAATGTGTTTGATTTTTTATCGAGCATAGTTCTTGTTGTATGCTTGTTTAATTTCATGTTTACCTGAACAATTCGGCACCATCATTTGAATTATGAGTTTCATGTTCTAATCGAGTAATTTGTTTCCTAACTTGTGTTTGAATTGATTTTCCCAGCAGAGCTAATCTAATATATTAATTTGTTTCATTACTACATTCTGTTTGAGCTGACAATTTGTGCAGTACTGATCTACTGGACTAATTTATTTCATTATTACCTTTTGTTTTAATTTTTTTACGTGCAGCATTAATGTCAGTGCTAATATGCATGAAGTAGTCAACTTAGTGCTTATGACAAGGGAATTATGTAACTGTAAAATGTTTAGCTCTACCAATTACCTATAACATCTTTGCTTTTCTTACATGATGCTCTAGGAGGATGAGCAGCACGTCAGACAATACCTCAGGGTCGGAAAATGGATACAGCACTGAAGAGGAGGATAGTATTATGGAGTTGTTGGCTGCTGCTTTGGAAAGGAATGTCAATGTAAGAGCTCCAAGACAGGTCCCTCAACAGTCCGGTATGTAATAGATTATGGAAACAATGGCCAACCCAGTGCAGTGCCATAACATGTTTCGGATGAGGGCAGACCAGATTCATGCTCTTTATAATCTACTCACAAACAGGTACCATCTTCATGGTACCTATGAGGTATGCCCTATGGAAGCACTTGGAATGTTCCCATACTCTTTGGTAGGTGGATATTCCAACAGGGTTGGTTCGTTGTGGATCAACTGTGTCTAGATATTTTCAGAGGGTGCTGAATGATGTGCATGCAATGGCAGCAGACATCATCAAACCAGTTTATCCAAACAACTTCCCCCAACATTACCACGTAGTGCAAGACCCTGCCTTCCTACCTTTCTATGATGCGGTGGGTGAAGTTGTCGGGACACACATTCCTCTTCTCATGCGTTCTGTAAAGTCAATTGAACATAGGAACCGTCACGACGACACTTCCAAGAATGTGCTCGTTGTTATTGGATGGGACAAATGAGTTATGTTTGTCGATGCGGGGTGGCCTGGTTCGGTGCACGACTAGAGAATGCTATCGAAGGCTGTGCGACGTTATCCATATGCATTTCCAAGATTGCCTTGGGGTTAGTACTGTTTTGAACCTACGACGTATGCATTTTAATTTACTTTCAAATATTTAATCTTTGGCAATGCTCTAACTCGTGAAAAATATTTTTTAGGCAAATATCTGCTTGTTGACTCCGGTTATCCCAGTAGGTATGGGTTCCTACCTCCGTATCCACATGTCCGCTACCACATGGATGATTTCGAAGGCGACAAAGCTCCAACCCCCTGATGGGAAGGAAGAGACTTTCAACTACATGCACTCTGTTTTGCGTAATACAGTTGAAAGAGCTTTTGCGGTAATCAAGAGTCAGTGGAAAGTCCTAAGGGGAATTCGTTTATTTCCTGAGGCTAAGGATCAGACCAAGATTATACATGTTGCTTTTGCTCTGTAGAAAGTTGGGAAAGTGAAGTTCTTTTGTTCAATTTCCCAACTCACCTCTCTCTTTTTTGCACGCACGCTTTTCAAACTGCTAAATGATATGTTTTTTGCAAAAAAAAAATTAGACAAAAGTTTTTTAAGAAATCATATTAATCCATTTTTCAAAAAAAAAGTAGGTAACAGTTAATTAATAATGCACTAATGAGTTACTCCGTTTTACGTGCGTGAGAGGTTAGTTTCCAACCTCAACCAAAGAACACAATGCAGTGCCCCGGGGACGTAGGGTGCCCGGATACGATGACTGTCCAGAAGTGGTGCCCGCCGCCTTCGGGTCCCGGGCAAGGGCCCAAGCACATCCCCTGCGCGTAGTCCGTTGATAGCTTCACACACGTCTCGTGTACAATGGCACTGTGCACGTATACCTTTCGAGGTAAACCAGGTAGAGGGATTCAAGTTGTCCGTGGAAAAAGGGTACAAGTGTCGTGGGGATCACGGATGTAAACAAATAGAGCCTACCGTTGAAATGTTTACGCATAGAGTGACGTGGTTTGCAGACGTGCATGAGGTCGTGAACAGTGTACGCTTACATGCGGTTTGCGGACGTAAACAAATCGAGCCTATGGGACCCGTCGAATGGGTTGGGCCAAAGTCGTCTACGGCGACAAAGGACAATAACATACGACTGCTGAAGGATGAGGCTACCTTTAAAGGCTTTAACGCAACTTGCGAACCACTCTAACACATGGCGTCCATGGCATATGTGGATGGTTTATGCGTACAATAGGATTGCGCACATAAACAGGCACGTCGAGCGTATAATATAGACCCAAAGATGCGTAGAATCGATTACACGGCCACAGGACCCGAGCTCTCCCCAGAGGAATCCTTTACATTCTGTGCGCTTCTTTATCGCATCATTCCGCATTAGATTCTACGCTGAATCAAGTTTTACAATTCAAATTTTGGCTTTGCCTTAAAAGGCATAGGGCATACGATGAGGCCCCATCCACAATACCAACAGATGCATATACTATTCTACTACGCTCTACCAGACTTCCACACTCTACTATGTTGTACCACCTGTTTATTACGTCTTAAGGACTACCCTATCATCGATGCGGGAAAGATTGTGTACAAAGTTGTAGTATATACAACCAGTGTGTAAACAAAGTATCGCATTGTTGTGTTGGATTACGCCACCTATGTTGGCTCCTATGTCCAATAAGAGTATGTGAGCAATTTACACACACACCCCTGTTTACCATAGCTGGGAGACATAATTACGTATCAGTCCAAGGTTATTACACAAAATTATATATCACTTTTTCAATATTTTGAATAATAATAAGCGGCTAACAATAAATCAACGTAGTGTTTGGCTCATAATAGTGGAAACAGAAAGGATTAATATATAAAACAGTTACTGCCAACATGGGCTTCATAATGGACTGACATTGGGTTTTACTCCTATCTTTATTCAGTTACGATTAAGAGACTTACCTACTAAATGTAGGTGGGCCTGACCCACCATAATACTTTTTTCTTTCTCACGGTGTAAACCAGAGGAGTGCTATCGATCTTATGTGGCTATGTACTTTTTATTTTGTCTTTGTAGACCAACGTAAATACTAGGATTTAACCAATAATTAGCGATCGTTTGCTTTGGGGGAAGAACTTTTAGCTAGGATCTTCTATATCTGATCATCTGTACCACTATTTACGTATGTCGATGCAATACCAGCGTAATCGGAAAGATATCTACAGTAAACTACATTGTAGGATTTTCTATGGCACGTATCCAAATGGCTTTCTTTAAATGTGATCTAAACTAGCGGCGCAATATAGAGTAAAACATATTACTAGCCCGTCATTCAACTTTCCTCTTGCCTCTTAGCTTTCCGATGACCGAAATGCCTTTCCATGACGTGCATGTCAACTCACAGAGAGTCTGCATGTAATTTATCGATATTTAAACCGTAACATAAACAGTGTGGAATCGTGCGTAAACCTAGCTTATGCACCAGCGAGACTTGCTTTGTCTTATCCGGCGAACACCAACACGCATACGTTCCTCCGGATCTTTTGTCCAATAACGAACAAATGATTTTGTCCGATAACGAACAAATGATTAGAGTAAACCAACCTTAGGCTGGTGTACTAATGACCTTAATACCCCTCGGATGATTTTCGTGCATTGTTTACTCAGCTACCAGATGGTGCACCCTGATTGGTCACGCGTACCTTTATGCCTATTTATGCTGACCGCACTTGAGAAATACTCTTGATGAAATTTCCATATTGAATCCAATAAGTGAAAGCACCCATGCAACACAATTGAGCATTTCCTACTACTTTCTAGTGAGATTTTTTCTTAGTATTCAAGTTTGACACATGCCACCCTAATTTTCACTGGCTTTCCTGTTTGTTTTTCAAATCTGGGTTCTGGCATACAGTAGGCCGAAAATTGCTAAGCAACGGACAAGAAAATTCAGTTAAAGTTGCAAGGCAGTTTCTGAATGATCGGTAGTATAGCTTTCTTCAAATTCTGTTTCTAGCTGCCTGCTGCATGTAATGTGTACGAACGAGCTAGACTGCAGCAGCATCTACTACAGTGCATAAGGCACATGTACCATGCAGTACCCGGGGTAGTCCACTGGCCATGAAAATTTACGTTAAATTATTTTCCTTTTTCTTTTGTTGCATTGGTTCATCACATGCGTTGTACGCTTGGCTTGTTGCACGGTTGCTTGTGGTTTTGGTGGCTTGCGGCTGCAGGTTTTGCACTGACACGTATCGATCGTAGAGGCATGCTTGTTTCAGCTTCCGCGTATAAACCGTTAATTTTAATTAGAATCTGTTTTTTTCCTCGCTTTTTACCCTCTGTTCCAAAATATAGGTACCTCTAGTATTTAAATGTTATTGTAAAATATAGGTACTATTTCTAAATCTCATATCTCAACCAATATTTAAATCCATCTCTTATTTAATTTCTTCATGTATTTTCTCAACCCAACAAATCAATATCATTTCTCTTTTAATTTCACGTCTCTTCTTAATCCCTATGAAAAATATTAGAAGTGCTTATGTTTTTTTATATGGGAATCATTTTTCAACCTTGACATCTAGACCGTTTACGAATACAAGTATAGGATTTTTATTTTATAAACTTTTTAATTGCTTCAGTTATACAGACTGTACTAAAAATGCTAGTTTTGAGTTTTATCTACCTGATCTCGTACATGATCCATACTACTAATTAATACTTTTGTGTCTCAAAATAAGTTATTTTTTTCCTTCCATTTGTCCCAATTTATTTTTGAGCAATCGTTACATCGAAGTTTATGAAAGTGGGGTATAAATATATTGAAAGTAGATAAAGAGAGTAAGGTTGTGTTCTTTTGGACACTTTGTCAACTTCTATCTCTCATTTTTCGTGCGCACGTTTTTTAAGCTGTTGAATGATGTGTTTTTTGCAAAAATAATTTCTATAAGAAAGTTGATTTAAAAAATTATATTAATCTATTTAAAAAAATAGCTAATACTTAAATAATCATGAGTTAATCCATCGCTTCATTTTACGAGCCCAGATGAAAGGGTTACCAACCCTGGCTATGGAACATAGCCTAATAACTGCATTGAGATTTGATAAAATAAAGATATTATAATTTTTTTAATTTTGTATTGATATGTGTAGGATAGGTGAAAAATAACTTACTTTGGGAGAGAGAGAGAGTATGGGATGATCCTATTGCTCAAGAGAGAGTGAGAGATATGAGACACTGGGTTTCACTATAAAAAAGATTTTTCATGAAACTTGAGTTTTATTTTTCTTGACGGATCTAAAAAGGCTCGCTTTTAAAAAAAACATGAGACCCTGAAAACCTAGCCTCGCTAGTAAAAATTGACGTGGTATAAGGGGCACCGCCAGCAAAGAAAAAAATATCGTGGGAGGCAACTATAGGGTACACGGTACCTAGGTATCTCGTGTTGGGCCTTTGTGCCAAATGGCTTGGGGTGGACCGAGTGGCCTAGGCCCATATGGCTAATTTGTAATCTAAGAAACAGATTAAAGATAAAGGTATAAATCTTATCCCATGTAAATGGATGGTAGGTATCCGGATTATAAGGATACCCTACCATATCTAGTCGATCGCCTCCGCATCTATATAAGAGGCACTGGAAAACCCTAATCGGGGGAATCGTTCCTTAATACGCGCCACGAGCTATACCTACGTTGTGCATATCTTGATACAGATCCAATCTACATACAACTCGAGTAGGATATTACCTCACCTCGAGAGTCTGAACCAGTATAAATATCTGTGTCACCATCTCTCCTTAATTTTGTGCACCCTATAAATTATATTGCAGATTCAGAGAATCGACAGTTGATCGTCAGTAGAGGTGCGCTTGATCATCGTCACTTCGAAGGAGGAGATGGCATCCACGGGAGTCGTCATGGCGAGCCACCCTCGGTTCCTCACCGGGGGCCATATCTCCTTCGGTTCCTTCAAGTTCATCGTCGACGAGGCTGGCCGCCTCATCAAGTTCACTCCCGGCATCGTCGGACTATGCACGGGGCGCAACGCCGCACACCTGGGGGCTTCAGCCTTCACTAGGCTGACGCAACCCAACTACACCCGGGGCACGTATGCTCGGGGCACAATGCCACACGCTCGGGGGCTTCGATCTTCACCGGGCTGACGCGGCCCGACTACGCCCAGGGCATGACGCCATACACCCAGAGGCTTCAGCCTCTGCTACCACCGAGCAACCATGTTCCCATGCTGGTCGGCTCCCACGTGTAGGATCGAAAAGCAAGAACTAAGCCAACCAGAAGGGGGGTGAATGGTTGTAGTACCCAAAAACCAAAACTTTTAGCGGAATTAAAAGTTACCCTCAAGTCGATGTAAATTGGTCTGACCGAAATAGATCGGCCGGTCTGACCGAGCCTAAGCCGTCGGTTTGACCGGTAGTGATCTCTCGGTCTGACCGCCAGAAGTCGCCTCTGCCTCTTGCCGCCGTCACCAGTCTAACCATTGTATCCCCGCCGGTCTGACCGTTGTGTAGCACCGGTCTGACCGTCGGTGTCTCGCCGGTTAGTCCGCCGAATCCAAGCAAACACAAATTGAAGATCTTAAAGTAGATGACAATTTTATTACTTCTCTCTGTGTTTACAAAGTGCAACAACATCACTCCTCACAAAAATCTCGCCTAGACTCGAAACCCTAACTAAACTCACAACCCAATGCTCTCTAAAGCGATACCGGGAGGCCACACCCTCCCTCTCTATTTATATAAGAGGTAGGCAGCCTAAAGCCACGAACCAAACTCATACAAGAAGTCCTAATCCACCTAGGAAACCTTCCCGTACAAGAAACCAACTTTACATATTCCAATTGTACCAAATTTGGACTCCTTCCAAATTTGACTCCGCATCCCATACGCACACAATATCTCCATGTTATGCCATATGGAATCTTCACCAACCACGTGCATTAATCTTTAGCCTAAGTATCCCGCATGATATCTAACCGTCCGGACATCACCTTATCTCCAAGTTGACTCCCGATCCATCACTGGCAATACTCTCCCGAGACATAAAGATTACCTACACATGAATCAAACAAAGAAACCATATCCGAGCACAAGCTATCAACTTGACTCATTGTTAGCACACAACAGTATTACATATGTATAGTATCCATCTAGAAGTCATAAACATGAATTAACCACGGATATCCAATGAAACAACCCGAAACCGAAACTGACACAGAGTCGGCCGGTCAGACCGCGGGCTGGCCGGTCTGACCGCACACATACCGCCGATCTGACCGACCTTACTTGCCCGGTCTGACCGGACACATACCATCGGTCTGACCGACCATACCAGCCCGGTCTGACCAGACCCAACAAAACAACAGTCCCTGTTCATCATCTGAAAATTCAATCATCTCACAAACCACTTCGCCAATAATGTCCAAATATCAAAACCAATAACCTCAGATGCCAATTGTTCATCACAACAAAAGAATCAAACACGCTTTGATTTTACACCATGACCATTGAGAGACTTCACCGCCTACATGGCCGCTCTCCACTCATGGAATATCAAACAAGCTAAGTCATTTTTTCATATGGTATTTTCATCAAAGTAATTTATTTTGTTTCTGACTTATTGTTTAGTTGGTCATCCAACTGAACAGAAAGTCGGGGGCTACACCTCATAAGTGCCCATACTGCACATTATGTTTTTTCTCTTAACGGTTGAAAAAGTACCTGAGTAGCACAAACTCTGATCCGTGAAGCTCTGTTTCCTCGCATGGCTCACATGGTCAAGGCCACGCCTAACACTGTTCGCCCGAGGGCTACGCCACTCGTTGCGCACTTACACTGTCAAGGTCACGCCAAATACCATATGCCTAGAGGCTACGCCACTCACTGCGCACTTACACGATATGGCTACACCCCACACCGTACGCCTGAGATAAAGTGTTTAAACGTACGGAGTCAACTACTTGGGGAAATTAATTCTGATAAGAGAAGAAACAAATATTTACATGTATTTAAACATACTTATATTCTTCTCGAGTGAATATTTTCTATAGAAGATACTACTCCTCTTATGTGTTTTATGATGAAGGGGCCCAGGTCTGGATATACGTAACAAGAACTCAGGATCATGCGCTCATATCCTACGCTTGAGGACTGGACCATGCTGCTGAGTGAGATATGCCCCGAAGGGCTACCTTACTCAGCCATCACTCCACTGGGTGAGGCATGCTCTTGAGCTGTCTTACTCGGGCGTCACTTCGTTGTGTAAGGCACACTCCTGAGTGATGTCTTACACAGCTCCATCGCCATCGACTGGGTGTTGTGTCTCCACGCCGACTGCCTCCGCTACCAACCGGCGGCTACGTCTCCAGGCCGGCTGCCTACGCTGCTGCCGGGCGACCTCGTCCCTATGCTGGCCGGCTTCTCCACCACTACGTCTCCAGGTCGGCTACCTACGCCATCGCCGGGTGATGTCATCTCCGTGCTGGTTGACTTCTCCACCGCTGACTTGGGGCTATGTCTCCAGGCCGGTTGCCTACGCCGTCGCAGAATGACCTCGTCCTCGTGCAGGCTGGCTCGTTCGCCATCGTCTAAGGACCATGCCTCCACGCCGACTGCCTACTCCGCTGCCAGGCAACCTTGTCCCCATGCTGGTCGGCTCCTTCGCTGCCAATTAGAGGCTATGTCTCTACATCGGTTACCTCCACTGCCACCGGGTGGCTACATCCCCGAGCTGGCTTGCCCCGTCACCACCGACTAGGAGTTGCACCTCCACGTCAGTTGCTTCCACCATCGCCAGGCGAGCGGATCTCCGTGTTGGCTGACTTCGTCATCGTCGGCTGGCTTCTTCACCTTCACGTTTGGCTGGCTCCGCTGGATGAGGCAAATCCCCTAGGGGCCGCCTTATTCAACGACACACCATTCAGAGTTCTTGTTCTTGACTCTCCACTTGTTGATGCTCAACTAAGTACAAAGTCGAGGGCTGCTGTGGGGTATACCGTATCCGGGTACTTCATGTTGGGCTTTTGTGCCAAATTGTTTGGTGTGAGCCGAGTGACCTAGGCCCATATGGCTAACTTGTAATCTAAAAAAGGATTAAAGATAAGGCTATAAATCTTATCCTATGTAAATAGATGATAGGAACCTGGATTATAAGGGATACCCTATCATATTTAGTTGGTCGCCTCTGCATCTGTATAAGGGGCACTGGAAAACCCTAATTGGGGGAATCGTTCCTTAATACGCGCCACGAGCTATACCTATGCCATGTTGCGCATACCTTGATACAGATTCAATCTACATATAACTCAAGTAGTGTATTACCTCACCTCGAGGTCTGAACCAGTATAAACATCTGTGTCACCATCTTTTCTTGATCTTATGCACCCTATAAATTATATTGCCGATCCAGAAAAACGATATCAATGCACGAATATTTTTTCTCATCACTCCCAAGTCTCACCTTATTTTTTTCTCACCGCTCCCACCTACCTCTCCCTCAACATTTTCCAATCTAGCTCTCTTCTCCACCTCACCCTCAACCTCCAGCTCGATTTGACGAGAGGGGTGGAGAAGGCGGTGGAGCTCGGGTCACGGCTACTGTGCCAGCGACAGAGATCGAGGCGGTGGGGTCGAGCCATAGGAGGTGGTGGTGGAGCTCGATCACGGGCTATGGGCGGCAGCTCAAGACGTGGCGGCAGATCCAGCTGCGGAGCTCGAGGCACGAGTGCGGCGGCAGATCCGAGTAGACATCCAGTGAAAATGGTTCAAAACGGGAAAGAAACGGTACCAGAGCACAGGAGTAGACCAGGAGACAGGATTTTTTACAATCTGGTCCTTTTGAAAAACTTATTTCGCAAATAGACCCTTGGAAAAACTTATTGCGGGAATGGTCCCTTTTGGTGCGCCAGAGACATTGGCGCCGCCGTCGAACATCATGGCGCCAAGACTGGTGGCGTCGTCGGGGTGCCACAGTGGCAGCACACGCCGACGTAGCGGGAGGGCGGCGCCATAGTGACTGGCGCGCCCCCACCAAGCACGGCGCCAGGGTGGCTGACGCGCTCGTTCGGGGGGGAGGGCACTTAACCCCCCGCGGGCCCCACCCCAACTCATCCTCCCCACTCGCCCTAGCCGTTCCCAGCCGTTCCCAGGCGACCCGAAAGAGCTGAGAGCTCTCTCTCTCTCCCCTCTCACCTCTCCTCCTCAAATCCACTCAATTTGGAGCCGTTTTTCGCGGGATTTTTTATGGAAATCGAAGAGCAAGGTATACTCCTCCATTCCCCCCTCTTTTTTCTCATTTTAATCGGTTAAATTTGTAGATCGAAGGGTAACCCTAGAACCCATATTTTGCCCAAATTTTTGATTTTGAAGATTTAAATTGGGGATTTGTTGAGTATAGTGTTGACTTGAATGGATGTATGGAGAAATTGATGTAGGTAAAAGTTTGTAGCTATGTGCTATATGGAGGATAGACAAATTTGGTGTCATGTTAGAAGTTAATTGTAGCTAAATATGAATCTATAAATTTTCATGAAAGATGACAATTTGATATATAAGATAGTGGTTGATAAAATGTCACAATAATTTACTTGGCGGGAGATCATTTTGGTTTTGTAGAATGATAAGGAAGGATCAAACTGGCTATTGTCCTAGGCAGCAACCACCACCAGACGCTATCCGTCCCATGTGTTGGTGCGGTGACGAATGTCGTTTTGCAAAAAGTGATGACCACAAGACATACCACCAGAGGTACTGGATGTGTCGCAATTATACGTACAGTCCGGAGAAGCCTAAGCCCGAGCCTAAAGCAAAGGGAAAGAAAGGAAAGGCGACGAAGCCAGTGGAGGTAATTTGTTGTACTTTCGAGGTTGCGATACTGCACTACAATTTGTAATGAAAATCATTTAAATCGCGGAATGTACAGGTAGCAAAGATACCGCCTCCTCTGTGCGACTTTGTGGAATGGATTGACATGGAGATTGATCCCCGTGATGCGGAGATGCTTCGTAGGGAACGTGAATGGCAAGAGGAACGCATCGATCATCGTCTCCGACTTGCGGCAGTACAGATCGCGGAGAGGAAGAGGAAGGAGGAGCGGGAGGTCAGGGAGATGGCAAGGGAGTTTGCGGAGAAGGAAGAGCGTGCGAAGGAGCGGGCGAGGAAGCTGGCTAGGGCACAGCGTGCCAAGGAGGCTGGTCCAGAGGCTGCGAGCAAGGGGAAATATCCTCGATGCACCCAGTAGTTTTATTGGAATTGTTGGAGAATCTTAAATTCCCTAAGACATGTAATAACGACAGTATTGAAATATCAAGCAGGAAACATTTTAATTTTGAGACTTAAACTCGATGATGTTGCTATTGTACTTTGTTGTGTTTGGATGAAGTGACGTGCATGTATGCGAATTTGTATGTTTTGTTAGGTTCGAATTTGTGTCATGTTTTGCCACTATTTATCACGGCGATTTTGTCTGTTTTGTTAGGTTCGAATTTGTCCCACGAGCGTCCTGGCTTGGCCTGGTCACTGGCATCGCCCCCCAGGGCACCGCGCCAAGACTGCTGGCGCCGCCCCCCCACCCCGAGCGTCCTGCCTCGGCCCAGCTGCTGGTGCCGCCCCCCCACCCCCCGAGCGTCCTGCCTCGGCCCGGCCACTGGCGCCCCCCCACCCCCCGAGCGTCCTGCCTCGGCCCGGCCGCTGGCGCAGCACCCCAGGGCACGGCGCCAGGACGGCTGGCGCCGCCCCCCCACCCCCGAGTGTCCTGCCTCGGCCCGGCCACTGGCACCGCCCCCCAGGGCACGGCGCCAAGACTTTTGGTGCCGCCGTCCACCCCTTCCCAACCATATCAAACATATTCACAATACGAAACATTGCAATATTCGTACAACTAATTTCAACCAATTCACAATAAGCATATCAAGCATCACGTAGTCCAATTCCATCAAACAAGTGGGACAAGTTCAATTGCACATCAAACATCACACAGTCCATAAATTTATCACATAGTCCACAAATCCCCATATCGAGCATCACGTTGTCCAATTCCGTCAAACAAGTGGGACAAGTTCAATTGCACATCAAACATCACATAGTCCAAAAATTCATCACATAGTCCGTACAACCTTGGAGTCCATTAGGTAAGCCGACATTTAGCATGATCACAAATGTTCTAAAAGATGAGAACTAGTAGAATTTCACCGAAATCACTTCTTCCGTTGACGCCGGAGAGCCTGTGACCCCGGAGTATACCTACATTTGAAATTACAATGTCTAGAATATTTAAAAAAACAATGAGGCAAATCAAAGAACATATGACAATAGTAAGGTTACCTCTTTGTCCCTTGCCGAGCGGAACGTAAGTTGTATGTCACGGGCTGTGACGCCTGAGGCACATCGGGCAGCTGCGACATGCCTATCTCTTCAGCATCCTGGTCGACGTAGTCGTAGTCCTCGTCGTCATCATCGTCGTCGTCATCGTCGTCGCTAGGTGTAGCCTGTGCCTTTCCCTTTCCTCTTCCTTGTGGATTGCGTGATGATGATGAACCGCCAACTTCTTCACGCTCTTCTATCGTGATGGAGTGTCGGGTGGTACTTGGACGCGCGGATTGAGGTAGTGGTGGTGGTAGTCTGCGCGGTTGGTATACATCATCCAATCCAACCGACCTGCAACCTAGTCTTGCGGCCAGCTTGCGGCACCTTCGACAAACTTTCTGCATTACAAAAGGATTTTGTTAGGCATAAACCATATGTTGCTTTTTTGAAAGGAATGTATGATCATTTTACCTCGAGCACATTGTGCAATGTGTTCTCTGTCTCCTCACCACCCCTCGGAGATCCGAGGGCATGCCCCATCTCATTCACGCTCTTAAGGAGCTCTCTAGACTGCAAGCATGAGACGATGTGTCTTAAATATTGCAATTCACAATAAAATCAAATTGACAAATGCAAGAGAACTTACGACTCTGTCTCTAAGTGGCGCGTGTTCCATTTGATTACCAATCCTAGTCCGAACATCATAGCAATCCCGGACCTCGTCAGAAGAGCGGTCTTCCTCTATGTCGGCCTCCGTCCAAGAAGGACGTAGGAAAACTCGATAGTTCCTGTGTAGCCAACGAAGATACTCACCAAAATGCTTGTTTTGGTGGATTGGCTCGATGTACCTATCGTTCCTTTCCGTTGTCCTCCAAGCATCAATATATCTACTTTGCTCTAACCCCCAATCCTTCATCTTCTTTGTTTTAACTCTGTCGTACCTTCAAAAGTACAATGTGTTGATGTGTAAAACATAGGGTTTACGGCACAAAAAAGAAAGAGCATGAATTGAAGCAAGCTACCTGTGTAGGTCCAATCCAGTTGAGATGGCCTCAACCGGGAAATCTTGCCTCTTCCCGAACTGTCGCATGACACGGTGCGGCAGGTGGTACTCAACAGCCCAAAAAAAATCAGTGGACATTGATACATGAAATAATCCGCATCACGAATGCACAAGGTGTTCAGGGTAAGTGCTCTTGCCTTAGGCGTGTGATATGTTAGCCAAGTGATCTACACATGTACAAAATTTGTGTTACGTGAGTCCCTCTGACATAAAACCTATTGATAAATTTCGATTGAAATTTGAAATACTTACATGCCCAGGCTGGAGGCAGTCCATCTCGTTGACGTACTGCTTGTACACCACCTCGCTACGAGCATGTGAGGTGGTCGTACATTCAAATAAGTAGGCCACTGACTTCTCCGTGTCTGGCTCAGCGTAGGGCCAAGGAGTAAAACTTTCCCTCCACTTCGGCCTTCCCACCGGTAGTTGTAGCCACATCCACACTTGAATCAGAAGTGCACAGCCGCTAAGGTTGGAGGATGGTGCTTGACGACAACAAGCCTCGCAGAGCTGTCTATAAGTCTATGCCAACACCGCTGAGCCCCAACTAAAACGCCCTAGATCATTAAGATTGGCTACCAAAGGGATCCAAATTGCCGAAGCAATATCACCACCAGCATCTAGAAAAAGTACCCCTCCTAGCAAATGCAAGATGTATGCACGTGCATAGCACTCAACACGCCACGGCTCGGCGTCCTCATCGAGGTTCGAAAAGTTTTGACTAAGCCAAGAAAGGGGTATACCGTTCTGCTTCTTCTTCCTCCCTTGCCCATGCTCAATGATTAGTGGGATGCCAAACAACTGCTCGACCTGTGCAACCCATCCAGAAGTCTCCGTCCTGCCCATCACCGCATGTCCCCGTATCGGGAGGGACAAGATCATAGCAACATCTTGTAGAGTGATGGTCATCTCACCACTTGGTAGGTGAAAGCTGTGTGTCTCAGGCCTCCATCTATCTACAAGTGCTGTCAAGGCAGGAGCGTTGAACACCGGCAATCAGATAAAACTGGCTGAAACCCCAGTGATATCCTTAATTACAATCGAAAGCAGGCTTTATGTTAGACCTCAAAACAGGACTAAGGTCGATAGCAACTCAAAGTATGAATTGAAACTTAACATAAAGAAAATCAAGCCGTCGATTGGTTTTGGGGATGGTGGATGCCTTAGATAATCTAAACGAGCAAACCAATTCAATCGTCGTCGACAATAAACCCTAAAACGAGTTAACCGCTGGCGAGATGGAATTAGAAAGCTACATCAAGATTAGCTAGAACATGATAAACGACGATCACATCGCCAGGGCTTAACGTGCCTAAAGTGACACGTTAGCCCTGACGATGTAGATCGTCGGGTACGAGTTCTTACCTCTGCTCTGGGGAGGCAAGAATTCATCGAGAGCTAACCTCTTGCGAGAGTTGGCGATGCGCCGAAAGTAGATTAATTGTTGTTTGTATGATTGATTGATAGTTATCCTATGTACATACTACCGGGATATTTATAACCGAGATTACAATAGGATCCTTGTAGGACACGATCTTATCTATAACTAACAAACAAGTCTTTGCGGCAGACTCTTGTCACAGATTAGATCTAAACCTACTTGATTTACAAGATACAATTGCCTAAAACCGAGCTCTATCTCTATTTGGTAACTTCCTTGAAGCTTATCTTGAGCCCAAACCAAGCCCACACTTACTCTGTCAACTTGCAACCCGTATCGGCCAACAACCATACAAATCCGAATCGGCCGATATAGCTTTCTTACCAACGCCTCATTGAGTCCGATACACTGGCTGAGTCCAATACGAGACCTGGTTTGACTCCAACTTAGTTCTTCCTCTCTACTTTGGTTTTCTCTTTCTCCTCCGGGTCGATTACCAAAATCCGTTGTTAACACATGCCCCCCAATTCCGCTTCATTATATAATGTGGCAGAATTAGCCCCGAAGAACTCATCAACTTCCTCGTTAGGGTTTGTCTAAAAACCGCACAGATCCAGACTCGCAACTCTCCGTCGCATATTTATCAACCACCCACGCTCTTCAACTGCGGCGACCCCTCAGCGTCCCGTTAGCATCAACCCTTTCCACGGCGACCTCATCAACGACAACGATGGCTTCCGCCCCATTCTACACCTCCGAAATCCCTGTGGTAAGTTAATCCCCTCACATTTTCGCTTCCCCACCGATTTCCTCAAACTAGAGTTTCTGCTTTTTGCCCCCCAAATCTTATGCTTTCATCGTTGTTCTTACAATATAGATCTTCATAAACCAAATTTTGATCCCCACCAACGACAAGTCGTATCGATTCCTGCTAGGCCCCATGGGCGACTGTGACCCAACTTGGCTGATAAACGCCGAGACAGACAGAACACCTTTTAAACAGGCCAAGCCCAATGTTTCTTCGTGGAAGCATACCTTCAGATCCTGGCCGTCAAAGCTCAATGGGTACAGGACTTGGCACAAAAGAATCGCTGTAGCCAAACAGGTCCATTGGGATGAGATAGGAATCGGCCAATTCATCACTTTGTCCCTGGCCGATACCAAGAAAAACGAGCCACTCATGTCGATGGCTACCTACTTCTGGTCCAGCACTCTGAATGCGTTCCTATTCAAGCAAGGTCCGATGACATCCAGTCCAAAATGCTAACCGGATTAGACATCCAGTCCGAAATTAATCCCTTCAGCCTCCTGACAAACAACAGCCACAAATTGAAAACCAAGAAGATTGGAGGCTGGTCTGGATATATTTCTGAACACATGGAACAAGGATCAGACTCGGAGAGGGAACATGTGGCTTTCCTGACGCTGTGGCTAGAGAGATTCGTCTTCTGTGGATCGACCTGCGGCCCCACTACCAGTTGCCAACATTTGGCTCAAGCTCTGGTCGACAAGAGACAGATCCCCCTTGGCCGATATCTCTTGGGAGCCGTCTATCGGCTGCTCCACGTCTCTGCGCAGGATCTGATGTTACAGCAAACTGTAGCTCATGGAGGACCATGGTGGTTTATCCAGCTTTGGCTAACTATCCATACCAACACCATGGCTGATCGGCCTCCACTATCGGACTCCCACTTCCCGTCAAAGTATGCCGATCATGAAGACCACAGAACCAGAAGATGCATGTCTTTTGGAGAAGCAGCTTCTACCTATCCTGGGGCAGATCAATCGGCCGAAGACATGTCTACATGGTTCATCCGATTCTATATCGGCCCCCCATCAGTTAGGATGGACATGTTTGTCTACACCTCAGACCGAGATTTTGAACTCCCCGACGATCTCCAGTTGAGCTTGGTAAATGACGATATGGAATCAAGGAAATCGTTCATGATTGGCACCACCCCATGCCTGCTCCCAGTAGGCATATTCCAAGGAAGAAGCACCAACCTATCTTATGAATTCTACAATCCCATGGTGGCTGCTAGACAGTACGGGCTTGGACAACTTCCCATCAATTTATACCTTCATAGACTCCTAGAGAGCAGGGGCACGGTAACATCGGCGCTAATCATGAGCAAAGTATTAGAAATTGAAATCCCGAATCTGGGTGACTGCGACCGATTGCATCTGAGCGCGTTTGTTCATATCAGCTTCCAGGCATGGTGGCAAGAATGGGCTGCTCATATTTTCCACCAATCGGCCAGATTCTATGTGACAGAACTTATTCAGGATATCAGCCCTCAAGTCCCAGACGGGCCGACTCCATCTGTGAGCATCAGTGGACAAAAAATCTATTATGCTCAAGCTGTAGCTCCATCAGGATCAACTATCCTGGAATCCATCATCGGCCTTACTGCTCCAAAGGCATCTGCATTACTTCAAGGGCCGATGACCAAAGAAAATCCCAAGAGGAAAACGCCAGCCAAAGGAAAATCTCAAAAATCCAGCAAGAAGGCTAAGACCGACGACCAAGCTGATCTTGAAGAGCTAGACCCCTCCATAGAAGAATTCCTTGATGAGCAAGTGATGGAAGAAGAGGTCGATGCAGCAGCTGCCGATGCGCCTGAAGAAGAAAATCCATTGGCCAAGACCACTGAGGAACCATCGGCCAAAACCACCATAGTCCATCCGGCCGATGACCAAGCCGATACCACCCAACCAAAGAAAACCAGGCACGCAGTCCGCAAGGTAACATGTTTCCTCTCTTGAATTTATGCAATCCCCTTCTACTGGTATGTTACACCTTAATCCTTTGTAGGTTCTTGCGTCGTCTTTGTTGAAGGAACGGACTCGATCGGCCCCTTTATCAAGAACCAAAAAAGCAACTTTACAAAGGCGCGAACGAGCCAAGGCACGATTGAAGACCCCTTCTCCTTCTCCACCACCCTCTCCGATGGCTTCGGTAAGAGTTAACTCTGCATTGTTTCACTAATCACATAGATCTGTTTACCAATTTCTTGCTTTTTCTCCAGCCTAGGGCTCCATCACCTGCACCACATCGGCCAACCCCCTCGCCTACTGCTTCAACACATCAAAAGGAAGTCGATGCAAGCACCACCGATGCTCCAACACAGGTAACCAAGATTACTCTGATCCCCTTTTTGCCGATCCCTGCCTGACAAGACTAACCTTGACCCACATTGATATTTACAGAACCTAGCCGATATGTTCTCTTTTGATATCGGCCAGTTTCTCGATGACGAGGACAAGGAGCCACCCACCACAGCCAATGCATCAATCTCTGATGATCTGAAGAACCGGCTGACCGACATTGCCCATCGGCTGGAGTCCTCATTGGAGTCCTTGGTGGAAGATTGTACCCCCATCAGGGTCAGGGTACAAGAAATCCAAAATGAACTGCCCGAAGACCTGATGGAAATCCTAACACTGGCCATCTTGTTGGAACAATATCGATTCAAACTTAATAAGGCGAAAGAAAGATTTGCGGAGCGACGAGAACGTGAACAACTGGAATCGGCCCTGTCCGCTAGCAAGGCTCAAGTCAATGCTGACAAGACCAAGTTGGATGAGCTAGCTGTGGAGCCGATTATCTTAAAGAATAGACTCGAAGAACTCCGTCGCCTCAAAGCGGAGTTAGAGTCAAAGCTGGAAGCCACGCGCCAAGAAATCCAAAAAGTTGAATCCGGGATAGCTGCATCACCCAAGGCTATAGAAGACCAGACAGCAAAGCTAAAGGCATCGGCCAAGTACCTTGCCACCCTGAGCAAATCATTGAAGCCAATCCCAGGGTCGACGGCCGATGACGCCCAAGCTATAGAAGATATTGAGCAAATTCGCCGTAGAGCTATCGCAGCTATTGCAGATTTTATAGGGTGATATAACATATTTTGTCTTTATTGTGTAAACACAAATCTTATCGGCCAAGCAACCGAATTTGATCTGAATAAATCTGAATAAATTCGTTGAAGAAATTCCAGCTTGAAAAAATTCCTTGAAAAATCCGTAAAAAATTCTTTGAAAAATTCTTTGAAAAATTCCGCGCTCACGCTTGTATATATATATGTCCCCCAAATTTTAGAAGATGAGGGCTCATGTTGTAAAATTTGAACTAAGGACGATAGTATATATTGGCCATCTAAAGACGATGCATAGCACATCGGCTGTAATCATAAATCGGCTGGAAGGCCGATCATGAGTCAATCCATAGGCTCGGATAATACCTCTTTAAATACTTGCCGTTGAGAGCTCTACCATAAACTTTTCCATCCAATCCTTTGAGCAAATAAGCATTATGAGGAACACGTTGATGAATCTGAAAAGGACCTTCCCAATTAGGTGACCACTTGCCAAATTTGTTATCACGAGAACCAATCGGCATTATTAATTTCCAAACAAGATCCCCTTCCTCAAACGACTTGGCAACAACTTTTTTATTATAATGACAAGCAACTCGATCTTTATCATGCTTTATTTTCTCCAATGCCCGCAGTCGAACGTGTGCCAAATCGTCCAGCTCATCAACCATAAGGTTATGGTACTCATCGGCTGTCAAATCGTCTTGCAAGGCAATTCTCCTTGAGCCGATGTTGGTCTCCCATGGCAGCACAGCTTCATGCCCATAAACCAGCTAATAAGGCGGCACCTGAATTGCACCATGACAAGCCATCCGATATGCCCAAAGGGAATCGGCTAGCATGGTATGCCATCGTCTCGGCTGTTCATCGATTTTCCTCTTAATCAACTTGATTAAAGTCTTGTTAGAAGCTTCTGCCTGCCCATTAGCTTACGCATAATATGGAGAGGAATGCAATAATTTAATACCCATACTCTCAGCAAACTGCACAAACTCATCGGACATGAAGATTGATCCCTGATCTGTAGTCAATGTCTGTGGAAGTACAAACCGATATATTATATGCTCTTTGATAAACTGAACTGCGTCCTTGGAATCAACCTTCTTGAGGGGAATGGCCTCAACCCACTTCATGAAGTAATCTGTAGCCACCAGTATATATTTGTGTCCCTTGCTTGATGGTGAGTTTACCTGGCCGATCATATCTATTCCCTATCCACGAAACGGCCACGGCTTTATGATTGGGTGCATAGCCGATGCCGGTGCTCTCTGAATTGCTCCAAATTTCTGATAATCTTGACATCCTTTATAGTGCTTGAAACAATCCTCTAGCATCGTTGGCCAAAAATATCCGACACGCTTTAAGAGCCATCTCATTTTATGGGCCGATTGATGTGTTCCACAAATCCCTTCATGGATCTCGCTCATGACAACTTTGGCTTCTTCAATACTTAAGCATTTGAGCAAGACATCATCAATCGTCCGATAGTACAAATCATCATCCAGTAAAACATAATGTAAAACTTTATACTTCATTTTTCATGACGCCGATTGAGAAGGATTTCTTAAATACTCGATGATATCAAACCTCCAGTCATCGACATCCATGGTAGCAACCTGAATCTGAACATCTTTAGTCATCGGCCTGTATCCCGATGCCCCCTGAGCTAAATCATTGGCCTCGAAGTTCTGCTTCCTGGGTATATGCTTCATCGTCACAATCTTGAAAGCTTGTAACAACTCCTTGCACTCCTCATTGTAAACTCTGATAATATCATTCTTGCATTCATAATCCCCAGAAAGTTGATTAATGACCAGTTGTGAATCACCGATGATCTCTACGGAATCGGCCTCGACCTCTTGTAATAATTGCAATCCTTTGAGAACAGCCTCATACTCTGCTTGATTATTTGTATAATAAGGCTTGATGGTAAAAGCAAACTCGAAGCTTGCCCCCCGAGGGGATATGATGACTAGGCCGATACCGCATCCATGTCTGCAAACAGACCCATCAAAATACAATGTCCAAGGCACAATGTCTGAATATGCAATTGAGTCGTCTCTGTGCTGAACAATAAAATCGGCCAGGGCTTGTCCCTTGATCGCTTTGGCCGATTCGTATCGCAAGTCGAACTCTGTTAAGGCAAAAATCCACTTCCCGATTCTTTCCTTCAATACAGGGGCCGATAACATGTATTTCATTACATCGGCCTTACTTACCACAATACACTCATTGGAAAGTAAATAATGCCTCAACTTGGTACATGAAAAATATAAGCACAAACAGAGTTTCTCCACTAGCGTGTACCTTGTTTCGGCATCCACCAACCTCCTGCTGAGATAGAAAATAACTCGCTCTTTGCCGTCAATATCCTAAACCAAGACTGAGCCGATAGACTTCTCATCGGCCGATAGGTACAGCCTGAACGGAACTCCCTTCTGTGGAGGGATTAGAACCGGTGGGGAGCTCAAATATTCTTTGATGTCGTCCAGCGCCTTCTGCTGCTTATCACCCCATGTGAACTCTTGATCATCTTTTATCTTCAATAACGGAGTGAACGGCTCTATTCTTCCTGATAGGTTCGATATAAAGCGCCGGACAAAATTGATCTTGCCGAGCAGGGATTGTAACTTGGTCTTGTTCGTCGGAGGCTTGATTTTCTTTATAGCATCGATGTTCTTCTGTATAATCTCAATTCCTCTTTTGTGAACCAAGAAACCCAAAAACTGACCGGCCAATATGCCGAAGGCACACTTGTTAGGGTTCATCTTTAAGCCATACTTCCTTGCTCTTTCAAGTACCTTGCGTAAATCGGCCAAGTGCATATCATTCTCTCTTGACTTCACGACGACGTCATCGATATAAACTTCAATCAAAGAGCCGATATGATCATGAAAAATATAATTCATGGCCCTCTGATAAGTAGCTCCAGCATTCTTCAAGCCGAAGGTCATAACAACCCACTCGTACAGGCCGATTGCCCCCGGACACCGGAAGGCTGTCTTGTGTATATCTCCCTCGGCCATGAAAATCTGGTTGTAGCCTGCATTCCCATCCATGAAGCTGATAACCTTGTGTCCAGACGCGGCATCAACAAGCAAATCGGCCAAAGGCATAGGGTACTCATCTTTTGGTGTTGCTTTGTTCAGGTCTCTGAAGTCGATACATACCCTAAGCTTGCCATTTTTCTTCATTACTGGAACTATATTGGAGACCCATTCCACGTATTGGCAAGGTCTGATAAAGTTAGCGTCGTAAAGTCGTGTGATCTCTGCCTTGATAGCTTCGTTCATATCGGCCTTAAATCTCCTAGGAGCTTGTTTAAATGGCTGATAGCCTGGTTTGATTGGTAGCCGATGTTCTACGATCGATCGGCTTAATCCTGGCATCTCATGATATTCCCATGCAAAACAATCCATAAATTCTTTCAAAAGATTTATCACATTATTCTTATATTCTCTTGGCAGGTTAGCACTTACATACGTCGGCCTAGGCCTATCACCTATTCCTATATCAACTTCTTCAAGCTGATCGGCCGACGTAAAGCCCTGTCCCAATTTTCCATCTAACTCATCCACCGCATCGTCTGTGTAGGGATTAGCTTGTTTGTCTTGGACAGTGGATGGCGTATCTTTGTTAAAGCAACTGCTTGTCTTGATCTTCAATCGTCTCGATGTCACAATCAGTCACTTTGAGGAAATCGGCCTCCCAGACTCGTCCGGACAAGCAATCGATTCCCTCCATCTCCCAAACTGTGAGATCGGCATTGGCCACGTATACTGACCGATCGGCCTGCACGATCTCGACCTGGTCTCCTTGCCATTGTATTAGGCATTGATGCATTGTTGAAGAGACGCAACAGTTTGCGTGGATCCAGTCTCGTCCCAACAACAGGCTGTAGGAACCCTTTCCATCGAAAACAAAGAAGGTGGTGGGTATCGTCTTGTTGCTCATGGTGAGCTCGACGTTTAACACCCCCTTCGCCTCAGATGCGTTGCCACCGAAGTCTTTCAGCACCATATTAGTCTTGATGAGGTCCTCCGGCACTTTTCCAAGCTTACGGAAGGTTGTGTATGGCATTAGGTTTACTGCCGCGCCGCCATCGACCAACATCTTCGTCATCGGTCACCCGTTGATGAAGCCCTTGATGTATAACGGCCGTAGGTGCCTGTAGCTGGTGTCTGCTGGCTTGTCGAATATAGCCTGGCCTGGTGACAACTATAGTCTAGCCGAGGATTGCTCATCGTCGGCTATTGCTTCATCGGCCGTCTGTACGCTGTACTCTGCTGGCAATATAAAAACCATGTTAACAGACGCCGATGCTACTCTTTTACCTTTTAACGCCGCTGAGGCCCGAGCTATATTGGAGGTGCCCTCATCAGCCTTGACCACCGTGGATTTTATCCTCCATTACTTCTTGGTCTTGGCTGGCCGATGGGCTATCTCCGCCTGTTGCTCTTGGACTTGCTCCTTTCTCCATAGTCTTTGAACCCGCCGTTTTTGTGTCTTGCTGAATACGTTGCTTGGGCACCATTGGGGGTTCTGGACCTGCTCCTCGGCTTCGGTCTGTTGTTCTTGCTGCATCGGCCCCAACCTTTCATGAACAGATTTTCTTTGCTTGGCCGGCCAATGCGCTTGCCTGCTTGAGCTGCCCTGATAAGAATTTTCTGCGCCGTTGCATGCAGGGCATTCTTGGATGGATGGCAACCTCATCCCTTCATTCCAGCAGAACCGCAAAAACTCGCATTCCCAATGTGGGTCGTAAGAGTTATCTTGATCGGCATAGTCTTGGGCTTGTTCTTCTTGCCACCGCTGGTACTTTCTTATCAGGCCTTCGGCGGTCTGATGAGGTCGCTTACCGGTCCGATGGCCACCGCCGTCGGCCTTGTCTGCCCGCACTATGTTGATTGGGAACGGGTGCCCTTCTATCTTCATCGGCCTTTTGGCGTCATCAATCTTGATTCTGCCTTGTTCGATGGCCGATTGGATCTGTTGTCTGAAGATCTTGCATTCATTGGTATGGTGTGAATAAGTGTTATGCCACTTGCAATATCTTCTCTTCTTGATATCTTCGGCCGATGGAAATACGTGACCCACTGGCAGCTGAATTTGCTTTTCTTGCAACAGTAGATCAAATATCTTATCGGCCTTGTTGATGTCGAACTCAAACTTGTCTTCTTTGTCGCCCTTGTTTGCCCATTGGCATGTTGTTGGCTTCCTCATCTGGGCCCATTCAGCCAGGTCAACTTCAACATCGTCATCTTCGTCTTCATCGGAGGTGTACTGATAAATTGTATTAATCTTTTTCGTGAATTTCTTCGCCTCCTGGAATCTTTGTTCATGGGCCGATACCCTCTATGCTAGCTGAGCTAGGCTGTCAAATTCCTGAGAAGAGAACTTCTCTCTTATCGGCCCCAGTAATCCTTGAAATGCCAAGTCGGCGAGCTGTGAATCCGTCAAGCTGAGGCTGTAACACCTGTTTCTTATGTCCCTAAATCTTTGGATATACTCTGGGACCGATTCATCCAATCGTTGCCTAATGGCAGTGAGATCAGACAGTTTCATCTCTTGCACACCATTATAGAAATATCTGTGAAACTGTTTTTCCAAATCTATCCATCCTCTGATGGAATTGCAGGGTAATGAGGAGAACCATGTAAATGCAGACCCTGACAAAGACAGAGGGAAAAACCTCACCCTCAATGCCTCTATGGCCGATGCCTCCCCACACTGTGCTAGGAATCGGCTCACGTGCTCGTACGTCGAGACATTGTCTTGCCCTGAGAACTTGGAGAAGTCCGGGATTTTGTATCGGCTTGGCAGTGGCACTCTGTCGAACTCCTCAGGGTACGGATGTCGATACACTGTAGAGCTCTCCTTGGGCTTCAAGCCGAACTGATCTCGCATCACCTTGGCTATCATATCGGCCCAGTACCCTGCGGGCCGATGCGGGAGGTCTTGCTGGTAAGATTGTTGCAGCCCCTCCGCTTGATACTGTCTTGGGGAGTACGGCTGGTAGTGGTGACTCAAGTTCTGCGCATCATACTGCCTCGTAGTATACTGCTGGTAGTCTTGCGGCACGTTGTAAGCAGTCTGAGGTGGAGGGTTGCCAGGCATGGGGATGTGAGGTTGTTCGGCCGATGGTGGGTTGACAGGAACTTGCTACATCGGCTCGATCACTGGTTGCCTCCCCTTTATCCATTGAGCATATTGCTCCTCCGTGATGTGCTGAGGGCTGCCTCCCGCCTGCTTGGTGAGGACCAGTGGCGAAGTTGATGTCGGTTGCGCCGATGGGGGTGGCATCGGCGCTGTCGGCTGAGCCGTGCTTAGGTCGTTCCTCAGGGTCCGATAGGCAGGGAACTTATTTTCTGGCAAGAAAATCAGCCCCTGAGGCTTGTACTAGTGGATCGACCCATCCAGGATCGATTTGACCGTATTGGTCAATGTGTTCACTAGGATCCCCGACTGGTTGACTAGCGCAGAGTGAACTACGGAGTCAATTCTGTCTTGCAACGTCGGCGCCGCGGTCTCTTCGGTCTTGACGGTGTGGTCGTGTGTCGCCGCCGACGTACTAGCTCCATCTCCAGGACTCGGCATTATCACCTTAGACTTCTGAATCAGGGTGCCTTGTCGAGTCCTAGAATATGTTTGCAGATACATATTCTGGAACTGCTCGACCAGCTTCTTCATCTCGGCTTTCTGCTCTGCGCTGAGCTGGTCGACGGTTACGGAGACGACGTTCTCCTCGGAGATCTCGACCTGCTTCGACATTCCGAAGTGGTATTCTTGTTGTTGCAAAGCTTGTGTTCTTGGGTCCCACCGGGCGTGCCAAAAGCGTGTTGGCGCAGAATTTCAACCCGCCTTGCAACCAAACGGGTTCCGCGTTTTCACGGCGGCCTGGGAGGTTTGCTTTACTCCAGTGCAGGTCCAAATGGCTTGCCTAGTCGTGTCAGAGCGTGCCAGTTGATTTGATCTGCAATCAACAAGAAACAAGTAAACCATATTAAAAAACAATGGCCGATCGGCCGATAGGCCGATGACGCATTGCCATAGACTAGCCGATAGGGCAAAGCTGTATCAGCTTACTCGCAATAAAATGATATTTAAAACATGGATCTTATCGGCCTTCATCAACGTGTTGATGTCAATTAGCGGCATCGGCCGATAAGAACAACAAAGATAACTACACTAGCTAATACTCTAGTGCAAATCTACATGAACCAATCAACCAATATAAACATATCAATCACAGATAAACCCTAGAGAATTATCCATAACAGATGCATTCCTATTAATCAATCCGTTTATGTAGATGGCAAACACACATGAAAACATTATAATAAACATGCGTATCAGATAAAACTGGCTGAAACCCCAGTGATATCCTTAATTACAATCGAAAGCAGGCTTTATGTTAGACCTCAAAACAAGACTAAGGTCGATAGCAACTCAAAGTATGAATTGAAACTTAACATAAAGAAAATCAAGCCGTCGATTGGTTTTGGGGATGGTGGATGCCTTAGATAATCTAAACGAGCAAACCAATTCAATCGTCGTCGACAATAAACCCTAAAACGAGTTAACCGCTGGTGAGATGGAATTAGAAAGCCACATCAAGATTAGCTAGAACATGATAAACGACGATCACATCGCCAGGGCTTAACGTGCCTAAAGTGACACGTTAGCCCTGACGATGTAGATCGTCGGGTATGAGTTCTTACCTCTGCTCTGAGGAGGCAAGAATTCGTCGAGAGCTAACCTCTTGCGAGGGTTGGCGATGCGCCGAAAGTAGATTAATTGTTGTTTATATGATTGATTGATAGTTATTCTATGTACATACTACCGGGATATTTATACCCGAGATTACAATAGGATCCTTGTAGGACACGATCTTATCTATAACTAACAAACAAGTCTTTGCGGCAGACTCTTGCCACAGATTAGATCTAAACCTACTTGATTTACAAGATACAATTGCCTAAAATCGAGCTCTATCTCTATTTGGCAACTTTCTTGAAGCTTATCTTGAGCCCAAACCAAGCCCACGCTTACTCTGTCAACTTGCAACCCGTATCGGCCAACAACCATACAAATCCGAATCGGCCGATACAACTTTCTTACCAACGCCTCATTGAGTCCGATACACTGGCTGAGTCCGATATGAGACCTAGTTTGACTCCAACTTCTTCCTCTCTACTTTGGTTTCCTCTTTCTCCTCCGGGTCGATTACCAAAATCCGCTGTTAACAATGGGACGTACCGCTCATCAAACACTGGGGGGCGTGCGCTCTAACTCGGAGCGGTTGAAGCACCTACAGAAATATTTTCAAATGGAATAGTTAATACAATGTGAAGCAGATGTTATCGATACTTAGGTACAAATGACTGGATGTCGATACGTACCTTCCCCCGCTCGATCGCAGCCCCGCGATGCCGAGTCTCGTAGTACTCCTCCAAGGCCGGGTAAGTCGATGTCTCTTCCTCGCCGACCATCCTGCGTTAAGAGAAAAGGAATATATTGTCAGTTACCAATATTTGCATAACATACGATTAAAAATTATATGCAACAAACCGAAAACAATGTATATGATACCAACAAAAACACTCGTTGACTTAAACCAAAAAATGCCTTGCTGCTTTTTTTGGACTTCTTTTTTTTCGGACGCTTAGGGCACTTAGGTTTCTTGTGACCCTCCTGGTGACATAACGAACACCTATTTTGCAACGGCGCAGCATCAACTTGAAGACCTGAAGGCGGTTTCCTCCTAAAACCACCAAAGCCCGAGTCCATTTCATTCTTAAAGCGCTTTGATCTCCTCTTCCCTCTTGTTTTAACCTTCAACTCCGGGTCCGCAACAAATTCTTCACCATCGTATGGTGGCCACTATGTAGGGTCGAGGTATGGCTCAAATCAACTTGCCCATGTGTTCACAACGGCTTTCGACGAGAACTCGTACGGCATACGGTTGGGAGATTCTGGATCAATTGCATGAATCCGATAAACATTGATGAGTTGTGAGCAAGGCATATGGTACAATAATGGCATTTGGCAACTACATGAGTTTCTCTCACCTTGCACTTTGAACGATCTAGCACCGAACCTAACACCCCCACGTGTTATTCCACCCCTCTCAGTGACCTCGTACGTCTTACTCTCCTTATCGAAGCACCTTGAAGTGTGTTTGCTTGCCTTGGTGTTTTACGTCCTCATCTTACTAGCGGCCTTCTCAGACCATTGTTCCCCTAACTGGACACGTTTCACTGCTTCATCATGTCTGTTCACAAAGAACTCGTTGCACTTCATGAAGGTAAACGATATTATGGCTGTCACCGGTAGCCTTCGGATACCTACTAGCACACTGTTGAACTGCTCGGCCATATTGGTTGTCATGTAACCCCACCGGCAGCCATTTCTGTCGTACGCATGGGACCACTTATCTTTCTCCAACAATTCATCTTCAAGCCATTTACAAGGACCTTCGGCTACAACCAGTCTAAGTGCCTCCACATCCCTCTCAAATATCCACTTCTCGTCAATCTGACATATCCTTAGTAGCTCCTCCGTTTGATGCTTGTCCGCACCGGCCTTGTGGAAATTAGCACTAAAGTGTCTCATGCACCAACGGTGGTGAACCGGTGGCAATCCTTGAACAGGAGTTCTCATGGCATTCATTATACCGGCATGTCGATCTGAGATAATACAAACTTCCCTATGTGGGCCAATCACAACATGTCGGACAAGCTCGATAAACCAGCACCAGTCTCGCGAGTTCTCTTTCTCCACCAAGGCAAAAACTAATGGTACTAGACGGTCCTCTGCATCAGCTGACAATGCAGTCATCAAGGCACCGCTGTATTTCCCTGTTAGGAAGGTTGCATCTATAGCTAGTACTGGCCTGCAATGCTTAAATGCCTCGATAGAAGGACCAAAGCACCAGAATGCACGCATAAATATTTTCTTTGTCACCCCACCAATGTTCACTACCCTATTGGGATGGGTATCAATATGATACACTGTACTCAGATTCCTCTGCTTGATGGCTTGTAGCAACGTGGGTAAACAGACGTATGCTTCACCCCATTCTCCATAAATGAGCTTCATAGCCTCTTCTCTTGCCCTCCAAGCCTTGCCATATTTCACCCTATATTGAAAAACCTCAAATATATATACAGCTAACGCTGAAGCAGAGAGGGTAGGTTGTAATTTGATGGCATTGCATAGCCTATTTGCTATGAACTTCGATGTCAACTGCCGGTGGCTCCCTGAACCTTCTGCAGTGGCACAACTATGTGCCTTACCAACACGTGATATCCTCCACGTGCCACTGGACCTCTTTGTTGCGTGCACCTTCCATTTGCATCGTTTGTGTTCACATTTAACAGTGTACCTCCTATTTGCGACGGAATTCACAACACGGTATGGACGATGGTGCACAATGGCGTACTCCTGCAGCCATTGTTTCAAAGCAACCATGGATGGAAACTCCAAACCCTTCTTTAGGCCATCCACCTGGAATGGTTCTGGCAAGTGATCCATGTTGATGTCACCATCTAATATTGCATCATCGGCATGTCTTAGGTCCCTAAACTCAGGAATGTTCGGCTTCCTTCCAAACACCTTCTCGAACGCACGACATTCCTCTAATGCTAACTTGTCATTGTTGGTTAGTGCAGGGAATGGATGGTCATCATCGGAGTCATCAGTAAATTCAACATCATACTTCTCAACACTTGGTTCCTCGCCAACCTCCTCTCCATTGACTTCCACCGAAACAGAGTCGTGACCAGCACTCAAGTGCACAACAAAAAATTAGTTGGATTATAATTTTTCCCTGATACTTGCATCGAGTATTCAGGGTTGCCTCTGTACGATGACCAATTTATGTTGTTACCGACATCTTCAGATAAACCTTCACTTACATCAAGCCCCTGTACTAACTCCTTTTTCAATTCCCTTGCTGCGTCCACACCGTCACTGCTGTGACGTCTCTTTGATGGTCTTGTCTCCTCTAACTCATTTCCAAACAAAGGTCTCTTCTTCTGTCTTTGCTCATCCAACTCTTCACGTACCAACTCAGTCTTTGATACTGATCTACTTGTTCCCTCATTGCCACAGTGTGTAGCCCCACGACGAGAAGAATATGTCACAAAATTATTCTCGTCGTAAGGATAACACAGAGACTTGTTTAGATCCAAATTGTTTACGGTGCGTACCATCTTTGAAGCAAACACCTCTAGAGATCTAAACTGAGAGTCTTTTACTAAATCAAAATAAATTTCCCAATCCAACTGACCTAGCACCTTCAATACATACTTATGTCCTTGACCAACATCGTACCTCTCATAAATATCAATCTCCACATTATCCTCGGTCCATTCAAGAACATCTTTCACTCGTGACATTAGTTCATCAAAAGTGGGACGGGTGGGAAACAAAATGGTCTTCAACGACATATCCTCAAACTCAACATGCGCACCAACGTAAGGTTCAACCACTCTACCACCGTAGTAAACATGAACAAGTCTATTCATCTACACCGAAAAATATCATGTCACTTTAGAAATAAAAAATACCACATCCTTCATAAACGTCATACAAACTAACCACGTGAACTAATACATAACTTAAATTGTTTCAAAGCTACTACTTAACCAAA
This sequence comes from Oryza officinalis, assembly GCA_008326285.1. Lineage (NCBI taxonomy): Eukaryota > Viridiplantae > Streptophyta > Magnoliopsida > Poales > Poaceae > Oryza > Oryza officinalis. The sequence continues at coordinate 17,281,753 of BDMV01000009.1, forward strand.
CATATTTATTTCACATCCAACTAACAATTCTTTCATGTCTCAACTAAAATTTTTCCTCCAACCATCCATCCATCCAACCAAACCACCTAAAAATCAACATTACAACACAATGTACTACAAAAAATCGTATCTCCAGTAAGCACATTGCCCTCATTTAACACTATACTCAACAAATCCCCAATTTAAATCTTCAAAATCAAAAATTTAGACAAAATATGGGTTCTAGGGTTACCCTTCGATCTACAAATTTAACCGATTAAAACGAGAAAAAAAGGGGGAATGGAGGAGTATACCTTGCTCTTCGATTTCCATAAAAAATCCCGCGAAAAACGGCTCCAAATTGAGTGGATTTGAGGAGGAGATGTGAGAGGGGAGAGAGAGAGCTCTCAGCTCTTTCGGGTCGCCTGGGAACGGCTGGGAACGGCTAGGGCGAGTGGGGAGGATGAGCTGGGATGGGACCCGCGGAGGATTAAGTGCCCTCCTCCCAGACGAGCGCGCTAGCCACCCTAGCGCCGTGCTTGGTGGGGGCGCGCCAGTCATTATGGCACCGCCCTCCCGCCACGTCGGCGTGTGCTGCCACCGTGGCACCCCGACGACGCCACCAGTCTTGACGCCGTGATGTTCGACGGCGGCGTCAATGTCTCTGGCGCACAAAAAAACCATTCCCGCAATAAATTTTTTCAAAAGTCTATTTGCAAAATAAATTTTTTAAAAGAAACAGATTGTAAAAAATCATGACCAGGAGACGGAGATAAGACCAGCAGAGAAGCAGGGGCAGTCGAAGGGAGCAGTTTTTGCTATGGCTCGAGAGTCGAGAGGGGGTGACATCGAGACAGGCATGAATGAAGAAAGAAGCTGAGCAGAGCAAGGATCCATGGTCCTCTTCTCTGGCCGGCCTTTACCCTTGCTTCCGTCCCTTAAAGCTACTCTAGCTTCTACTGGCACCTTTCGCTGTGATGTGAGAGATGGTCAAGCTGCTGCTGCCGCCTGCTGCCTGTCTTTCACGTCAGCCCGTTGCTTGCTGCCCTCTCTTTACCCACTGTCACGTTTGTTTTTACCAGCACAGTTGGATAACAGGGATGCACGGGATCAAACACGATTACGGGAACGAGGGATGATACACTCCTCCTCCTCCCTGCTACCTCCGTCCAACTCCCAAACATACAACTTTTGCTTTATCGTAAAATATAATAGCTACTTTTTCATCAACAGTTTTATTTCAACCAATCACATATCCTTTCATCTCAACCAATCATCACAATCATCTCTTATTAATTTTTTCACGTATTTTTTTCTCAATGAATCATAACCTTCCGCCATTCAATTTCACATTTTTTTTATTTTCCATAAAAATCTCTAGAAATATTTATATTTTTAGAACAGAGTGGGTAACTATATATTTGAACAATTGTCCATATATATAGTAAAAAATTGCTATAATTTGACTAGCAAAATGTCAATGCTATTGGTAGAAGAAAAAATATCATAGCATGTCACAGCAAAATATATTGTTTAATCAAATATCTTAGTGTGACTTGTTTGCTAATTTGATTATCTGTTATTTATTTATTTGAACCAAATGATAGACTATTCCACAATATTAGAAAATATCAAGGGATAGTTTATAAAAACTACAAAAGCAATAGTAGAGTAGCAGATTCACTATTACCACCATCAGAGACTTTTACAGGAGCATAGATATGTAGGTAGTAGCTAGTTTTGAAATTAAAAAAATCACGTGAATTTTCAATTGCTGGTTGGCTTATCTATCTGTGGCCAAAATTCAAATCTTAAAACTCGATTTTAAGGGGTTTTCTTATCTTACTTTATTTTTAGCCTTAGCCATTAAACTATTTTAAAATGCATATATAAAAGTTTCACTAATGAATTATTTGCGTTCTTCATTATTATTTTCCGACTAACCGACCGGAGCTCAACCCATAACAACAAATCAGAGCCTTAAGTTGGGTAGCTGATAGCTGGATTACTCAGTTACTCTCTCCGTCTTATAGCTATTTTTTAGTTTAATTTTGAAGCTACCTTTCTAATTTAATTTTAAACTAGATGGAGGGAGTATTTTTCTATGGCCGGATTACAGGACGACATGTGATCGATTAAAATATTTAAAGCAACATGTCTACAATTATATTCTTAGTAGTCCACGACCAAATCTCAGTTGACAAGAAGACCAAAAGAAAGCAAAAAGCAATTTTAAAATCAAAATTTAACAATTCAAAATTGGCTGTGGCTATGAGGCGTAGTTCAAACAAACATGCATTTCTATAAAATTCCTACATATTCCGTTAAATTTTGGGGTCTGTGTAATTCATTAGCCATTAAGTAGCAGTTAAAGAGTGCCACGATCCACGATCCTACGTATTTATAATGATCATTTTCATTAATTTTCATTAAGTATAGTTACTGTTTTCTCTCATTAAGTCATATCATATTAATATGTTTTTAGTCCTTGGATGATTGATCTATGATTTAAATTATTTTTTTCTCTCATGAAGTTATATCATCAAATGTACCCTATCTCTCCCTTTTACCTCTCCTCGTTCAAATCTCCCTTTCACCGCTCCTTGTTCAAATTTTTTTCATCTTACCCCTAGCTAGGGTAGGCATTAGGTGGTTTGTTTCATTTTAAACAAAATTGGTCATCTAACAGTGTCCAAGACTGAGTAATTGTTCGGTCTTTCATCATAACCGAAATAGTTGACAGTTTCGTAAGACAAAAAATCACACAGATTATAATTAAATTTTGGCAACAATACTCTGACTTCTTTTGATGGTAAAATATTACAAAATAAAAATAAATAAATAACACACCAAGTCACCAAGATAGCATCATAGCAAGTCCGACTTAACATTAAGATTCATATCACGCATGATACTTACTCCCTCTGTTCGAAAATATAAAGGATTTTGGATGGATGTGACACATCCTACTATTACGAATTTAAACAGGTTTCTTGCTTATCCTAGTACTGTGAATCTGAACAGGTTTTTTTAGATTCGTAGTACTAAGATGTGTCACATCTACTCAAAATCTTTTATATTTTGAGACGGAATAAGTAATAAATAGGCTTCCAGGTTTATATTTCAATCTGTTCGGTCAGTTCGGTTAACTGAGATCACTTATCGAATTTCTGATTGAAATATCCTATCTCGATCATTTTGGTTTCTATCTTGGTTTTTTTGTGTCGGTTTTCTGCAATCAATTACACCTCTAGTCGTAACTATCCTCTTATTTAATGAGGGACATCTAGCAAATCATTTCTATTGGTTACTAATTTATATTTTGAATGTTACAATTACATTATTTACATTATGTTTAGGACACATGGAGCAAGCAATGAAGAAGAAGAATCCTTGCGTCTGAGAGACCCAAAGGACATGAAAGAAAAAGGGCAAAGAGAGCTGGACTTGTACTACTACTGCTCTCTTGAAATGATCATATATCTACTGCATATAGGTAGGAGTAGGATGTGACAGTGCAATCTGACGTGGATAACAAGATGGATAGGGAGCTCTTTTCCCATAGATTTTGTGAGCAAGCATAGCTGCATGGGCAAGCTAGCAGAAAACCGGTCACTGGCGTGTGTGCGCTGCTGCCTGCCGGCTAATGACCAGTGGTCTCAACTCTGAAGAGAGGCGTGGCAGAAAGGGGTAAGGTTTCAGTTGGGATTCCTTCCAAGTCTCATGCAAGATTCTCACCAAAAGGGCACACATGGAGAACTGATAGGCAGGGATAGATTCGAAAGGCAGGGATTCTCTCATGAGCATTGAGGTCTTGAAGAGAACCTTGATGACGTGCGGATGTCACGACAATATTTTTTTAAAAGGAAAATTGGTCTTGAAAAGGATTGGAATGCAAACTTGTTCTCACTTTTGTGAGAATATAATTAATTTGTGTTTGGAAGTAATCTACCCAAAAAAGTAAGGCGCGAAGGAACTTAACATCCATCACTGGTTTGCGTTATATGTAGCGCCGACCTTACCAGAAATGGGACCTGATACCAGAACAATTGGAATGTGAGCTAGCTTGCGTGACAATCTTGTATAATTCATGCATGAGAATAGTGTCGTGCAGTAGAAGATGAAGGCTGCGTTCGTTTCTCCTAAACTACAGGATAAAGATTTTCATTCACGTGGCATATTTTTCAAACTGCTAAACGGTATGTTTCGTGCGAAAATTTTTTATATGAAAGTTGCTCTAAAATATCAAATAAATCCATTTTCCAAGTTTGTAATAATTAAAACTCAATTAATTACACGTTAATATCACCTCGTTTTACGTGAAACGTTTAATCTTTATCTTCATCTTCATTTCCAGAAGATTCAAACACCACCGAACTCTTTGAATTTTCTTTAGAATGCTAAATTAGTTTGGAAGAAACAAAAGTGAAATGAGAGCCCATGGGAAATTTCCTGTGATTCATCTTTCTCACCGTCACAGATATAGAGCTTTACACTAGCATTCTATTTGTGTTTTGCTTATGCATTTCTGCTTTTAAAAATATTCATGTGTTTATCTATCACTCTTTAAGTTTGGTAGCACAATTCTTGCAGAACGCGAACATAGATCTTTTCTGAATCCACGATTCTCTTTCCTTTCCATGCATTCTCTAGTATTTTTTTATATCAATATGTGGGGTATAAAATATTAGTATATGTACTTCCAAATATTAGTATATGGTCTCTTCAATCTCTCTTTTTGGAAACAAGCTCAAAGTACAAAGTTTGTTCCAACACTTTTACAGACAGTAAAACCTATGGATGGATCATGGATATGAGCAAAAATCTTGAAGAGACCATCTTGGTGAATTAATGTAACAGGGATAAGAACGTAATTGTTCCTTCAGAATAACAGACATTTCCCTTTAAATTGTGTTTTTTAAAAGGCTCAGGGAAGCAATAAAGGAATAAAAATCCAATGAGATCAAGCCGTCATAGATTTGCCACTGGCCCCTTCTTGCGAGAGTTAGAGGGCAACACTCATAGGTGTGCATGTGTGCATCATCCGTGTAATCGGAAAAAAATGTTTGTAGAGCTTGAACGGTAAACAATATTAAATTAACTTGTTTAGTAACTTCAACTGTCCTAAGTCTTTACAGATTAGAAAATTTAAACCCAAACTATTGTACTGTAGGAAAATATTGGGCCTTGGGACACAAGTGCGACTGATCGTGAGAGGCATGCAGAATGGTGGGCCGGGAGGCCCAAACCATGCACAACTGCTAGGTACAAACTTTTTATCCATGCACAAATTTCCCCCTTTTGTGAGATTTCCCCCTAATTTTAGAGCCAAAATATTGCAGAACACGCAGCACATATGCACGAGAAAAAAAATAAAATACGAAAAAAAGTACCAAACTTTGATTCATCATGCAGCTGACTTGGCTTGAGGAAGTCCAAACTTTGATTCATCATGCAGCTGACTTGGCTTGAGGAAGTCCATTAAGAAATGATTCTTTCTTCTAATCCCATGATGCTTTTAAGTGCAAGCAAACGCCACTCTCCCAACTGCAAAGTACTACGGGGCTATTTGGTTCGCATATTAGGATTGTCAAGGTTCACCATGTTTTCTTACCAAACTTGTCAAAGATGAGGCCATCAAAATTCAAGGCACACTCTACCCAACAAAATCAAACCATGCCACACTTTTATGAGTCACTAACACGTGGAACCTAAATTACAAAAGAAAAATCTTACCACACTTATGGGAGCCAACTAAACACTTATCTAACATGGTCAAACTTGCCTAACCACAAGTGTGACAAATCGTGCCAACCCCCCCCCCCCCACCCACCCCCACCCTTTCTTCATTTCGAGAGGATGCAAACATTATACAAGAAATTTCTCATCTTGCCATCGTCTCTTGGAACCAAAGCCACCACAATAGTTTTCTGCTGAAACCCACAAGCAACAACTATCAAGTATCACGGATAGGATGAAAACGAGTGCCCATTACTCAAGTTTAACGCATACACAAAATTAATTGACCTAACTATCTAAGCAACGGCAAGTACAGTTTGTACACATTCTGTCCATCATGTTGCAATCATGCCAGAAAGGGGCAATATCGAATCAAGATAAGAGAAGAGAAGAACACCCAAGATTCAGCAACAAAATTAGCTATAGTTAGCTAGGTAGGTTAATTGATAGGTTGAGAATTAGAGACACACAAGTTAGTTCATGATGCTTGTTGATAAGAGCTCCATGGACTTGGTGCTCGTCCCCTGCGGGCTGGCGATCATGGTCGGCTACCACCTCATGCTCCTCCACCGGATTCTCCGGCATCCGCACACCACCGTGATCGGCTACGAGAATCACAACAAGCTCGCCTGGGTGGAGCGCATGCTGCAGGTTCATCATCTTCTTCGATCAGTTTCAATTTTTTTTGTTCAAGAATTGATCATGGTGACGAGAGATTTTAGTTGTTTCTTGCAGACGGCGGCGCCGGAGGAGTCGGCGCTGGCGCTGGGCGTGATCTCGGACAACATCTCGGCGGCGACGACGCTGGCGTCGCTGTGCATCGCGCTGGGCTCGCTGATCGGCGCGTGGGTGAGCAGTTCGTCGGTGCCGGGGGCGGGCGCCGGCGTCGTCGTCTTCGGCTACGGCGACGGCAGCCACGCGACGGCGACGGTGAAGTGCGTCGCGCTCCTCGCCTGCTTCCTCGCCTCCTTCACCTGCTTCATCCAGTCGGCGCGGTACTACGTCCACGCGAGCTTCCTCATGAGCGCGCTCGCCGGCTCCGACGACGCGCCGCCGGTGGGCGACGCGCAGCGCGCCGTGGTCCGCGGCGGCAACTTCTGGGCGGCGGGGCTCCGCGCGCTCTACCTCGCCACGGCGCTGCTCATGTGGGTGTTCGGCCCCGTCCCGATGCTCTCCTGCTCCGTGCTCACGGTGGCCGTGCTCCACAGGCTCGACACCAACTCCATGCCGCTGCACCACCACCGGTTCATGGCGAGGACCAAGGAGGCGTCGGCGTCGGCGGCGACGACGACGGCGCTGCGGCCTGTGGCCGCCGCGAGATCAGCCGTTGCAAGGGGAGGCAGAGCCGGCAATGGCAACACTGTGGCGTTCTCCATGGCTTCTTTCCTTTGCTGATAGTGAGAAATAGTTTCATACTGATTTTACAAATTCCATAATTTTTTTTGTGATTTTCGTTGTAGCTAAAAATTGTGTGGAGATGAATGACAATGGAAGAATTAAATTGCATTTTCTTCATAAGCACCAAATTCTCACATGCTTTGCTTAAAATTTGGTAGCACATTTTGGCATTACCAAATTTTGGTACCGTTGGTTGTATTTAGTTTAATGCCTTACTAAAATTTAGTGTAATTTTCAAGAGTGAAAACTTCTAGAATTACCAAAGTTTGGTAAGGTTAGCATTGGCAAGAATCTGTTTGGTTTGTTAACTTACCAAAAATTAGTAATGCCAAAATTTGCCAAAATTTGGTATGGTTGAAAGTGATAACAAAGTGAATAAGCCCTTAATGTCCAATAACTTAAGATCTGTGCTTTTAAAAAAACTCATCATCTATGGCTTCAGAAAAAGGCTGATAACATGATGTCAGATCAGTGTTGCTTAAATCAGCCAAAAATAAAATGTTAAGGTATTCACAAAATGGAGATAGGTTACCTCTTAGCAGGATCATGGCGCAAGGCATGGCCAGCAGGAATTCATCATTTGCTAAAGCAATGCAGTTAGGTTTGTCATGCCATAACCACTGCATTGCATCATACCTTACATTTTGGCAATGTAACTAGAAAACATGGGCAATCACCTGATCAACCATATTCCACTAAATTGAACTTGCTTTAACCAATGTTACCGTCCTTTGAATTGTATTAAAGCTTACCTTGCTACCACTGCTCATGGAAGGCAGACAATTTTTTCTAAGATAATGAAATAATCATCTTCTGGCCTCTCGAAAGGTCATTTAACTACTGCAACTTCTTCATACCTGCCAGAATCTAGTACTACACAACACAGACATTCGAAGCTGATTATTTCACTCTATTAATACTGACTAAAAGAAAGGAAAAATCTTGTAGGTCAGTCACAATCTTTAGTAATAATGCAGAACAGAGGTATGCAGAAAATGGTAAATGCTATAGTTTACGGACATCTACTGAAATAGTAGAAATTATCTTAAACAATGTTTCAGTACCGGAATATACAGGCTGGTAAGAAGCATGAACTTTGGATGCAAACTTTTGTACATCTGTGGGTGGGAGTTACAGAATATAACCCTTCTAATTAAAACTCTTGCTGCCAATCAGCTACAGTCTGATATCCAATTACAACAACATTTTACTGGTATGTTATGTAGTGAAAGGTGGGGAGGATCTCAACTCCTGTCAATTTACATGGAACAATAATACACCAAGGAAGAAACCACAAATGCAAACCATGAATACCACTGACACTTCAAAGTTAGCTTTTTTCCCCAACCTGGGATTAACAGCCCCAACCTCTAAATATTTTCTTGATGTAACACTAAAATCTCAGAGACAACCAGGTTAGGCAGCAAAAGAAAGTCATCTTTTTAGTTACTCATCATATAATCAGGTGAGCATATGGTTCCTTCTCATGGACATAACAGATTTAGGATGAACAGCACCCAGACTTTTTCACAGCAGAAACATCATCTTTGCCACCAACATTGATGGTCTGTCCTCTTGGTGGAGCAGCAGGGTCATCGCCAATGTCGAGGGCCTTCTTGCTGACCACGCGATAGATCTGAGTTAGCACCTCAGTGAAGGCACTCTCTACGTTCATGGACTCCAACGCGGATGTTTCCATGAAAAAGGTGCTTTCCCTCTCGGCGAAGCCCTTGGCATCCTCGACCGATACGGCCCTAAGGTGACGCAGATCAGCCTTGTTGCCAACAAGCATGATGACGATGTTTGCATCTGTGTGGTCCCGAAGCTCCTTCAACCACCTCTCTACATTCTCAAAGGTGACATGGCGTGTCACATCGTACACGACAAGTGCGCCAACAGCCCCTCGATAGTATGCACTTGTAATCGCCCGATACCTGTTGAGTGAGTACATAAGAACCTTCAGGTCCATACTGAGCACTGAAACTATCAACATAACTGAGATGTCATCAAATGCATGGAGCAGATTCTGAAGAAATTATCAGTATTGTATTGCTAAGAAGAGGCCTAATACTCCTAATGTCAAATGCATGAAGTTCTTTGAGCCACACTAGGCACAGCCATTTGATTGTAAATGGCACAAGAGTAATGCTGTAAACATCAGCATAGAGCTATAAATAAAAAAGGAATGTTCCTAGTGATTCTATAGTTATTGGACGTCCACTCAGGGTATTAGATGGATGGTCAACTGCCAGACAAGGTTTAATTTAGAGCCATAAGATAAACGGACGTTGTAACAGAACAATTTTCTAAATAATGTGAGGAGACAGTAGGATTTGAAATCATATAAAATATCCTTACGAATTATCAAACGCCAAATATATGGCAATAACAGGACATTAGCAATGCAGGTGTAGAATAAAACTGCTCGACAGCGATGGTAGAAAATATACTAGAATCTCAGTCAGAACATAAGTCATACAACGACGTCTTGTACACAGGAAGATTAGCATGCCCCCTGGCTAACATTCCAAGATATGTATTTTACAGGAAAGCAAAATGTAATGACGAATAAAGATTGCGTAAGAAAGGCTATAGTTTTGCTGACTGTACACAATCCAGATATCCAATGCATGGGGCAAAAAAAGAAATATCAATCTTAATCCAATATGCCGGTGTGCCGACACGTAATCCTGAATCACGCAGAAGAGAGCGCACCAGAAACAACCTACGCATTTCCGGTACACACAAATCGCGCAGACTGAACCGTACCCAAAAACGCTGAATTTCCTGGAGAAACGAAGCATGATCAACTTAATCGGCCGTAGTGCCGAACCAAGCAACGCAGGATGATGAACCGATCAGAACAGAGGGCGTGCGGCTATACAAGAGAACGCGAGAAAAGAAAAAAGGAAAAAGAAATGGAAAGGCAGGTGGAGGTGGAGGGTGATGGAGATGGACGGTACCTCTCCTGGCCGGCGGTGTCCCAGATCTGGGCCTTGACGACCTTGTCGTCGACGCGGATGCTCCTGGTGGCGAACTCGACCCCGATGGTGGACTTGGACTCGAGGCTGAACTCGTTGCGGGTGAATCGGGAGAGCAGGTTGGATTTGCCGACCCCGGAGTCGCCGATGAGCACCACCTTGAACAGGTAGTCGTAGTCGTCCTCCGCCCTGTACGCCATCGCCTCGCCCCCACCCCCCTCGACGACAACGACTGCTCGCACGCACACCGGGGGCCCCGCGCGCGGCCGCAAGCGAGAGGAGAGAGGGGACGACGAGAGAGAGAGAGAGAGAGAGAGAGAGAGCCCGCAGGCGAGAGGAGGGGAGGGCGAAGCGGGATGGCGCGCGGGGTGGCGAAGTAGTATATGAGAATAGGAGGTGGAAGAGAGGTGGTGGAGACCAACGTTCTTCGCTTGTTGCAGAGGAGAGGGGGGGCCCCCGGAATAGCAAAACGGGTGGAGCTGTCAGAGGTTTGCCCTTTTTTTTTTTTTGGCACACCCAACACATGCCTGCGGTGACATGCGTCCACCGGCGAGGCGGCCAGCATTCTCCTCTCCTGCTGCACATGGTGGCGATCGGTGCCGGACTGCTGCCTGCCGGTGCCGGAAGCAGGGCATGTTCCTTTGATCCTCTCTTCAGTTCAGGTTCAGGTTCAGGCTGGGAGCTGGGAATGGAAGTTTCAGTCAGATACTTTCCGCAGCTCAATCCTGGCTCTGCCCATAGTGAATAAACTTTGATCGTCAGAGATAAGAAAGAGCAGTGATTTTTTGGACAAAATGATGCCACTCTGTTAGCAGAGCGTGCGTGCACGTTTCTGCTTGCAGTGTGGCTAAGAATTAAGATGCATGTTTCATGTTTGGCACACAGCTTTCTAAGCAAGCTATTGAGAGTTGCAAGCAGTGCTTTTCAAATCAGGGGCTCTCGTGGCACTATCACGGCTTTGGAGGTCAAATGATGGCTCGTGTATAAAATTGTGGTGGCTCTGGAATGAAAAATTGAGGGTTGTTGTGATGTTACTTACAGCTTTTTGGGCACACTGCCATGAAACCGTAAAAATCACGATTCAAAACCTTGGTTGAAATTGTATTATTTTATCAGACTGTGATGAGTCAATACCTATCCTCCTTAGGTTTTCATGTAAACATCCATGCGAAGTATATGAATTAAGCAAATAGTTTGATGAAGTTATTTCAAGGAAAATGTAGAACTTACATCACTAGAGACAGCCGCAGATTCTGAAGATCCATTCACTCAACAAAATCTTCAGCTTGGCAACGCATACTTAGCCACCGTGCTACTTGTTGGCTGCGTCAATGACAACCTGGTCAGATAAACGCTCCGCAGACCATTTCTTCTCACGATTAGGTAGCACCACCTGATAGATCATGCAAAGTTTAGCTACGTTAATAATGAATCTTTACGTGAGCAACAACCGTCCCTGTAGGACGATCAAACACTCCATTTCTCTGGCATCCTTGTTTTCCCAGAAATGGCATGACAAAATATCCATTGCTGCTATCTTCAGCTTGCTTTACCAACACCAGTATTCGAGTTCAACAGAGAATACATGCACTATATTTACACCATCCACAGTACCGGCAGGCCATGTTCCTTCTTCAGTTCAGATTCAGGCACATAGGAATGAAAGTTTTTCTCAGATACTTTCAGCAATTCAATTTCTAGTTCTGCCCAACGAGGAAAAAACTTGAGAGAGAGGTTGCATATGGCCGTGTGAAAAGGTCACTCAGCGTGCAGTCAGGCACGTTTCTGCTTGTTGTGTGGCTAAGAAGCATGTTTAGTTCACAGATTTCTAAAAAAAGGATGTTGGAAGTTGAGAGCAAAGTTTTAAACCAGGGGCTATGGCAGATTCTATCACAGTTTTTCAGGTCAAATGATAAGCTCCTCTAGTGTGTAAAATTGTGGCTCTAGAATGAAAAAATGTGAGCTATTGCGACGTTGTGGCTTTTGGGCACAATGCCATGAAACCACAAAAATCGCGATTCAAACCTTGGTTGAAATAGTTTTATTTTATGATCAAGACCGCCAAGAGCCAACAACTACCATCCATATGTTTCCCATGTAAACTTTCAGGCAAAGGATATGAATTGAGCAACTAGTCTGATAAAGTATTGAAAAAAGTATTGAAAGGAAATGTAGAACTTACAACACTAGAGAGAGCCGCAGATCTGAAGATGTCTGAAGATGCCTCAACTGTTAGACTTCACTGAACAAAAAACTTCACGTTGGCAACACGTCCTCAGCCACTGTGCTACTTGCCGGCCTCACCATGATAACAACCTGACCAGATACACGATATGTTCCACAGATCATTTCTTCTCACAATATATAGCTGCACCTGATATATCATGCAAAGTTTAGCTGCATTAATAATGAATCTTTATGTGAATACCAACTGCTCTTGTAAGCCCAGCAGACACTCCATTTCTCTGGCATGCATATTTTCACAGAAATGGAATAACAAAATATCCATTGCAGCTATCTTCTGCTTGCTTTACCAACACCAATATTTGAGTTCAACACAGAATACTTGCCCTGAATATTTACATCCTCCTTGATTTCAAACGCATACCTGGTTACAGGAAAACAAAGTAGTTACAATTTTTATAATTTGTTGGTGGCCTAAAACTAAAATAACTATGACCCTTGATTTTCAGTATAGCTCAGTTGAACTGGTACCTTAGATGACAATAACAGGAGAGGATTAACACCTTGTTGTCCAAACTTCTTCAGATCTACATGCCTCAGCAAACTTGTGCCTTGAGACTGTTGAGCTAAGCTACCATCTGTTCATCACATGACACTGGAATTATGCTCTTGTATATTATGTTTTTGTCTAGGTATCACTTCTTCACTCAGCACAGAAACAATCACCAACTCATGTAATCTTTTTGAAATGGTGGCTTAGTAGAAGGCCTGTAGGCGACATGACCAGAGTGAGTCATCATGATATCTACTATATTTAGTTTGTAGCCTGCATTGCACCATGTCTGTTGTGTTGTCAACTACAGATCCTTCAGGGATACATTGCACTATAAATCTAATTAGTCATCACCAGTAATCTCCACATGAACAAGAACCACTGCTAAAGTGGTGAAAGCGGTTAGAATCACGCAATATGATCAGCCTGCCCTCAATTTCAGAGATATACTTGAAAGCATTGTGACAGTCTCCACATACCCTGAGGTTCTTTATCACTCGGATAGGCCTCCCAGGAGGAATATTTAAAATTCCGTAAGCAACAGCAAGCTTTTCACTGTGATACTTGAGCATGTGTTCCTTCTCTTCCTCCTCCACATCATGCAAAACCATATCTGTAGCTGATACATAGCCAGCTTTCTTCATTCTCATGTCAAGGTCTTCTAAGAAAGCATATATCTTTTCTTTCTCAGGGTGCACACAATCACCAGCTGAGAAAGTGTGGACTTTATTCTGTACTTCAATCCAACTGAATCCAGGCACCTTCTTCACACCCCGCTCCTCCATCATAACTCTCATTTTCCCTACATCACGCCATTTCCCAGAAGATGCATATATATTTGAAAGCAAGACATACATGCCAGCGTTTTCAGGCTCCAACTCAAATATTTTCTCAGCTGCGCTCCTGCCTAGTTCAGGATTGCGGTGGATCCGACTTGCACCTAGCAATGCACCCCACATGGTCGAATCTGGCTCAAATGGCATGTCCTTCATAAGATCATGTGCTTCACCCAATCGTCCAGCCCGCCCAAGGAGGTCTATCATACACGTATAGTGCTCAGGTTTTGCTGTCACACCAAAATCGTGGTGCATTGAGTAGAAGTATGAAATGCCTTTCTCAACCAAGCCAGAATGGCTACATGCTGCAAGCACTCCAACCTGAAAGTTAAAATTACCCACACCATGAGTATAGAACAAGGGAACGAATCCTCTTGTTTATTACTACTAAAATGGAAAATAGGGTGTTCTTTTTACTATTACTTTTTACTAAACTGGGCTAGTTCTCACTGTTGACATTTATAATAAATATTTTATCAAAAGTGGGTGAACTTGCTATAGATTTAGTCAACCATTTATAGGAGATAAACTGAACTTAGTTATCGGCAAATTGGTGTGCTAGCACTTAGCAGAGCCGATTGCATGTGGTACACTTTTCTGATCAATATACTTAAAAAGGCATTTTCCAGGGAACAAATTCTTACCAGAGTAATATCATCTGGCTTGGTGGATGTTGTCCTCATCGTATCAAAAATTTCAAGTGCTTCCTTTCCAAAACCATGTCGTGCGTAACCAGCAATCATAGTATTCCATGAAACTACATCCCTCTCTTCCATTTCCTCAAACGCATTCCGTGCATCCTCCATGTTCCCACATTTAAAGTACATAGCAAGGAGTGCATTCCCAACAAAACATCCCACCCCATAACCAGCCCTAATCAATCTCCCATGAAGCTGCATTCCACATTCAAGTGCAGCAATGTCAGCACACGTGCTCAACACACAAGCGAATGCTGATCTATTCACCCATTCACCACACCGCCCCATTTCAATAAACAACTGCAGGGTTTCCTCACTGCAACCACCCTGAGAATATGCAGCCAGCATTGCAGCCCAGGAGACTGCATCCTTCTGTGGCATCATGTCAAAAACTGCCTTTGCCTCCTCCAACATCCCTACCTGAGCATACCCTGTCAACATTGTGTTCCACGATGCCACATTCCTGCAGGGCATCATATTGAATAGTTCTTTTGCTTCATCCATCATCCTCCGCTGAACATAGGCCGCCACCATTGCGTTCCAAGACACAGCGTTCCTCTCTGGCATGGCATCAAACACTCTCCTGGCCTCCTCTAACATTCCATTTTGAGCATACCCAGACACGACTGCAGTCCATGTGAATACATCCCTCACTGGAGCTGCATCAAACAACCTTCTCGCCTCCACCATATCCCCTCTTCTTGCATAACCCGAGACCATAATATTCCAGGATACGACATCCCTCGCTGGCATCCTATCAAATAGCTCCCTTGCCTCTGCCATCTTACCCCACTGCACATACCCCGACATCAGTGCGTTCCAAGAGATTGCATCCCACTCTGTCCTTGAATTAAACAAACCCCTCGCTTCCTCAACCCGTCCATTCCTGACATACGCCGCAAGCATGCCATTCCATGAGACGGCGTCCTTCTCCGGTGCAAGATCAAAGTAGTGCCGCGCGAGCGACACAAGTCCGTGGTTGGCATGGGACGAGATCATGACGTTGTAGGTGACCGAATCCTTCAAGGGCATTTCGTCGAACAGGCCGCGCGCGTCGGCGAGGGACGACGAGACCGCCATCGCGTGGAGGAGGGTGTTGTAGGAGAAGGTGTCCGGTCGCGGGATGGCGCGGAAGAGGGAGACCGCCAGCGGGAGGCGGCCGTTGGCGGCGTATCCGGCGAGCATGGCGTTGTAGGTGGAGGTAGAGCGGCGGGGCATCGCGGCGAAGAGGCGCTCGGCGTCGGTGACCCGGCCGGCGCGCATGTGCGCCGTGATGGCCTTGTTGCGCCGGATCACCTCCGCGTCGAGGTTCCCCGAGGAGGACGAGGCGTCTCCGGCGGCCGGCCGCCTGTGGCTCCTCTGCCGCGCCGCGGAACGGAGGTGGCGGGAAGGGAGCATGGTGGCGCCCTCGAAGTTCAAACTCCGTAGAGAACAGCGTCTGTCATGGGGACAGAGGATTCTCGACGGCGCTGGCGCAAAACGAGGCTGTGGAGAAGACGGCGGCGGTGGGAGCAGAGCTCGCGCGACGCGACGACGCGGGAGACGGCGAGCGGACGTGGGGAGCGGTGATGGCGGCGGAGAAGAGGTTGGGCTGCCAGGCCCAACTCGCGGAACGGCCCAACGTTGTCGTATTTTCTTGTGTGGGCTTCGAAGGAAATTTACTTTTCCTTGTTTTTTTTCCATTTCCGATGAAACGGGCTCAAACCGACCCATCATCCAAGCGCATTTTTAGGGCCCATCTTGGGAAAAAAAGAAATATACGGGTCGGTTTTTGAACTGAATGACTCTGAGAAGTTGATTGATGAACAATAAATGGTCTGAATGTCAGCCCTATTCAGATTACTTAATTTCTGTTCAATTTATTCTAAGTTTGTTTACAATTTGAATCGAGTAAATCGCGTTGGTAGTATAATAACTTTAGTGAGATCTACTTCGTGCCATGATTTGCAACAAATGTCCTCATCGGTTACTCATATTCCATAATAAACAAAAATTAATTTACAGGTAAACTTTTATACATGTGTTTTTAGCAACTTAAAAGTTAATGTAAAAAAACCACGTTGAAAATATCTTAAAATTAGCTTCAAAATTAAATTTAAAAATATAAATTTTGGTTTTTCTTTGGTTTATTAGGGCAACTTAAAATATCTCAACCGGTCACATGGGTATATTATTTCGTTTATAACTGATTATAAGCCATTACTTTTATTAGCAACTTAAAAAATAATCTATACATAAAACTTTTATATATGTGTTGTGCAAAATAAATTATGTTGAAAACAATTATAATCAATTCTAAAATTAAAATTAAATTGTATTTTTGATCTTGACGGCGGCAGCCATGGATGACATGGTGGGTATTCACCAAACATATTGCCCATTGGTTTTTCTTTTGCTACGAGCATAAAAATTTTGGTGTTCGAGTTAATCGAATTTCACAATATCATTTAAATTCATTCCAGTCTGCTCTATTTTCTTAACAAGGATTTCTCATTCAAAAT
The DNA here is from genome assembly GCA_008326285.1 of Oryza officinalis. Taxonomy (NCBI): domain Eukaryota; kingdom Viridiplantae; phylum Streptophyta; class Magnoliopsida; order Poales; family Poaceae; genus Oryza; species Oryza officinalis. The sequence continues at coordinate 17,298,622 of BDMV01000009.1, forward strand.
AAATACAACGACGTGAGCATAGCTCAACTGGACTGGTTAGGTTCCTTATGATGGAACTAGCCCACTTGAATTCAACTTCTAAATTTGACACGGGTGATTGTATTTATGACTAATTATTTTTTTAATGATAGATGACGTATCTATCGATAGTGAGATGTTAATGGTGACTTTGTCATTCTCAAGATATGTCGATTCAGTCTTCCGAAGGTCCCTATAGGAATAGGATGTATGTACGTGCTTTGCTTTTATAGGAATGAGTGTACGTGTGTCGTGATGACTTTATCAATTTCAAAATATATCAACCCAGTCTTTCGAACGTGTCTACAAGGAAAAGGTATAGGTACGTGTGTTTATAAAAATGAGTGTACGTACGTTATGAGCGTCTAGGTTTATAATGTGTTTTTTTTAAAAAAATACAACGACAATGATTTCAACTGATTGTCGGAGTATCGGGCAAAGATTTCGTCGAGAATATACCACGACAATGACGTCAAGAACAGCATCTGCCACAAGCACAGTATCTTTCTGCTATTTTAGATTTTTCTCCTGTGGCCCAAAAATGTGACAAAAAAGTTGCAAAAAGAAAAAATGAAAAAAATATATCCTCGTCGAGGGCCCAAAAGGCCCAAATCCTCCATCCACATCTCTTCCGACTTCAGACAAGTTGCGCTCGCCGCTCGCCGCCGCTTCGACGGAGATGGGCGGCGGCGCCGCCGCCGTAGTGGCCCTGCTCGCGGCCACTCGCCGGCGCCCCCTCGCTGCCGCCCCGCTCGCTTTCCTCCTCCCTCGCGCGGCCAGCGCGGGGATCCACGAGGCTGCCGCTCCGGCGGCGGAGGAGGAGAAGGGGAGGGCCCGGAGGAGGCGGAGGAGGAGCAGCAGCCGCCGCCTTCTCGGGCCGGATATCCCCGACGCTTGGGACCCCCCACCGCGCTCCGCGGCGCGGCCGCCTCCCCCGAGCGGCGCCGGAGGTAAGCCGCGGGTTTGTTGATGCTTTGCTTGAAGGAGTGGGTCTTCTCTACGCTAGGCGTGTCCGCGTGTGCTTCATCGACCAGTGATTCCGCCGGAGATGCCATTCTAGTGGCTTTGGGGTTAATAGATGAGTTTTGAGAGCGTGTTGCAGATGCTTAGCTTCAGTTCTCGCTTGATTGGTGCAGAACCCACTTCCAGATCCTGTAGCAGTTTAGTGTCGAAAGACTTGCTGTTGTTGCTAATGAATGATGACATCCCAGAATGTTAATTCAAGTGGAATGAATGCAAGTGTTGGTTTTTTAGTAGCCCTACTTGGTTGCTGTAAGCACCTGAAAAATGGAAAGGTGCAGTAGGGAAAAAAATTACAGATTTACTTGAGCCAAGCTGAAAGCCTGAAACCATGCTGTACAGTATAGATTAGTGTTATTTCGCGACTGCAATATTCTTGGATTTAGTTGGTGTAAGGTTGTATGCAAATTTCTAGGTTTGATACCCTTCATGGTTGTGGACTCGCTTCCATTTCCATGAAAAGAATGTGAAGCTTCAGTTCTTCACAATTGATGGGTCATAGAAGGAGCCTTGTGTTATTATCCTTTAGCATCTTACGCTAATGATTTGATGATCTGAACATGTACTTTTGTCTTTGTCATAGTTGATTATGAGTCCACTGCGACCATTATTGATGGCAAGTCTGTCGCAGAAGACATAAGGTTTCAGATCGCTGAAGAAGTTCGTCAAATGAAAAATGCAGTGGGGCATATGCCTGGCCTAGCTGTTGTATTGGTTGGCGATAGAAGGGACTCTGAGTCATACGTGCGATACAAAATAAAGGGCTGTGAGGAGGTTGGAATAAAGTCTTTGTTGGCGGAGTTGCCTGGGAACTGTACGGAAGATGTAGTGGTGGATTCTGTGTCAAGATTCAATGAAGATCCATCTGTTCATGGCATTCTTGTGCAACTACCTCTACCACAGGTAATTACTGTCTAGTGTTCTAGTGTTGCATTTGCATGAAGTTGGATTTAGTTTGTAGATTGATATTATGAAAACCTTACATTTACCCCAATTAGATGATTGTTTCATTTGTTGATTAATGCAAACTACCTTTGTTCTCATTGTAATAGGCAGACAACTTCAGTTATCTTTTATTTAGTTTTCATTTTCAGTATGTTTGTCAAGATGCAGTTTACTTTACATCCATGCTTTGCTTTTTCATTTTCAATATTGTATAATAAACACCAAACTAGCTATTCAACACGGTGATTTTGTATACAGCATATGGATGAGGAAAGGATTCTGAGCGCTATTAGCCTAGAAAAGGATGTTGATGGTTTCCATCCATTGAATGTTGGTAATCTTGCCCTCAGAAGCCGGAAACCTTTATTTGTGCCCTGTGCTGCAAAGGCTTGCCTTGAGTTATTGCTCCAATCTGGGATTGAACTCATGGGAAAACATGTCACTGTGATTGGGAGAAGCAAAGTTGTCGGGTTGCCCACTTCTTTACTTTTACAAGTAAAGCCTAGTTATTACCTTGGTTATTCTTCGTTATCTTGAGGACTGTATTGTAACAAACTAACAGTATTTTTCTCTCCCAGAGACATCATGCCACTGTTAGTATTATCCATGCTTTCACAACAAATCCAGAACAGATTACTCGTCAATCTGATATTGTGATCTCAGCAGCTGGAGTGGCCAATCTTGTAAGAGGAAGCTGGCTAAAGAAAGGTGCAGTTGTGATCGATGTTGGAACAAACCCAATCGAGGTAAAGGAAATGTTGTTTTTAGTAGTTCTGTATATGCTTGATTTACAACGACTACAGTACTGTTGGTGTTATTATCTAACATATCCATTTTTAATAGCATCAAAATCAATGATATAAACATTACTTTTGTTGAATCCGTCTAGTTTAGTTGGTATTCTGCTTATGAATCTGTCTCAACCCATATGTCCTGAATGTTAATTGATATAGACAGCTAACCATGCCTCCTACTGAACTTTTTTCATGAGTGCAGTTCTGGATTTGTACATCAATGCGCTTTCCCCTTTTTTTGACACTACTTATTTCTACCCATTTAGCCATAACTACTTATGATACTCTTTCATAGGATCCAACCAGTGATTACGGCTATCGATTAACTGGAGATGTCTGCTTCGAAGAAGCTGTGAAGGTGGCCTCTGCTATAACTCCAGTTCCTGGTGGTGTGGGACCGGTGACCATTGCGATGCTTCTTGCGAATACACTTGACTCGGCGAAACTAGCTTATGGCTTAGCTATTGAACCCCATGAATTCTAATCTTGCTTTACTTTGCCTTTGTAAATTACTTTTTTTTCCTTTTTATGGCTCGTTGCTCTCACTTTTGGCTGTATAGAGCTGGGATGTAAGTGTAACATACATTTTGCTGAATAAATATTGTATGATTAGCATGCCCATGCTTGCAATAAGTATCTTCTGTTGGATCGTAGGAAGAATATGAACCAGCATTCAGAAAGGAAGTTAACACAGACACAACTAGTATTATTTCCAAATGGGCTGGATATCATTATTAATTTTCATTTGGAGTCTGATATATGATTATGAGAGTGCAGAAAACAATTTTGCACTGGCTGAATCTATGATCCTAAGGATCTTATCTTAACTAATGAAAAGTGAAACCTAATATGCAACTAGAATGTGTCACATCATCCAATAAATATTAGCTATCGGATTCATTAAATGACAAAAAAAAAGCTAAAATCAATTTTGGCCATAGGAAATGACAAAAAAAAGCTAAAATCAATTTTGGCCATGGGATGAAACTTAATAGTAGTAAACAACATAATGTGTTATAGACCCTTCTAGTAGAGTATGGAAGAATTATTTGCTTGAGATGGTACAAAGGTATTATAATTTACAAATATAGGTATAATCACTTGCTCTAATCAAAACATAGTGTGTATATAAGGATACAAAGTGATTACTGATGGACGTGTGGAGCTTGGTGCAGAGAGAGAAGATGTGATTTTTTTGTACTTAGGCATATAATAACATGTATAATGTACAAATCGATCATTTGCTTATAATTATATTACAAATACACCTTTAGATTCAAATAATTACAAAGTAAAATATGTAAACATAGTACTCTAAATTTTATAAATTTAATTAAACCTGTGTATTCCTAACCCTAAAAATACTCAAAATTTAAAATTGTGTATCCATACAAAATGTATGTCCATATGATTAATTTAGTTTTATATCAGCAAATTAGGTTTTGAACAAGTTCAGATGTTTTATATGTTTCGAATAACTATTTATTAATTTCATAATATCGTTAATATATTTTTTTGCACACCATTCATGACATGATGGCTATAGTCGCGTAAATGCGCAACTTAATACACTAGTGAGCAGTGATTCACTTTAAAAACACACTGCATGCAGGAGTGTTTGTAATGAACTTATAAAAGATTTCACGGACTTAAAGATGGACATCCAGGAAAACTGAAACAGAAAAGAATAAGCTGATTGCAACACTTTATAGCCTGTTCCCCACTACAAAACATGAACAAAATGCTAATTCCAGTGTACTTCAACAGTCATCTGAAGGGAAAAAAAATGATCATCTGAAGCTCAAAGCCTCCAATCGTATATCTTGCAAGATGCGCGAAATACAGAGCTTGGAACTCAAAAGTTAGCGGGGGCCGCTCATTAATAAAAAAGAGAGGAGGAAATAACGGGAGAATTAAATTTATTTATTTACTTATTTATTACATAAAACACTTACAAAAACATGTCTAATGCCGCGAACTAGATGATACATTAGGGGCTATGACCATTGCATTTCATGTTGTAAAGAAAAAGAGAAGTTCCTTTTGCAACATAATTGTTGTACTCTATTGTTTTGCCCAGTTTAGCTTGATAATTCATATTAGTTCAATTTTCTGCTCTGCCACCCAAGATTGGTTCGGCTCCAGTTGTAATGTTTCGATCTGCATCAGCAATTGATCATATCATTAGTAAAAACTACAAACTAATTATCAACATGCTTTTCTTAAAATTTCATTTGTGGTGTCTATAATTGTTAGCGAAACTTCATGTGCATTTGTTAATTTATATTAGTTGTCATACCTTTGCATTTTCAACACAGACAAAATCTTTGTAACACGCCTCCATCTGCAAGTGAGGATTCCACAGCACTGCATCTGACCAACTGTATTTAAAAATTAGCTACAATTTAATCATGCAATCTTTATAGAGTTTAAATGATTCCTCTTTTAACAAATCAATTTAGCGTACTTCACATTTGATATCACAATTTTGTCACCCAATCCATTGTCCAGGGTGAGCTCACTCGGCGCACCAAGGTAAATGCAGTCGACAAATCCTGGAAAAGTCACCTCTTCCCTGTATCATATGAAGTGGCTGAGAAGTATGTCTAATATTTACATTGTGTTCAACATATTACACAATTAAAAGGAGTGTACATTTGTTCCCATTTCCCAAGTTCAACACAGGTTAGAAAAAAAAGACAAGCAATGCAATGGCCAACAGCACCGAGCAGCTAACAGTGCCCACCCCCACCATCTAGAAAAGTGACAAATTCAGTAAGATAAGACAAGGCAAGGCTCATTACAGTTTCTCATAACCCTCCAAGATTGGACATATGTGATGTGGAGGGAGAAGATTGTCACAGCAATCCTCTAGGAACAAATAAATGATGTCACATTTTTTCCCAACCTGTTAAAACCAGGAATGAACACCCTAGGAGGAATCAGAAATTCAGAATATAGCTCTTATTTTCCACTAATGTGGTGAACCATTTAGGGAAACTGGGAAAGAAATATACTACTGGAAAAATGTGGGATCATGGGGGGTTTCAAATGTTACTGTAGTATAGAAGAACAAAATATAAACAGAAATAACAATAGACTAATCAAAGTGCAAACTGACCTCTCTTCTTTCCCCTCCAAAGGGTTTTTGGGATCGGGATCCTTATTTAGGGTCTTACAACCTTTGAGACCTTTCACTGAAACACTAGAAATTGAAGCCTGTACAACCAAATACTTGAGAATTAACAATGATGTGCCTGATAAACAAAAAAAAGATTTCATTTCCTTCATGAAACTGCAACTTACACTGAAATAGCTGTGGAGTGCCGAGTTAAATGAAAAAGGTTTATCATCTGTATTTGTTATTTTCAGGGTTGTTGACAGGCTTGTAGAGTGCAATGCAACCTGCAAGACAATTAATTGGAATTGGTGAATTGCAGCTGTTGAATAGTGCTGATAAGATTCTGGTTTTGCAGAGAGCAGCAAGGCACAATGGCACATAGACACATAGTATGATAGCAGGGTTTAACCTTATAGAGAGCTTGGAAGCTAAAATCCCACATTGAACGGCTATAAGAGTCATCTTTTAGTTCCAAAGTTACAGCTGGATCTCCTTCATTAGCTTCTGAATCAGTGATAGACCAATTCATGTTCCTTGCAAATCCATGCTGTAAAAAAAAGTGAAATTAGACTTGCTTAAAATAGGGTTCAGCATAAATCGTTTTTTCTGCAGTAGCTGGTGAATGTGCATGAACATTAACTTGTCAAAACCATGGTACATGTAAAACTATATAAGAACGACTAGTTGTATCGCGTACTGCACAGAAGGTAAAGGAATGTATAATGTTGGCAGGCTGCAGGTAGTTCATTTCAGGCTAACTTGGCGTCCCTGCTTAACATGTTACTGCATGTATTTCCCAGATTGATGTACATATTAAATGTGACATCAATCTGAAATATGATATCATTCACTTGGCCGTATCAAAGTTTGTTTAGTTATATGCTTTGATGAAAATTTAAATATATTAGTTTCTTTCCTATCTGAATGGCTACAACAGAAAATGGGTTTCACAAACCTGCTGCATGGTACCAGGACCGAATTGGGGGAAGCAATGTGGGATTCCACCACTGGTTTCAGGAAAGAAGATGGTTAGCATGACATTTGTTAAGCTTCAGATAATTTATCCCAAACTCCAGGGCCAACCTGATGGGTTTCTGGCCGTTGAACACCGCATCTGGTCTGACAAATAGGAGGTCTTTTCCACTGGGGACTTTCCAAGATGTTATGCAGGCTCCAAATAGATAAATTTCAGCTTCACTTCATGCATAAAATAAGCACACAATTAACACATTGAGAAAAGTACAAAACCTGATAGCACACCTTTGTTGTGTCAATTCAAAGAAACTGAGAGTAACTCGAAACTTTGAAGGGCAAGTTAGGAGGTACCCAAGATCCTAAATTATGCAAATCTGGACCATTCAATATCATCTAAAGATTATCCAACTCTAGCAATTCATGGCTCGTAGAGTTATTTTGTACTAGCTGACTAATCACACAGCACAGTGGAAAAGATTGGACTTGAATGGCAAGTTGCGCAATAAATCATTGTGACATCAGTGTGTTTTTCAAAACACGTGGCAAATGCTCCTGCTTCATTTTTCACTGAAACCATTTTGTTCTCTCAGTATATCTCAAAGCTTTCAGTATCATAGCAGCTGTACGATTATATTATGTAGTGCACAGTTCCATCTCCCGGTGCCAAATTCTGAACAATGAACCTTCCATTCCAGCCTTGTGAAACCACTTCCGTAATCTTCATAGTCAAACAATAAAGTAGTTTGTAGAAAATAAGAAGACCAAACCATAAAAATTCACCATTGCAAAAATTCATTTCTTTTCCAGTTTTTGAGTATTGGCCAGAGAAATATCCAGAAACTAAAAGCAACTGAATGGTAAATTATTATCCCAATCAGTTCTTCTGCTACTCATGCCGCATTACGCAGTTCAGTGCAGTCCAAATCTTTATCTCATCCCTACAAAAAGCACAACCAAGTCCCCTCATCTTTGGCACCATACATCCAACATTCCTACTCATAAACCAAACTACCACAAGCCCTCCAAGAAGCTCACACAAGTTATCCACCCCAAAAATTTCGCCTTAAAAAAAAACCCCAAATCAACCAAACCTAGAATTACCTCCCATGCGGGGACTTGAGGTCGATCTTTGCAAGCCCGCCATTGCCCTCGGATACCGCCAGGCCGGGCGCGTACACCTTCCGCCCCACGCTGGCCATGGCCACCACCCTCCTAGAGCGCCTGCATCCATCCAAGAACGCCCCCAAAAACCAGACACCACCACCAGGGATCAATCCTTCGCACGCACAGAGATCGATTTGAACCAGTACAGGTCAGGGGCACAGAGATTAGTACCTGAACCGTCGAGGTGAATTGGAGGAGACAGAGACGGAGACGGAGAAGGCGGAGGGGAGGGTGAGCGCGCAAGAAGCCGCCATTTCTGCTTGGTTGAGGGGGGAGATGCTGAGCTGAGACTTCGGAGGTGTTTTGCCTAGTTTAGAGTGGCAGGAGTCTTGGATCTTCTGTGGGAACTGTCTGTTGTCATCATTGTGCCTTTTCTTCTTTTTAAGGAAGATGAATCACACAGGTGAGAATGCACACAACTAAAAATTATGGTAAACAAGAAAATGGAATTGTTAACTTTCATTCAATAGAAATTCGGGATGGATTTCTGTCAAATGCTCCACCGTTGGATCCACGTTATGATTCATGTTGTACTTCTTTTCCTTCAGCTCCGATAAGATGGTGCAGATTCCAGCAAGATGGTGGCAGACCGATTAGTTAGAGTCGGGTTGGGGAAGGGGGGTTGGGGGAGGAGGAAGAGGGGGAAGTTAGCAACGGAACAGGTAGGAGGTGTTATTGAAGCTGTGCGATCTATGGCAGATGGTGGACTGGTAATAGCGGCGAGGGCAAAGTAAAGAGAGTGGTTAGGAGGCGAGGGAGATGGAGGCATCTCCGTTAGCAAGGGAGCTTCCGAAGATGTGGAAAACAACAAGATGGGGGCAGCACCATGGGCTTAAGGAGGAGGAGAGCCGAGAAGGCGAAAGGGAAGGGGAAGTTATGGTGGGCCTTGTTGGCACTCTTGGCTTCTTTCAGGTGCTGGCGAGGCTGGACGATGGTGACAAAGGATCGGGCGGAGGAAGTGAACTTGATCTTTCAATCGAGATTGGTGGCTCAATCATGTGGGATGGGAGAAGGAGAAAGGGAGTTAGGGGCAATTCGGAAGAGCTTGCTGCTGCAACAGCCAGACAACATCATTTACAACAGCTGCAACCAATCAAGTCTGTCCGCTCTGCAGTTGAAGTGGCGAGGCTGCACAGTGTAGCCACGACGTTGCAAGTAGTCCCATTGAATAGCCTCTTAGGTTTTAGGCGATACACGAATCTTAAAGCAGATTCAATGGTCCAAAAAGTACAAGTTGTATGGTTGGATTTTCTATCACAGACATTCCCATAAAAAAAGAGCCAATTTGTTTAGTATCATCACAAATAATACAAAATTGAAAAATACCATTGATTGTGCCTATACTTCCTATTCGAGATTTTGTGGAAAAGAATTTAACCTATATGTTGTGACATTTAATTAGTAGAAAAACAATTGCTTTATCACGGTTGGTGTTGCATGTGTAAGCAACATGCAGGAGCGGAGCTGGCATGTAAGCATTGGGATCATATAATGCCAATAACTTCTTGCTAAACCAAGTACTAATGCACATTAGGAATAGAAAATTGATGTTATAAAACACCGTTATATTTGAAGATTGGCCCGAAAATATAATGGCCGACAACGATACACCATTATGCACTTAATTTTAAAATACGCCGATGTAGTATCTTGGAGGTGCTCATAAGATAAATTATGTGTTTATAAGGATAAATGTGCGTATGTGTATGTGAATGATTGCGTTTATACTGGTTTTAACCCGGAAGTTCTTACTAGCCAATTTCAATTGAAAATATAGATGTGTAGTAGGGTAAGTCAGAGCAATTACCATTTCATCTCATGCACCACTGCAATTGTGCAAATGTGCAATAGCGGCATGCTGCTCTCTCTCTCTCTCTCTTTAACAAAAGCACACACATCAGCCTAGAGTCTGCTACAGAGAAGATCCTTGATGCTTCGCCTAGCATGTTTTTGTGGCATTCAGGGAGGCACAAAATGCAATTGTCCCATCCGAACAAATTTATTCTGGGATATGCCTTTTGAACGACTGAAAGGCCTCGGCTGGAGGATATCTCCATGCATAATTTCTTTTGATTCTTGTCTCGCTCTTCTGTATTTCTGTTCTCTCCCATATTCCTGCTCTCATCTGAATGCTAAGGCATTTGTTTGAAATCTAGAAATTTCGATGAATTTTCACATGAATTTCATATTTTACAGTTTAATTGTTGCAGGAATAGGAGAATATCTCCATGTTCGAAACAGAAGCGCTCAAAAGTTGATACATACTTCTATTTATTCAGAAATGTATCTCACTTTCTGACATGAAACAGCCAAGGTACCATAGATCAATGATCATCCTGAATGGTATCCTAGGAGAAACAATCAGGCAGGGGGCTTGCGGCAAGGCGACCCATTGTCCCCTCTCCTCTTTATCCTGGCAATAGACCCACTCCAGCAATTGCTTGACAAGGCCACTAAAACAGGGATAATAAGCAAGCTGCGAGGTAGGCCAGTACGCTTCTGCATGTCCATGTACGCTAATGACGCGACTGTCTTCATAAACCCGATCAAAGAGGATGTGTGAGCGTTCGCTGATCTACTCAATCGTTTCGGCAAAACAACAGGATTATGCACAAACCTACAAAAGTCCCACGTAGCCCCGATTAGATGTGATGACCTGGACCTAGACGATATCCTACAAGACACGCCAGCCACCAGAGCCAACTTTCCAATGAAGTACCTAGGATTGCCTCTGACTACTAGTAGGATACGAAGAGGAGACCTCCAACCGCTTTACAAAAATTTGATGAGCCGCATAGCTAGGTGTTGACAAAAAATTCGCGTCCGGCCGATAGTGCTAAATCTGCGTTGACACAAACCGTGTCGAAACACACAAAGGCCTAGGAGATCTTCTTAGCTCTAGTGCAGGTCCTAAAATTGATGAGATGCGGGCGTGCCAGTCAATTTGATCCTGCAACTGAGGATATATAAACAGCAGATCAAAGAGCCGATCGGCTGACAAGCCGATGGAGTAATTACAGCAGATGTCGATACTAGCCGATGTCGATAGGATTTTGAACAATCGGCTATATATCCAATGTAGATTCTGACACTTGATGTAAATAACGATATAAAGACAATCGGCTAATGATAATGCAATAAAACAATAATATAATCCAATAGAAATCAATCAGCTAATAGTGATATGATAGAATAAACGTTGATCCGAAGGCTAAAACATACATCGGCTGGAGGTCCGATGTCATTAAATCCAAACAATTAGATAATCAATGAAACCTTTGTTGTCATCGGCTAAATTCAACTTGTATGTAATCCTTGTGAGCCGGTGCAACATCCAGATAACTCATCGGCTGAAACCCCGATGAAACTCTTATTGGCAATCAAAAAACAGGCTAGAGATTATGGTTCTAAGCATGACTAGGGCTGATGCAGCGCAAAGTATGAAAATAAACATAATATCTAGACAATCCAGTATTCGACTGATTTTCAGAGTGGTAGATATCTTAGCTAATCTAGATCGACAAAACAATTTAGTCGATACCGACAAAACCCTAGAAAAAATATGATCGATACAAGTAAATTGAATAATCGACTTAGGTTAAATAAGATATATGATAAATAGGTAGGCAAATATATCAACCGAACCAGAGCGATCCAACAGGTCAAAGCGATGCAGCCTTGAACAACACCAATGTAGTCGATAGAATTGCCAAGACTGGCGGAACGTAGGACTTACCCCTTTGCCAGAGATTAAAAGCCGATGCAGCCCCGTGTCAGGTGTCAAGTTCCGCCGGTTGATAAATAAAAATCTCGGGAAAGAGAGTGGCAATGCACCAAGAGTAGTTGTATTGATCGAGAGATATCTTACAAAGATCCCGGGTGTACATATTTATACCCATGGGTAGATATCAGTCCTTATTGGACAAGACACAAACTTTCCTAAAGATAAAGTAAAAGATATAAGTCCTATTCGGACTCTAAACAATCTTCCCTAAAAGTAAAAGGAAACTAATTGATTCTGCCTAATTAATAGATAACTTGTCATATTACATTCTCCTCGAACTCGGTCTCTTCTGGATAAGCTTCCTTCAATTGATTAATTTTTTAACCGAATCCATCAAGAATTCAACTGCTGACGACCGAGAATTCTCATCGGCCAATCTTAGGACTCTGAAACCGATACTGACTCTAGGCTGATGATGACTTCAGGGCTTACTAAATTTTGGCTTTAACACTAGGTGGCAGGGAAAACACATTGGGCTGGCGGGACGTTCTGCTCTGGTAAAGTCGGTCCTTACGTCACAACCTATCTTCCTCCTGACGGGCCTAAAAGCATCCAAAGAGTCCCTTGAGGCCCTTAACAAACAAAGGAGAAAGTTCCTTTGGACAGGTGGAGAAACCTTGACAGAGGGGAAATGTAAGGTCAACTGGATGCAAACCTGCCTCCCCATGAACGTTGATGAGCTGGACATCCTAAACCTTGAAAAGTTCGCAAAAGCCTTACACCTGCGATGGCTCTGGCACGAGTGGAAGTCACCGGAAAAGGCATGGGTGGGAACAGGAACTCCATGTGATGACACTGACAAGCTTCTTTTCACAGCAGCGACAACCATAATAATTGGCGATGGAACAAAAATAAGCTTCTAGGACTCGGCCTGGCTACAAGGGCGAAGACTAAGGGACGTGGCGCCGCTGGTCTATGCGATTTCGAAGAAAAAGACCAGAAGCCTCCAACAAGCAACGCAATCTGAACAATGGATGACTAACCTTGACCTTTCGACGAACACAGGATGGTCGACGGAGCTGATTAGCCAACTTGTCAATGTCTGGAGTGCTGTCCACAACCTACAACTAACGGAACCTGAAGAGGACAAGATCACATGGAAGCTAACCAACCACGGTGAATACACGGCAGCATCAGCCTACAACAACACAACTCCTTTGCACAACGACATCCAACTTCAATGCCCTCATCTGGAAGCCCTGGGCACAGTGCAAATGCAAAATGTTCGCATGGCTTGTCATCCAAAACAGATTCTAGACTTCTAACAGGCTGGCAATCAGGGAATGGCCAAATGGCTTTGTATGCCCCCTATGTCGCGCGAATCAGGAGACGGCCCTACACCTTCTGGCAGGGTGCAGATATGTGAGGAGAATCTGGACAGCATTAGCGGACTGGGCGACGTGTGACCAGATAAGGCCAGCTCAGTGGCAACAATCATCGACTCTCCTGGAGTGGTGGGAGCTACCGCATGCGCTAACGAAGCACCAAAAAATGCATTGCGGACGCTCATGCTGGTAGTCGCCTAGGAGATTTGGAACGAAAGGAATCGTAGAGTCTTCCAACAAAAAGAGCTCCCGGTGGCCAGCCTACTAGTCAAAATCAAGGAAGTGGCCAAAACATGGGCCATAGCGGGTGTGAAATATCTCGGCGGTTGGCTTGTGTTTTAGTTAGCTCGGATCAAAGGTCTTGAGCCGTTCCTTTTTCACCTTGTACACTTCTATAGTTTTACTCTTTCTCTATACAATGAAATTGGCGGCTCATTGATTCATTAAAAAAAATTGATCAATGATCATTTGAGTTTAGTGCTGCGAGCCTATCAGACATTGAGACAACCATTATTGTTGAATCACGAAGTAGAATTAGGCCTCGTTCGATACCTCTAAAAAAAAGATAAAAATTTGGATATTCGTGGCACGCTTTTCAAACTGTTAAACGATATGTTTCGTGCGAAAATTTTATATATGAAAGTTACTCTAAAATATCGGATTAATCTATTTTTCAAGTTTGTAATAATTAAAACTCAATTAATCATACGTTAATATCACCTCATTTTGCATAAAACACTTAATCTTCATCTTCACTTCAGGAGAAAATAACACCATCTTACTTTGCACTTGTAGATACACTACTTAACAACATTTTACAAAACGAATGCAGCTTAATTTCTCGCTCTTCTGATCTCAAACCAGCTTATTACTGCGATTTCATTTCGTTGTTCCGAAAGATTTCGTTTCAAATTTACACAAAACCATTACAAATCAAAGCACACGCTCTCTTCAATTTCGTCAATTACGCACGCGCTTCAATTTTTTACCTCGTGTTCTCTTTCCCGCCTTCGTGTCCGCTCTTCCCGTCGCCGCCGCCATCACCACCGTTGCTGGTCGTCGCCGGCGGCAGCGGCGGCGGCGGCGGCGGCGGCGGCTTGTGATCCGCGACGCACTGGAACCGGCAAGCGCTCGGCTTCGGCTTTGGCTTCGGCTTCGGCTTCGGTGCAGCCTCCGTGTCGCTCCCGCTCTCCATCATGAGCGCGCGCAGGCACCGCCTCGCCCTCGGCAGCGGCGGCGCCACGCGGTTCTCTGGCTGCGGCGCTGCTGGCACGGCGAGCGGCGGCCTCCGCACCGGCTCCTTTGGCTTCTCTTCTTCCTGCTGCTTTTTCGGCGGCGCCACCAGGACCGGCTCGTCGCGCGCGTTCTTGATGTCCACGCGCACGCCGGGGTCGCCGGCGTTGCACGTGCTCGCCTCCATGGATGAGTTGTTCACGCTCTGCACGTTGCTATTCACGTTTGCGGCCACCGCCGGCGGCGGCCGCGCCGAGCCCTCCGCCTCGGCGGCTGTCGGCGACGGCCCGTCTCTGGCGCCGCCGCCGCCGCCGAGAACCATGCTCGCGCCGACGTTGTGGCCGGCCAGCGTGATGACGCGGTACCCCTGGCCGCCGTCCGCCCTCGCCGCCGGCGCCTCGCGGGTGGCGAGGCTCTTGAGCCCGTCCTCGATCTCCCGCCGGTACGGCGCGCGCGCGCCGTCGAACAGGCGCGACCTCGGGAACCCGGAGATGGAGATCCGTGTGTCGTTGCCTTCGCCTTCGCCGCCGCCACCGCGCGGGCTCCGTTCCTGGCCGGCGCGTGGCGATCTCGAGAGCGTCAGCTCCAGGTCGGGCACGGACTGCCGCCTAGCTCCGCGCCACCACGGCGAGTCCAAGCTCTGGACAAGAATCGTGTCCGACTCATCGGACGACTCACCTTGAACGGGGATATCTTCCCCTATTGCCCGCGCCGGTGGCGCTCTCGGTGGACGATCTGCCGGAGTTGGTGGCGGCGCCGGCTGAGCTCGGGGAGACGCCGGCTGCGCTGGCACTGGCCGTGGTTGCTGGCGAGAGGACGCCACATTGCTCCTATACGGGAGCCAGAAGCGAAACGGCTGCGGCTGCGGCGGCGGAGGCTGGCCGGACATGGCTGGGGTCGGTAAGCTCGATCGAGTGCAAAGATCGAAGGTGTTTGCACTGTCCATGAAGCTATGTAGAGTTTCAGTTCATAGGTCTCATGCAATGCAAGAAAGGTTTTTGCTGTTGCCTTGAGCATGTCAAGAAAGGTAAGGAATTTGGGGCTTTTCTTGGCTTGCAGCTTTGGAGAAAGGATGAACTGGTTTGTGTTGTCAACTGAACTTGACTTTGCCGTCAGTTTGGGTCAGGATTTCTGGTTCAGTAATTGGCATCTGTTCTTCTATCTAGCTTCAGTTTTCAGTTACCAATGTAGCATATGATTTCCCTGAAAAGAGGTACCAATATGCTTTCACAATATCACATATACTATTGTACTTAGCGATTTAAAAACCAATGCTAAAATATAAATTACGATAAAAAAATAAAAATCAACAGTAAAATCAAGTTTCAAAATTCTTTTTTTTTTTTGCTCTGGCTGATAAGCCAAATGGAAAAACGATGATGCTGCATGTTTGATTTGCCGTGAGAAGTTCAGTTGTGCTTCAGGCAAATGGTAGAAATGGAAGAGCAATGTTCAGTAGCAGACATTTTAACTGGACTATTATTCACTTCATCAATTGTACACAGTTGAACATCGATTTTACATTATTACTGCACGAAAGACTCGTGTCAGTCCACAAACTAGTCATTTGATGTTATTAGCCATCTACAAAATATCAATATAAATACCGTAAAATTCATCAAAAACTACAACGAAAACCACCTAGCATTGGGGGCACAGGTAAAGTGGCCCTAAAATACAACCTACCCTGAAGTGAAAATCTTTATCATTGAGCAGTTAATCTAAGGGAGTTCCCATGCCGCGCTGTTTTTCTTCTCTGGCGCCATCTTTCCTTAATATCATTGCACTCTTCTGTCAGGTGTTCCCTATTAGCATCACATTTTTGCTCAACATCTTGCTTGTCAACAGCATTATTTGCCAAACCTCGCAGCCGAGCAGTTTCCGCTATCAGGTCATTGACCAGCATCTCGGTAGTTCTTGTGGTAATACCTCTCAAATACCATGAAATCGGAGGCGGGGGTACCATAGCAGGTTCAATAAGCTGATCCAAGGTAATGGAAGATCCAACTCTTCCTGTGCCATTGGTGCAGGAATCATACTCTTCTAAAGTGCATGGGTCTAAAGGATGGCATACTTCCTTGTCAACAAATAGAGGCTCTATTTTCCAGCAACCTTCAAACTTCTTCATAAAACCTGTTCGTCCTTGCTTGAATTTTACCTGACAACAGTTGTTGCATGAAGCCACATATCAGAAAATGTATGGTAGACATTTCTCGAAGGCTAGCAGCAATGTTTCAAGTTTTTACAGTGTGATTTGTTCTGTTCTGGTCGACAAAAACATGAACTGACAAGATACCAGACCACCAGAGAAATCTCCATATTGCTGCCTGCTCCACTTCAACTATTTGCCGTGGCCCTTCATCAAGCATGACTTTCCGTGATATTACTTCCTGAAAAGTGGAACAAAAGCTTGCTCAGGAGTACTTGGCTGGTTAAGATACTAGAGGTCTAGAGCAAATGAGCAATTCCCTGGCTCATTTGGTATCAGTAACCAATTTAAGAAAATCAAGCAAGTGCCACAATATCATGATGAATGGGCCTTCATGTTTCCTGTTACACTATTCAAGAACTTGCTTATACACACCTTGATGTTTTTGAAAACTCTTTTGTTCTCTGGATCAATTATAATGTTGTAAACTGCGTCTGGAGGTAATCCTGCCTTAAATTTCAGATTCAGGTTGCAAAGAGAGCCTTGTGGCACAGTCACCTGTAAAGATTTGATCATATAAGGTTGGCATTAGCATTTCAACAACTAAGACAGTAGTCGCCTACAGTCTTTCCTGAAATCTCCAACAAAATGATGAACAACAATAAGTGGTTTTTCAAAATTACTAAATACATCAAATTGAGGTTGAAGAAAATATTGGGAGTTTACAATGAGAAGAAAGTTAAAAGTTAAAAGGTTCTGGTGAATATATAACTGTTGTTTTTAGACATGAACTTCAATCGGATTTGTATATGACCTATAATCATTTCTAATACTGAAAGAACTACAGACACCTTGATTTCTGGAGGCTCATCAGACCATCTAGGATTGTTCTTCCAAGCGTGGAGTTGCTTGTCCAATCTAACATCAACAGCAGCAGCACTAGAAGTTTCCCGCACCTGCATCGGCAGCATTTCGGTCTGTGAACCACCCCCAAAGCCATTCTTCTTCAAGAAACGCCCAAAATGCATCTGTAGCAAGATCCAACCAAACGAACTGAAACCTGCCCAACTAATTCGAACTCAGTGAAAAAAAAAATCCTCATCTTCTGAAGAAAAAGAGTACCAACCTTGAGGGAGTTGTGAATCTTATCCGGTATCTGCACGAGGCCACCGAATCCCAGCGCAGGCTTCTGCAACCAGCCATCGGTTCGGAGGCTCAGCACGGGTTCACGATTACTGCTTCCCATCAAGAAACCGAATCTGGTAGATGATGCCCTCAGCCACTGAAACAGGAACAAAACCCAAATCTTTGCTTCATCAATCTTTCAGACTCAGCGAGCAGATTGACGCACCCGGCTAAAACAAGAAACAATCTTGCATCGAAATTACCCCCAAAAAAGGAGCTTTGAAGTAAGAGGACACAATATGATGGAGAGGTAAGTGCAAGATCTAACCAGAGAGAAATGGAAGAATCGGAGCTCGGCTCAGGTGGCGACTGGCTCTGAAATGGAAGGGCCTAGGGAAAAAAAAGCCTTTTTTTGCTCGGACCAATAATCGAGTTGAACGGAGGAATACGAAACCACGGGAAGGGACGAGGATTCGAGGAAGCACGTCGAATATCCAGACATAAAATGAATTAAAGAAGTGATGGAAACCTAGTTTGTCTTAATCAATTTTCCAAAAATCGCAATCCCCAACGAAATCCAGCAGGATTGCTCAGGCTGGGCCCACATGTCAACTGGTTTTTTTTATGAAGCCAAGATTTTATCATTCAAGGGTTAATCAGATACGTACCATTATAAATTTACCGGTTTAAAAATATATCATTATAATTTATGTACTAGCAAAATACATGTGCGTTGCAACGGTAATAAAAGATATGTGAAAAGTCAATGCCATAAAATATTTTATACAATCTGAATAAAACAAAATATTTGTAGTGAAACCTATTCACCGGCTTGGGTCATCGACTCAGCTCGGCTACTCAAATTTACGACTAATTACTCTTTCAACTGTACTTGTCGATGCAAGGCATCTGTGGTGACATCATGAATATCAATAATATTGACTTAGTTTTTTGGAAGTGCTAACAAAAGTAGGGTGTGTGTTTATATGGATGATATGTACATGTATTTGTATAGGTGTATGCTTTATACCATGCGTCAAGAAAAAATAATAATAGTTTTCACATTTCATACGCAGGTTACATCTCCATTACGAAAAAAGAATAAAGCCTTGATTCTATGACATGACTTTGATAAACACCACTTCTACGAAAATCCGTCATACAAAGTATTTTCTTTAGTTCATGGTATTGTCAATCGGTGTGTTGTTAACTTGTCTCCGTTTGATGTCGTAAAATTTTACCTCTAAATTGTTACATCATCATGTGGGGACGGAGCAGCTCCGGCTGTTACCTGTGAAGACGGGTGAAATGACAAGAAAAAAAGAAGCCCACCTAAGTTATGAAAAGCCCACAAACAAAAAGCTCATACAAGTCATTAACAGATCAATTGTGTCGATCAATTTTGAGAAAGCCAGAAACAAATGCCCACGTAAGTTACAAACATATCAATTTTTGATGTCCGACTCCGTATAGATAGAAAAAACGGGCGAAATTACGACGCAATCATGTTGAAGACAGTGCGACAGATGACGGACCAAAATCTATTCCGAAGAACGGAAAAATACTGATTTTTATAATAGGTATAGATATAGGCATATAGATATAGATATAGATTTGGGTCAATGTAATTATAATTTGAATATAGTTTGAAACATGTCACTAGTCTACATATTTTATTCGTATTGGACATAAATGCCCTCATCTTTCTCGTCCATCTCTCCTTTCTATGCCACACCAGCCAGGACCTTTCTTCCCCACCTCCGACGGAGTGCTGCCGCGCTCGATTTCAACCTCTGGTTACTCCTGCGCCGATTCCTCGTGTTCATGGCACTGCGACGCCACCATGAGCTTGCCCACCCCTTCGGTTTCGTCCCTCGATGCCAAAATACATAGAGCTTCGCGACACGATTGATGCTTCGCTGTCGGGAAAGAGGCGACCACGATCTTGTCTAGCCCTGCGTCGGAGAACCTGCCGGAGCTCTGGTCCGCAACGCAAAGAGTGTGACCTGCAGGTATCGAGCTGGCGACGCGCTCTTGCTGGCGACGACGCGCTCCGGGGAAACAGCGTGCGGTCGTCGGGAGGGGGCTTGTGCACCAATTCATCGCCAGAGGAGAGAGGGGTGGACGGGACAGAGCGACGAGCGGAGTCGGATCCGTTTCCCCCTCACCTTCGTCGTCGCCGCATCCGAACCCTTTCGCCGCCCGATCTGCCGGAACACCTTCATCGTCGCCGCATTCGAACGCCCTCGCCGCCCGATCTGCCGGAACACCTTCGTCGTCGCCGCATTCGAACGCCCTCGCCGCCCGATCTGCCGGAACCAGTGCTGCGCCTTGGCACCGCCGGCCCAGTGCCCTCGCCCACGCCTTGGCGCCACCGGCGAGAGGGACGCCTAGCTCCGCTGCAGCTTTGGGGCCGCCGTCGAGAGGGACGCTGAGCTCCGCCACGCCTTGACGCCGTTGGCAAGAGGGACACCGAGCACTGCCACGCCTTGACGACTCCGACGAGTCCCGGAGTAGCTCCCGATGCCGGCGAGAGGGACACCGAGCTCCACCGCTGTGAGAGCTCTTGCTCCCGGAGAGTGTGTGTGACAAAAAGTGAGCTCCTGGACCGCTCCGTAGAGGGAACTGAGTGAGAGAGAGAATTGAAGATGAAGGCATTTTCGTCACATATATGTAAAATATGTATGTCAATGGCATCATTATGATTATAAACAAATACCAATGGCATGGTTCTAAATACGTAAATTGTAGTGGTAAATTTCAAAACTGAGAAATTTGTAATGACACGTATCCAATTAACCTTTAAGCTATGTTTCGTTTCTAGGGATTAAATCCCCAAGAGAAACCTATCCCTCCTAATCCCTCCCATGTCATTCAATCCCTGGGGGGATGAATTCCCTTGCTTTCCTAATCCCTTTCCTAAAATTTGTGTTTGGTTTAGGACCGGGAAAGCATCACCTAGACCATGTGTTCAATGTTCAATACTGTATTTGAGTTACAGAACAACAAAATATTCAGGTTGTAATAAGTACTTCAATATATTTCTGCACACATATTTAACATGCTTGTACTCATCAGCACACATATATCTTCAGGACACATGACTCCACACATTTGTAGACATCAAGAAAACAAAACAATAGTTGAACGACAAGATTTGGAATAAACTGAATCCATAGCAGTTTGCTTCCCCTAATCCATAGAAATTTGCTACTGAATGACAACCGAATACATACAAGTCATTAAAACCCATAATAAAATAGGGTCTACATACTACTGGAAGTCTGAACCAATAAGCATTACAACCCATCAAAAATATGTCTAAGTTGAACTGTAAAAGTTTCAGGCAAAGATTCAATCACGTAAGATCCAACAGCAGCGCTTGCTCCAAAGGATGTCTTCACTCTGAAGAGCGGTGCTCCTCCTGCATGTTCTCGAACTATTGGTTTCATAAGAACACTCCTCCTGTATGTTCTAGAACTATTAGTTTCATAAGAATGTAAAATTATTCTGTAGCAAAATGAAAAATTCAGTTTTCATGACTTCCATCTATTTTACCTTCATAACTACTAGCTTCAAGTTAATTTCAGACCAAATGGTCCTAGTTTTTTATGGAGATGATTAGCATCAGAGTCAGTGGCTGATTGGATTTAACCAAGAGCAGGCTCTACCCTAGCCTAGTCTCCTTCAGTCAAGACAACTAAATAGTAGACACAATGTGCATGAGTAAAATCACTTTATAGAATCAGCTTTATAATGACCAAACTAGTATAAAATAACCATGATTTGGTCTAGAAATACAAACACTAAAATCTAATGCTACAGGTGATCAATAGTACGTAAAGACTACTATAACAATGAAATCCGGACAGTATGGGTTTACAATGAAATCTGTACCAGTGACCAGTTTATCAACTCCTAAAACCTAATAGCACATTGTTTGAGTACAAAAATATGATCATGATCCTCATCTGCACTAACACTACAACCTACTTTTTTTTCATAACTGAATATGGACAAATTTCTTCTGTAATTTGTGCATTTCAAACAGAGAATTATAGTTTTTATTGAGAATCATCAACATAAAAATGTATTACTTGCTCCTATTCTAGAAGCCACATGTACATGGCAAAAGAAAGTTAGAGACTTAGATCTATTAGGCAAAGCACACTACAGCATACAAACAATCACTTGTCAAATTGTAAAACAAGCGATGTTAACTTGACTAAAGGAAAATCAGAACTTGCAATCAACATAAGTCACTATTCAATTTCAGATTTCAGAACTTGAGCAAAATCAGAACTAGAGTTTGACAATTTTAGATTTCAGAACTTGAAAATTTATAATGAAGGGCAGGCATATAACAATCTAGTTAGGTTTATTTTTTCAGAACTACTTCATTTCAGTACATGACAAAAGATTCAAAATTTCAGGTTTCAGAACCACATCATATGACTAAGATTCATGTACTAAACCTTTTGTAGCATTCAGTACAAAAGGAATAGAGTTGGTTTCAATACAATACGACCTTATTTTTCAGAGTGATTTTATTTTACACTTTGCTACATGAATCAAATTGAATAAGTAACGTGTCTACTCTAAATTTCTGAATATGACATGCAGAACCGCCAATTAAGATTTTACTTACCCTACTCTCCGGCAGAATTAGCAGCTCCTTCTTGGCATGCACACTAAAAACAAACAACAAGATTTATTTACATTGACTAGAATAATGGAAGGCAAACAGTCAAGGATAAGCATGCAGAATCTTTAAAACAACCCATGCTCCAATTCTTTGACAAAGACTATTTCCTTCGGCCTGCCCCCACAACAAGGCTAATCCACAACCAGTAACCACGCAACAAATCAAAGAAACAGGATAGTCCCATCGCATAATCCTCGCATCAGGGAGGAGACATTTACATACGAACCAAATGCCGATCGCTGATGAATAGAAAAAGAAAAGAGATCAACCTCGCTAGTGAATGACGAATGGAGAGAACCTCCGCTCCCTCAAGAGAATCTGAAAGAACCATCTACCCCTACCCCTCGTGAGAATTGAGGAGGATGAGCAGCAACGTCGATGTTATCAGCGCTCTAATTCATCAAGCTGCTGCTCCTCACCAGATCGTTGCCCGCCACCGCCGCACACCGTCGCCGTAGTAGCAGCAGCAGCGGCGGCGACGGCACGCGCGAGAAACCCTAACCCTAGACATGGAGGAGGAGGGGAGAGAGGAGAAACTCACCGGAGAGAAGGTAGTCACTGGAGGAGACAACCGCCGGAGGAGACAGCGTGTCGTCGCGGTCGTCGTTGTTGTCGCCTCCGAGTTGCGCCACACCCCGCCACAGCGCCACCTTGAGTTGCGCCGCCGCTGTGTCTCACACCTCGAGTCAACGAGGAGTAGTTGATTTTTTCCCGGGCCTAGACAAGAGGGAAACCCCATGGTGGGCCGGGCTAAAATCCACGACAGGGCTTATCCGAACGCAAAATTTCGCGTGGGCCGGTATTCTTTCCACACCGGGTTGATCCACGGGATTGGGCCGTGACCCCGGCCGTTCCGGCCCAACCGAACATGGACTAAAGATTAAATGATTAATCGGCGGGATTTTACTTAATTGAATTTCGGCCCAGTTTAATCGGTGCCGACCCGTCAAGCCGTGCGCTCGCGCGAGCGTAGGCCCACGAGCGAGGGCTGCCTGTCTGGCGGGCGTGGCCCAATCGGGTGGCCTGACTAACTTCCGCGGCCCGAGAGCCACGCGGCCATCTTCAGCGATGGCCCGAGGCGGGAGCAAGGACAGTCGTCCGATCAATCGGACGGTCCAGATTAATCCCGCGCCGGTGAAGTCGCTGATGCATGGGGAAAACCCTAGCTCCCTTTCTTTCTCCTCCTCCCCCCTTTCTCACCGGTCTTCTCCCCGGCGAGCGACGAGCGAGACGGCGGTGATGGTGGCGGCGACAGCGGTCCGGCGAAGAGGAGCGCGCGCGGCGACGCGGCTCCATCCTTCGTCGGCTGGAGGGCGTGCCGGAAAGGCGGCGGCAAGCCGTATCGCTTCCCGGCCCCTCGCGCGGTGATGAATCCACCGTGGTGGGTCGGTAGGGGTCCAAGAAGGCGCGGGCGGCGGAGCTAGCGCGACGGCGAGGATGAGATGGCGGGCGCGACCCGAGGCACACGCGGTCGTGGATGCCGGCGCGGCGACGGTGGCTCCGCCGCTTCCCGGCGAAGTGCCGCAGGAACCCGTGCGGCTCTTGCTGATGATTTAGGTCTCCAGTGAATCCGGTGAGTAACCCGAAATTCTTGGAAGCTTAATTTGATTTGGGATTTTAATTTTGGGTTTCTAGGGTTTCTCTGATTTTGGGGATTTCTTGAATTAGGAATCTTGAGCTTACAATCTCTTGGGATTTTCTCAAATTAATGTTAAGGGCTTGGGGATTTTCGATCTGTATTGACCAATCCTCCCCTCTAATTTCTTGCCGAAACCATATTCAGTAAAATTACTCGAACATGTATTTAAATTGAATATAAACAGAAGTAAATAAAACCTAATTACATTAATCTAACTTAAACAATCCTAATTTGATCATAATCTTCATTAATTTTGCTTCTTCTACTGTTAGCCGAGGCCACTTAAATAAGAATTAAAACATGCAAGAAACAGTGCACCAAGAAGGGCTAAACCGAACTAATTAACTCAGATTGAAAACAATTCTCACTTATTTCATGCCGAATAGATAGGTTTTAATTGGCATAATGGCTTCATTAGGGATGATGGGATCAAGAAGGCTAAGATCGGCTCTGATACCACAATGTTAAGTTTAATCTTACTTAATTATTTTAAGTCTTAGCCTAAACATGATCACCTCTGCTTAATTATGTGGAATTGATCTAACTGACCTCAATTGCGGTTCTTCTGTTCGGCTCTCCTGTTGATGAAAATAAAACTTGTAGAGATGCCTCACGAACCCTTTCCATTGTCAAAATCGATCGGACGTTTGATTTAGGGTTTTAGGGTTAGAGAGAGTTCGGTTAATCTTTTACCTCTCCTCCTCTTTCCTTTTGTAGCGACACTGTGGGGCTTGGGGGTTTATCTCCAACTAGAATTCGAATGCGTTTTTGTACCGATCACACAAAAACAGATTTTATCTCTTAGTTCGTTTCTTGTTAGGAAAGAAAACCGGTGAGATTTTATCTCTTCTCTAATCTTTAGGTCACTAGCCTATAAAATCAACCAACAGGTTTGGCCCGGTCTACAAGGGCATCGTTGGCGATGCCCTCAAGCTCTGGGACCCCGAGGGTGGGGCTACAAGGAATGGCTGGTATTTCACCTCTCCACGTGTCCCTGTACTTAATCAATTAAGTGATTTGATTTGATTGAATAATTAATTAATTAGCGCTGCACGCCTTAATTACTTTAGTTAGTTAATTGATCAATGCTTAATTAATCAGATTGTTGAATTATGCGAGTGATATTAACAAGCTAATTAACATGTAATTAATCTGAGACAGTTTAGTGCCAGCTTCCTTGGAAGAGTCCCTAAATCTAATGCTTGGCGGAAACAACACTTCTTGCCTGGTTTCTTCTTATAGTAAGAGGGTGGCCATCAAAGTCTCAAAGCCACTATTGCTTAATTGGTTGTGGTAGTTATCTTACAAGCTAAGATCACTCAAATATCCAGTATATCCTATGGCATTGAGTAACCCTCTAGATAACTGAAATTTGCAAGTGAGGAACAGTATGTTTTTCTTTTTGAGAGAGAGATATCATCGATTTTGTTGATAGCTTAATCCTTTTTTTGTTGAAAGTGTCCATTTCCCATTTATCATTTCTCCTGTGGCAACAGGGAATGTTCAGTCAAATTACCCAATCATTTCTTTCCTAATGCTATCTATTAGTTCATTTCTGTTCCTATTACTCAAGTACTAGATGTAGTTGGTAGCCACTGCATGTCGAGCCCTTAGTTAAATATGACATAATGAATCAGTTGACATGCTCACCACTGAAAACTAATATATATGGGCAATTGGTTTTTTCTTTTTCATTTCCAAAGTTTTCCTTGAGTGTTAGCTTTGTCTTTTTTTAAAATCAGACCAGGAGGGTTGGACGAGTGTAAGGATTATTTTAAGACTTTATACAGTTTTATGTTCTAGGAAGCTGGGCACCTACTTGAAGCCACATTGAAGAACATGGTATTGAACTTTTTAAAACTGCTCGTTTCATTTTTATTTTTCAATTGAAAATTGATATTAACTTTCATTATATACATTGCTGTTCTAGACCATGCTACCATGCATGGGTGGCGGCTGAGGTGTTTTCATTCCTAGAACATTTTGTGTTGCCAATGATAGAATGGTATGTCAAAATAATTTGCTTCATTTGTTTTTTATGTCAGGGAACTAATAGTTATTGTGCACTTTTAAGGCATTTGCAACTCAATACCTTGCTTCCATCCTGATGCTCTTGCCTCCTTTTATTTGTTCTATCTGACCGGCTATGTTGGTTGGTGTCCAGCTTTCCCTTGTAGCTGGATTAATTCAGAAATTTTTAATATCCCCATTCACTTTTCTTTGTAATCCTTGAGTCCTTTTAAGCAACATGTGTATTTCACCATTGACCATTTGCAGGTGAAAAACTCAATGGAGTGGATATGAGCACACTTTGAGTTGCTACGAAAGGTGGACCACGGTGTTGACAATAACTTGGCTCGAAAGGTAATTACTCTGGTGATTGTAGAATTTGTTCTTCTGTTAATTGCAAAAGGAAAAAAAAACTGTTTTGCACTGTTTTCCCCCTAAAAATATCTCCCTACAGTGGGATCCTCCTACACTTGAGTATGTATCAGTGGACATGGTTGATTCTTACTTTATTCCAACTTGAGCTTGAGTTGAAACTTCCTACTGAATTGTGAGAGGTGTCCATAAGATGACTGCATGCCAATTCCAAGTATTGGCTGTTGTTTGATGCCTGATAGATTTTTGAATCCACTTGCTATAAATACTGTTTTTATTTCATACAGTGTTTTAGCAATTTTAGTAACTTATAGGGGCAAAGAAATATTGTTGCTGGGTAATACAAGTTACTCTCGTTCTGTTTTTATTATTTCATATCCAGTTCTGTTTTTAATTCACTGAGTGAGGAAAGTATATCTTCAAGTACTCCTAGCTCCCAATACTTCAAAATCTCACTTCTCAATTTATCATCGTAGCTGAGATATTTTTACCTACATTGGTTGCTTCTTGGTTTGAATTATCTGTACAAACAGTACCTTGTGAATATGTTTAATGCACTCTATGAGTTCCAACGCTTCCTTTAGCCCTCTAATTATGTGACAGGAAATTCACATTTTAAATTCACCTTTGAGAGACTATTCTTGTCACTCTTGATTTTTTTTACCACACTCGAGTTTTTTAAAAATTAATTTTTCCTTAAATGATTGGTGTGGTCTAGGCATCTATAGTTCCATCATTTTGCCACGAAGAACTGGATATTGATTGTAAAAATACAAATGCTTCCATGTTTAACATTTACCAATCCTGACTCTGCCTGCGACTATGATGCTAGAAAGATTTTACCTTGGTCGTATTACTCACTTTAACAATTTTTATTTCAGTTGTGAACTCGGTTATATAGGTCTGTTTCTAAAAGTGTTATGTACACAATTGAAGAATAAATCTGTTGCTCATCCTCTAAGCCTTGTCTATTCATGGTCCCTCGCAAATTTTGGTAACATGACCTGTGAACACTGATATATCGCTACTAACAGTGGCGGACGCAGCTTTATAAGATGGGTGGAGATGCTCGTTCAATACGTACAACCAAACACGACACATATCATAATTGCATAAAAGCTATAATACAATCAACAAATTAAGACAAATAAGAAAATTCAAGAAAGTACCTTTTATCCATATATAATTCATCATACATCGAAAGATAATAATGAACATACCAATTTGCACAAATAAGGCAATTTATAAAACATTGGTGATTGTTAACCGGTCGATATCTTTAAAATTGTTTAATATATAAGAAAATCATTAACGATCTCATCGGTTGCCATATTCACTAATAAGCCAAAAGGAATAAAAATTAATTTATAGGTAAAACTTTTATATATGTTCTTGACGAAAAAAGAAACTATGTTAAAAATATCTTAATATAACTTAAAAATTAAATTTGAAAATTTAAAATTTAACTTTAGCTTTGGCTTATTAGGACACCCGATTAGGCCTAAAACCGTTTATAGGGTAGAGACTATATGGAAATACACTTTCTTTAAAAA
The DNA here is from genome assembly GCA_008326285.1 of Oryza officinalis. Taxonomy (NCBI): domain Eukaryota; kingdom Viridiplantae; phylum Streptophyta; class Magnoliopsida; order Poales; family Poaceae; genus Oryza; species Oryza officinalis. The sequence continues at coordinate 17,326,554 of BDMV01000009.1, forward strand.
AAACTGTCCAAATCTACGAAATCAAAATTCAAAGAGCAGAAAAGAACCGGTCACTTCGTGCTCTTCTGTCAATTAAATTCAAAATTCAACTACATCTACAACACCTTGATTTAATTTTAAACTTATTGTCGATGATAACTTTTCCACTCGGGCTGCCTGGAGACGGACAGGGCCTTCGCCGCTTTAGACCTTTGCTGGCTAGCCCTAGTCGACTGCAGCACCTTGAGACCGGCGTCAATCGTCGGCACAGCCGCGCGTATGGCGGTAGTGGCAGTGCGGCACAATGTGTCGGTGTTGATCGGCGTCGGACGTCGTGTCGTGGCTAGGGATAAAACTGGTACGGATATTTTCGTCTGTCTGCATGTTTTCTTGGAATCAGATAGGTTTGGTGGGATAGTTTCGGATATTTTGGATTTGGAAACGAATTTGGATTTTTTTCTTGGATACAAAAACGAATACAGTAAGAGCACTATTCGTTGAAATTGGAAAACGGTCGGAAACTATCCGGGAATTTTACTCGGATATTCGTAGACAGGGATCAATTTTCAGAAAAAACACATATACATACGTAACTTTTTTATACGGAGTTAGATGAAGACAAACTTTATATCAAAATTGTAGAGCTCGACGAGATCTATAACATTGTTGATGACAATTTTATTAGTTGAAATCATTTAAAGATCTAAATATTCAAAATAAAATACCACATTTGTTTTTACAAAATCTCAGATCTATAATTCAAACGATATTCGATGGAGATATGCTTTATATCAAAGTTGTATAGCTTAACGGGATCTACCACTTTGTATTTTATGATATTTGTTATTTGAAAATATTTAAAAGTGTAAAACAAACCTTACAAGTTTCGAATATGTGAAATAAAATAAATAGCATCTTCGATCTATAAAACAAGAACTTGATAAGTGATATGTTAAGGAAGATATACATGAAGTAAAAGGTCTTGGGACTAGAATGTGGATAATCGTATTTACATGCGGATCTTAGGGGATCGATCATGAAAATCAATTTTCACATACCACTGTGAGACTGCCTATAAATTGACGATTTAAATTTTGGAGATGTTGACGAAAAATCCGCGCTTTGCCGATCGTGTTGAATTTGTGTTGACGCGGACTATGTTGACAAACACAATAGCTTGAGAGATTTGTTTAGCTCCAGTGCAGATCCTAAAATAGCGGATGCGGGTGTGCCAGTTAGTTTGATTCTGCAACTTGACAACATGAATAAATATGTTAATGACCAAAAAGCCGATCGGCCAATAAGCCGATATAAAGATATTAACCGATGTCGATAGGGTTTTGACCAATCGGCTATATGTCCGATGTAGATTCTGAAAATCGGCCGATGATAATATAATAAGACAATGAACCAATCGGCCGATACAAATGTGACAAAGTAGATATCCAATGAACCAATCAGCCGATATAAATATAATGAAGCAAATATCGAACAAACTAATCGGTCGATATTGATATAGAATATTAGATGTAGGCTCGATGGTTAAAACATACATCAGCTGAAAGCCCGATGTTATTAAATTCAAAAGATTAAGTAATTAATAAAACCTTTGCTGCAATCGGCTAAAACCAACTTGTATATAATCCTTATAAGCCGATGCAACATTTAGATAATTCATCGGCTGAAACCCCGATGAAACAGTGATTGATGCCTACTAACTTAAATAAATCTAACTTAGAACCACAACACCATAGGTCGAACCCAATCGATGCAGCATAAAGTTGATAATTGTCTGATAGATTTCAGGCCTATATGACATCGATCAAAGTGGTCATGCATTAAATTTAACTAAAACAGTAAAATCATTAAAGGAAAATTTAACACATCAGATAAGATCGGCTAACACTCCGATGAAACATTAGCATGAACCTATTGACTTAACAAAATTTAGATTATCAACAACAATCTAGTAGGTTAAATCTAACCGACGTAACATATATAATAATCAAATATTCAATGAGCCGATAAATCTGTCTAATGTGATAGATATAACAAATCGATCTAAAACAGTATTGTGATTGTAGAGATATATTGACTAAATTAGAAGATCAGACTTAACCGAGACATAGTCCCAATTAAACCGATGCGTTTCTAAACACAATGTAATTAAATATAGAATCGTGATATCAAGTAGGCAAAAATATCGACTGGACCATAGCAATCCAAGAGATCGAAGCGATGCAACATTGAACAATACCAATATAGCTGGTACAATTGCCAGGGCTGACGGAACATAGGGCTTACCCCTTCGCCGGAGATCGAAGCCGATGCAGCCCTATGTCAGGTACCAAGTTCCACCGGTAGTAAAAACCTCGAAAAAAAGGGTGGCGATGCGTTAAGAGTAGTTGTATTGATCGAGAGATAAATTACAATGACCCTGGGTGTATATATTTATACCCATGGGTACTAGTCCTTATTGGACACGATATAGATGTTCCTAAAGATAAAGTAAAAGATACAAGTCCTGATCGGAACAATCTTTTCTAAAAATAAAAAAAAACTAAATGACTCTGCCTAATTAATAGATAAATTGTCATGTCACATTCTTTTTGAACTCGACCTCTTCTGAATAAGCTTCCTTTAATTGAATAATTTTCTTAACCAAATCCATTAATAATTCGACTACTGGCGACTGCTAATTTTCATTGGCCAATTCCAGGACTCTGAAACCGATACCGACTCTCGGCTTGACTTTGAGGTTTTACTAAATTTTGGCATTAACATATGTTGACCTAAAATAAGAAGCGATATCTCTTTCTTATTAAGGAAGCTTAATTTGAGGGTTTTTTATATCCTGGTAAATATTTGTTATTGTATTTGTTTTGTTTCATATTCGCATTCGTTACTGTATTTGTTTCTATTCATATTCACTTCGTATATGTATCCGATAATATTTGATTTTTATTTTCGTATTCGGGTTTTCGATTTTGATTCCGATTAAAAAAACAAAAACAAATATGATAGAGCTAGTTTTTGTCCGTTTTCGATCCGTTTTTATCCCTATCATGGCGTTGCCGCTCGGAAGATGAGAAAATGGAGAAGACGTGTGTGTGTGACCAGGACCAACCTGATGCCTAATGGGTTGACATTGGCTTGTTGGTTGATGGGCTAACTTGGCGATTTTTTTATTTATTAAAATATTTAAAAAACAATTTTCTATTTGAAAAATTTACGAAACTAGTTGCCCAATGCCCTCCCAGAGGATGTTTTTTTCGACGTGACAAACAGCCGTTGGATCTCCCCTAACGGCCGGTCGTCGAGAAAGGGGAAATTTGCAGGCGACCCCTTTGTCACCCTCGCGGAGGGCTTTTTTTTACTGTGCGAGGGTCGCCTGCAAAAGGGCAGCGAGGGTCGCCTGACATTTTTGCAGGCGGTCCCCTTGCCGTCCTTCGAGAGGTCTTTTTTTGCTGTGCGGGGGGCCGCCTGCAAAAGGGCGACAAGGATGGCCTGGCATTTTTGCAGGCGGCTCCCTTGCCGCCCTCTAAGAGGGCGATTTTTTACCCCCAGGGTATAAAACCCCTTCTCCCTCTCCGATTTTTCATTATATTCACTCAAAATCCGAAAAAAGAAAAGGAGGGAGGGGTGAGGGGGAGCAGAAGTGGAGCGGCGAAGCCTTGCCGGTTTGTTGACTTCATCACAGGTAAATACATTATATTGTATTGTCTTTGCAATTTTTGTAACATTTTAGTTTTATTACCATATATTTTAGTTAGACGATAGATCTGAAGCACATAACATATTTGTATAATTTTAGAACAATGACATACGACATATTTGTAGAAATTGAGACTTAGGGCATAGTGCAAATTGTACGATATATTTTAGTTAGATGGTAGATTTGGAGCACACACCTTATTTGTAGAATTTGAGACCTAGGACACAACATTTTTCTAGAAATTTTAACTTAGGACGTAGTACATAAATGCGACGTTAGACTTAGTATGATATGAATTTAGTTAACCTAGTTTTTTTCATCAAGCACAATGTCAAGTAAGGTCATATTTTAATTAGTTCACGGTTATGGTAATCTTAGATTTGGTCCAGATGGTGTTGATCTGTCAGATTTTAGAATGATATCGAAGGGCATCCATAGGCCTGTCGAGAGAACATTTCAGTCAATTTATAGTTGGTTGCTGCGAGGATTTAGAGTAAACCCATAAGTCAACACAATATCAGTATCTGTTGTAGTGAGTCATGCAATGGAAGGTTATTTTTAAGAACTAATGCTGATGGATAGTACTGATGCTTGGAAATGGTACGTGGAGATGACTTTTGAATGGTCATGGCCCCTTGTTATTTTTGTGTCGGTGCATGAAAATGATAGAGTTGTTGCAATGGAAACAGAAAATGTTGAGGGTCCGAGCAATATGGGGGATTATGTTGGACCATCGATGGAAAATGAGGGAAATCAAACCAGGGTGGTACAAGCCATGGGCGTGGCGGACGAGGGGGAGAGAGTTGGTACAATCATTGATGAAATGGAGAGGGAAGATTTGGATAACGAGCAAGCAGAGGGCGACGCATCATCCGACGAGTGTACTTTTTTGACTGAAAAATACAAAGGTCAGATTTTACAGCACACTCTTTGTTGGATCATCGGATGATTGCAATATATCAATGTCGAAGTAAGTATTACTATTTCTTTGGGTAATGGTGGCTAATAGACGAGGCAAATTATCATAGGATGCTTCAAATGTGCCATACCTCATCTTTAAAATCTTTAGTTTGGCCTTTTTGGCCTTAGCATAGCTTATGGTGTACTTGAATTTGTTTTCAATGTGATTAATAATTGATCTTAGTTCAAACCTAGTGTTACCAACAACACCGCTTCTCGGTTGCAATAAAAGCTAAAGTCATGTTGCGGTGATACTTCTCTACCCCTTGAAAGTGGCACTGGTGCTCGGTCACAATGCTAACTTTTCAATAATCATTTTATTTACCCTTATATGCATGAACACATCGTGGACACTCTTCCTTCACGCACCTCACTTTGTACACATAATTGGTTGACTTGACCACTCTAAACTCTCTCTGCAATGAGATCGCCCAATGCTTCACCGTCTCCTTCAGATCCTCCTTATGAGCATACCTAGCATCCTTAATTACCTTGTTCTCCTTGTACTCCCAGGGTACATGATGCCTCTCTAAGATAACAAGTCTCGAGAAGTCTTCGTTTGTCCAATTAATTTGACATTACATCATCTTCCTCGTCGGATGATGCGTCGTCCTCTGTTTGCTTGTTATCCGAATCTTCCCTCTTCATTTCATCAATGATTGTACCAACTCTCTTCCCCTCGTCCGTCACGCCCATGGCCTGTACCACCCTGGTTTGATTTCCCTTATTTTTCATGGATGGTTCAACATAATCTCTCACATTGCTTGGACCCTCAACATTTTCTGTTTCCATTGCAACAATTCTATCCTTTTCATGCATCGACACAAAAATAAAAAAAGGGCCATGACTATTCAAAAGCCATCTCCACATACTGTCTCCAAGCATCAGTACTATCCATCGATATTAGTTCCCAAAAATAACCTTTCGTTGCACGACTCACTACAACAGATACTGACATTATGTTGACTTCTGGGTTTACTCTAAATCCTCGCAACAACCAACTATAAATTGACTGAAATGTTCTCTTGGCAGGCCTATCAATGTCCTTCGATGCTATTCTAAAATCTAACAAATCAACACCATCTGGACCAAATCTAAGGTTACCTTGACTGTGAACTAACTGAAATATGGTATTACTTGACATTGTGCCTGATGAATAAAAACTAGATTTACTAAGTTCATATCATACTAACCAAATCTAACGTCACATTCATCAATATGTAGTACATCCTAAGTTAAAATTTCTAGAAAAATATGTTGTCTGTCCTAGGTCTCAAATTCTACAAATAGGGTGTGTGCTCCAGATCTACCATCTAACTAAAATATATCGTACAATTTGTACGATACCCTAAGTCTCAATTTCTACAAATATGTCGTATGCCATTGTTCTAAAATTATACAAACATGTTGTGTGCTCCAGATCTACGGTCTAACTAAAATATATGGTAATGAAACTAAAATGTTACAAAAATTGCAAAGACAATACGATATAATGTATTTACCTCTGATGGAGTCAGTAAACCGGCAGGGCTTCGCCGCTCCTCATCTGCTCCCCCTCACCCCTCCCTCCTTTTCTTTTTTTTTTGGATTTTGAGTGAATATAATGAAAAATCGAAGAGGGAGAGGGGTTTTATACCCTGGGGGTAAAAAATCGCCCTCTTAAAGGGCGGCAAGGGGGCTGCCTGCAAAAATGCTAGGCTGTCCTTTTGCAGACGGCCCCCTGCACAACAAAAAAACGTCTTCTTAGAGGATGGCAAGGGGGCCGCCTGCAAAAATGCCAAGCTGTCCTCGGTGCCCTTTTGCAAGCGGCCCTCGCACAATAAAAAAACGCCCTCCGCGAGGGTAGCAAGGGGGCCGTTTGCAAATTTTTCCTCGCTCGATGGCCGACCGTTAGGGGAGGTCCAACGGTCGTTTGCCACGTTGGAAAAAACACCCGTCTGGGAGGACGTTGGGTGACTAGTTTTGTAAATTTTTCAAATAAAAAATTATTTTTGTAAATATTTTAATAAATAAAATAAAAAATAAAAAAATTCCTAACTTGGCTATTTTCCTTGATGGACTGATGGACAAGGGGGTCTGGGGGAGTGGGGCGATGTGGACTGTAGCTGGGCTGGTCGTCCCACCTTGCTCAATGGGTAGATCCGCTCCTGGCTACTAACAATGGAGGAACCATCTTTATGTTGCTATCACTAGAGCAAGTTAGTTATATCTTTTATCTATTCACTGGTCATATTTTTCGCTCAGCTTTATAATAAGCTACATGCAGGCGGCGTGCCAATGGCGCGTCCCATCATGTAGTATCCTTTGAGTTCGGTTCAAATATGCGACGTCTAGTCTCGATGTGATTACTTTATCTTTCGTGTGGTTCTGGTTCAAGAAAAGTTTAGGAGAGTTGACCATTCAATTGAATTCCTCGCATATAGGAGAGTTGACCAACAGTTCTTGCTTGTGCTGAAGCGGGCCTGATCTGGTTAATTGGTTTAGACCTGACAAGTGACAAGACAAGGATTGGCGCAGGAAGGAGATTATAGTAATTTTCCTTTGGTATCATTGTCATCAGTAAGAGAGAAATACAAAAAACAGTTTTCATCTATCATGATTTATAACAGACTACGGGGAACGATAATTAAACATTAAACATGTCATTATACATTAGTAAAAATAAAATGGAAGAAAAGGAAATACATATGGCTCCGACTAACCGGTGACCATGTGGACATCAATTTGGGAATGGAATGCAAGAAAACTGAACACAAAATAACTAAATGTCCTGTGAATCCAAACAGAATGATCACCCTGTTAATCTTTTTGCTTCAGTTGAGCGATGTAAGCAAGTGCAAATATGAGGACATAAGTCCAGAAAAGATTCACCAGGTTCCATACCAGCGTTGCGGAAAAGCTTTTGAGCTGCCAAGATGTCCAATTGAGATGAGAAGCCGTAGAAGGATACAGGTTCCAAGAACGTGAGAAGCCAAACCTGCGGTGCATTAAAACTATAAGCCTGAAATCGTGACCAAGAGGAACGTTTCCATAGAACACCAGAGCAATAGTGGCTAGGCCACCGATGCTGATGGCACTGAGAGAAATGTCCCACATCACCACTGAGACCCCAAACGCGAAAGCTACTATGATGCTCCTGAGGGCGACGTGGAAAAGCCACACGGCACGTTGTGAGTACTTGCAACGAACAAGAGGATCCACCGTCCCGCGGTTCCCGTACTCAGCAAGGCTGAAAGTGGCCGCAACAGAACAGAAGAAAGCTAATATGTCGGCGACGAGGAAAACCTTGAAACCGTAGAGGGCACCCAGTGCTGGTGTGCCTTCCTTTGGGCTTGTTGTTCTGTAGGACCCTGGCATGGTGAATGCTGCGGCGAAAGTCAGCGTTGCAATAAGCGCCGATGCAACCAACCACACTTTCAGTCGACCCTGAAAGGGTTTTCCCGTGCTTTTCCTTTTCTTGAGAGCTACCACCACGGATAAGTTCATCATGCCTACGAGGACTGAAGACGGCTCCTGAATGAGCCAATACCCTGACCATCCATTCTGTTGGGTTCTGCAGGAAAAGAAACTCGAAATGTTAGGACCATTTCTTATTGTAGTCGTAGGACTACAGGAGATCTGTTTTGTATGTATTTTATGCCTAAATTTTGTTAGTTTTATGCATATACCTGGGGGGAGGCAAAGTAGTCTTCCATCCCTATCACTTTTGCAAGATCGAGTGGGTTATAGCCTTCTAGGTTGGCATGGTTGAGCTCCACAGCCTTATTCTCTAGGAGATATGTGAAGATGGACTCGTCTCTTTTCTTTACAGCAAGATGTAATGCATTATTACCGTCATTGTCCTCCAAATTCAAAGTTTCCTCGAACCTCGGATCTTTGCACACCAATTTGACTACTTTGTACTTCCGATTCTCAATGGCGATATGAAGCAATGTTCTACCTTTAACATTATCACGAAGAGTGGCACAGTCTTGATCAGCATTGACCAATGAGGTGATTGTGTCCATTGAACCAACAGAAGCAGCTATATGTATGGGGTACATCCCATTGTTGTCGGGCCGTTGGGTGTAGTCCGTTTGGTGATTTTGATGTACCCCATCAAGCAGCGCAGCTGTTACGCCCTGAACTCCTACTGATGCTGCAAAGTGAAGAGGTGTACTTCCAGATGAATCAGCTTTATTCATGAGATCTCCTCTCCTTCCTAGAATCAATTCAGTAAGTTCTGCCATCGAGTATTTTCGTCAATTAGTATCTAGCTAGTTATGATACCAATTGTGTCAAAGAATGAGTCAAAGAATGTACAACCTAACTTCTATGACAAAGAACATATCAAACTTTCATTCTCAAATAAGCTCTCAAAAAGATTCTGGAGGATCCACAGCCATTAACCCGTACGTGAGCCTTTTACTGTTGCTAGGAGACTACCACAAGATTATAATTTATAGTGTTGATCAATGTTTTGATCAATTATGAAAGCACATTGTTGCCTATCTGACAACAATCAAATGATGCCAAGGGGAAAGGTGCTATGTACAATGAGTCAAGGGCGAAAGCATAACAAGCTAGTACTAATGTGATGTCCAGGAGAACTGCAAGCATCACCTAAAGGCTACGCGAAGGTAAATGTTAGATGCAGGATTCAGAGCGAAAACAAGCAAGTGCAGGCATTATTGTAGACATTAGCGGATGATTAATTAAGTTTTAATTATTACAAACTTAATAAATGAATTTATTTGATATTTTAGAACAACTTTTATATAGAAAGTCTTTACACAAAACACATCGTTTAGCAGTTTAAAAAGCATGCTAACGAAAATCAAGGTAAAATTTGCATCTTAATAAAAAAGAATGGGGCCAATTATAGAGGCCTTGTGCTGGCAAAACATAAAACTCTGCACTTGTGTGGCGCTGCTATAACTTCGGCAGCGACAGAATGAATTCACATGCCTACAATCCTGATAACGGATAACTTGAAGTTCGTTCAAGACTTGACAAAGAACAGCCAATTGAGATCTTTATGGGCGGCAACTATGCTAAAGCAAAAGGAACCGTGCATTGTCTTCAAGGTGCACAAGTACACGAGACAAAGAAAGAAGCGAATATGATAGCTCATACTCTTGCTCAACTGGACATGAGCTCAAGATCATGTGCAGAGGTCAGATTATGTGCCCCTGCATATATCCTGGACTCGTTGAACCGGGAATATAATCCCCATTTCCATCACTAAATAAGCTCCTTTATGCGAAAAAATAATTTATAGTGTTGCTATGTGTTATATATCGATACCTTCCTAGCTAGTGTTGAGGTACCGAAAGGTACAACACAGACTACCATCAAACTAGCCATCAAGTGCATCGACTTGACTTTATGTTGAATGATTGTGAATTGCATCTCTAGTGTTCATCAAACCAGCTAAGCCTGTTTCACGCTAGCCGGTAAGAGTACGAGGACATCCACGAATCCAGGAGAAAAGGTGATTTAGTAAGACTAACAGATCTTTTAACCAGCAAGCAATCAATTTCCATCTATGCTTACCCAACCCCAAAAAAGCCCTGCCACCTTAACGGTGACTATTAAAAACAAACTATTTGCGACTATTAAAAGTGACAACTCTTCATTTGCCACTTTTGCATTTTTCCCTATAGATTTATAACCGGATAGATATGGTTTCTTGTTTTCTTTTGCCACTTTACCTCATGTGGCGTGAGTAACAGTCATGCTTGCTGGCGTGAATACAATGCATCAAAAGTACCCTTTGCTCCTCCGTCGTCTTCTTCTTCCGACTCCCGCCATCTTTCTCTCTTTCTCTATCCTGCTCTGTCTCCTCGAGCTTGATGCACCGGTGAACAGCGGTGGGTTGACACTGAACTCGAGCTTGAGCACAGCCCCAATGCGAATGGAGGTTGTTGAGGTCGAGCTTGAGCTCAATGACCTGTTATTTTTTTCAGATCTGAAACCGCCCTCACTTATATTCGTTCTTTCAATTAGGGAGCTATGCTTAGACGCCATCGAGCTTGCCGCTGCCTCATCCCCGTCGGTCTTGTTTTGTGCTGGGGCCATCTGGTTATCTTTGCATCCAGCAAGTTGTTGGTTGATTACAGCCTTGACAAGTGAGGACCTATTTGGCTTCTAGAGCAAGAGGTGTGGGATTTGGATAGTTAAATGATTGAAGGGGTATGATGAAATTAATGGTGTAGAAACAACGGATGACTATTAGATTACGATGATAAGCATCTCTGAGAGGATAGCCGGGTGGCGGTGGCTGCTAGGAATGAGAGAGATAGACTTAGGTTGGAGAGATGAACATTGAAGAGGGATTTAGAACGATATAATCCATCTTTATAGATGAAGGGAAGAACCTATTCTAATCCTGTCCAACACACTCTAACCAATCAAATTGTCGTACCGTTTAGATGTGTGAGACAAGGATAGCGGCCTGTCCTTGGGTCTTGGCCTCTCTAGGACATGGATTGGAATTCTTTTCCCAAACCCAATAACCAAACGGGTCCTGAGGGTTAGCTGGCTACTCATAAAACCACTGGCTCATTGAACTGTTTCGAAAGATATTAGGCAGTCTCTAGAATCGACTAAATATAAATCAACCATGTTGTTTAATTATATGGAATTACTAAAAAAATATTGCAAATCTTTTGGTCAAAAAGTTTCAAATGTAACTATAGTATAGTATAGTATAGTTATAATGTAATTACATTGTAATTACACTATAGTTACATAATAATGTAGTACATTATTGTAATCTGTATATAATTTGATATAAAATTGCATATATATTTTTTAATACTTATATACAGGTTATATTGTACTATAGTATAGTATAGTTGTGATAAAATTATATTACAAATATTATAGTTACATATGAAAGTTTTCCATAAAAAACTTACGGGAGTTTTTTAATATTCTCTTAATTATATAGAAAACAAAGACAACTTCTCATACGCGTGTGCCACGCCAGCGTTAAGCAGCGTATATATCCCTTACCTGCACTCTGAAGAGCCGCAGCATGGAGCACATTTTGTCCATTTGGTCCGTCGTAGGACAGAGCATCACGAAAGGTTGAGATTAGCTTATCAACGATGTCGTTGTATCCCAAGGAGATGGCGAGGTAGAGCGGAGACATGCCGTTTATGTCCGGGACAAGCGCGAGACCACCGTCCTGGGCCTTCAACTTTTGAATCTCACTTGCACGACGCTGCCTCACTTCCTCGTGCAACACTGTCTCAGAGCGTCCACTTGTCTTCTTCAAGATCTCATTTGGTGTAGTGTTCAGTCGACCAAAACTGTGTTTTCGCTCCATGTCAAGGAGATGAAAAACCATATTGATGTACCCAGCATTTGCTGCACAGTCTAGAGCGGTCTTATTCTTGCTGTTGCGTGCGAAGAGAGGTGTTTTATCAATCCCAGAGATCAATGTCGCGCATTTCCTGTAGTTTTCACCATCCCCATTGGCTGCTACGACATAGGAGTAGAAAATCCTCATGCTGAGCCTGATCGTTACCAGTGGCACACGTGTTCTCAGACTCAAGAGTTATTGTGAACTCCCCTTTGAGGCTGGCGGCAACTGGGTTTGTCGAAACTTAGTTTCGGCAATAAAAAACTGGGGTAGCAGTCAAGGGCCAAACACGATGGATTAGTATGCAAAGGGATTTAGACAGGTTCAGGTCCTCTCAACGGGAGGTAATACCCTACTCCTGTTTCGGGGATTCGATCCGCCGAGTGGTTTATTGATCTATTGATCTCTTATGTCGATGTCTTTCAATCTGCTATCATCTCTCTCCAGGGACGTTCTACCCTCCTTATATAGGTTTAGAGGGTAGGCTCACAAGTCGAAGACCTAATCACATTCGGTATAGGACTCCATAATACTCTCGACTCAGGACTATAAGTCATTCCTTATTACACAAGGTAACGTAATACTTAAGTCCTAAGCCGATTACATATTCATGAAACATAACCTATCCCCTATAGCTAGTTGGATAAGCCAGCCATAAGGGTATCCGGTACCCATAATCTCCACAGTTATAAACATACGTAGCCATAATTATTTAGTGTATGCCAAAGTAGGAGATTTGCACGAATATAGAATTAACACCATTTTGTTACTTTAATAAATATACAAAATTGTAATTGTCATGGATTATTAATTTAAGTTTTCCATCGATTAAATATTTCTAAAATTTGGAATTAATGAACACAAACTCAATAGGTATTGGGTCAAGTTTTCCATAATTTAATAATTCAAAAAACTTGCAATTAACAAGAGTCGTACTAGTTCAACAGTCCAAATTTTATTTTTAAATTAATATTTCCTAAAATATTGAAATTAATAATTAGCAACTCGTAAGTGAGGTGGAGTAGTAATATTTAAGAAATGTAGAGTCGTACTTGATATAGAATCCTAATTTTCTTTCTGATAAAATAATATCTAAATATATAACTGATAAATAAAAATTTGATTTGGCCTCAATCTAAACTTTAGTTTTATTTATATTTTACTAGTCTAAAATTTTTAACTAAAAGATATGAAATGGTACCGAAAATAACTCGTTCTGGCCGATTCAATGGAACAGAAAGAGTGAAATTTGAAAAACAAAGAATCTAGAGATCCTAAATACTTCCTCGGTCCCAAATTATAGGGCACCCTTGATTTAAGAAAAATCGAACTTGGTAATTTTTTACTAACGATTATACTAACAATATCTATACTAATTATTATGCATGTTATATCACTAGGTTCATACTTTAAAATACTTTTATGTGATGGTAATTTTATATTTGTTGATAACATAATATGAAATAAATAATAATCAAAGTATGTCATTAAAAACCGTGTAAAAAAATTATAGGCCTTAAAATTTAGGGAGAGAAAGTATATTGGAACATAGTTAAATTGAAACATATACTTTTTGGGCCCCTAATTTTTTAGGGCCCTGTGTGGTTGCATGGTTCGCACGTGCCCAGCGATAGCTCTGACCATACATAAGCAGTATACCTTGGCGGTTTCAGAGAGGTCGATCCATCCATTTGAATGAAAACATTATCCTTGTAACAACAATTCATCAAACTCCTGCAACAGTATAAGTGATGCATTCAATTAAGACAACTTGCATATACAATCTTTCTTTGTACTACAAAAGTTTCCACCTTAATTGTAGGAGGTCAAAATTAACACTATGCCAGATCCGCTCATCTCTGACGGGTCATCAGTGACGGGCCAAAGTGCTCGTCAAGGATGACCGTCACCTTTGACGGGTCCTACGGGATGTCGTCATCGGTGATCCCTCCGGCTATGGCCCGTCACAGGTATAAGTCACCTGTGATGGGCCTAAAAGGGAATACATCAGAGGTACACCTCTGTCGTATTTCCTTTCCGGCCCGTCACAGATGACTTCATACCTGTGACGGGCCATGTAGCTCCAGCCCATCAGAGGTGTGGTTCAGTCATCTCAAACGGATTCTAGCCCTAACCCATTTGAGGTGAGTTGCGGCCTATATATACCCCTGGCTGCCACCTGCTTTTCCTCCCAACCTAGTGCACTGTTCACATTTCGGGTGAGAGAGTGAAGAGGACGATTTTTTTTGCTGGAAATGGAGATAAAAAACTATGATAATTATTTTTTTTCTAACGTGTATTTTGTATTGTGTTTTACATTTTTTATGTTATTGATTGCAGATGGACCGAAGTTGGATGTACGATATTCACCGTTCGACCCTAGAGTATAGGAAGGAGGTCACTACATTCGTTAGTTTTGCGGATAATGACAGGAAAAATAGGATGAGCAAATATATGTTGTGTCCTTGTGCAGATAGTAAAAATGAGAAGATGTTCGAGAATAGTTCATGGGTTCATTCTCATCTGATACTTAGAGGATTCATGGACGACTATAGATGTTGGAGTAAGCATGAAGAGCAAGAGGCATCTGATGTAGCAGCTGATGAAGTGCCGGATGTCATGAACGACCTAGCAGTTCGAGATGACATTTTTGTCTCTTCTCCATTAGGCGGTGATGTCATAGATTTGGACCCTCAAACTCTATCAGATATGTTATGTGATGTTGAAGACCCAGATCATAGCGAGAGAGATTTCGAGAAGTTCAGTAAGTTGGTGGCAGATTCTAATACACCATTGTATCTCAGGTGTAAGCGAAAGCACACCAAATTATCCTCTGTGTTAGAACTTATGAAGCTTAAGACAAGTAACGGCTGGTCAGACAAGAGTTTCACAGAACTTCTTGAGTTCTTGAAGGATTTGTTGCCAAAGAGAAATCAAATTCCGCAGACAATATACGAAGCAAAACAAGTCTTATGCCCATTGGGTCTGGAGATCAAAAGAATTCATGCTTATAGGAACGGCTGCATATTGTTGAGCAAATATTGGAGCTGGATTACTTGAAGTTTAAAGTGCCACTGTTTCGTTGTCGATGGGTCGATCTGCGTAATGTCAAAGTTGATAAGGAAGGTTTCACCATTGTCAATCTTGCTAACAACACGTACAAGGATGAACCGTTTGTCCTCGCAAAACAAGTTGTCCAAGTCTTTTATATAATTGACCCAAGTTACAAAAAACTACATGTGGTTTGTGAATGAAAAAGTAAAATTGTAGGTGTCGACAACATTGTAGACGAAGAGGACTATAACCAATACGTCCACGACTTGGGTCAAGAAATACAGTGGCAGGGGATGTCAGGAGGCTGTAGAGGGAAGAAGGCGAGAGATGAGCCAAAGAAAAGAAGGCCCAGAGGCATATTGCGAGGATGTCGTCATGGCGATCATCGTTGGTGCTGTCGAGGCGGAATAGCTCGCCATTCTTGGCGGAAAAACAAATGCCCCTCTCCCTTCCCGTCACGGTCTTCTTGGGGAATATCACCAGTGGATGGTGCTTCCTGATGCCTTGGCTGAGCTTCCCTGATATTTCAGTGATGGACACCGTCGTGGGCTTCAGGTTTCCGCAGAACCTCTGCGATGAGCCATTGTGAGTTCCGGCGCTAGGGGTGGTTCTTGAGGAGGTATTTGGGGTTGAACGAGTCATGACAGTTGTAGACGCTGTAAAGTTCGACTAGGCAATGTCATCGCCGATCCGTCCGCAGGTGTACTTTGGTGGCTTGTCAAGGTCGTGGCCATGGCCGTCAGGGGAAGGAGGAGAGTGAAGCACACGGATGGAAAATGAGAAAAGCGTGTTACAACGCGGGGGACGGGGGACAGGATCCCGTCCCCTAGCATTTTCAAAATTTTAATCCCCGGATCGAAATCATCAGAGGTTGCCCACATCTCTGTGTAATCTATCACAATCAAATAAACTAGATTTTATTGGAGGAAGAGGAACTTATAAATCGAACATGAACAAATTAAATAAACAAATTATGGTAGTAGATTGCAATTCACAAATAAAAATGTGCATATAGACTTTGGCCCTACCACAGGCCCTCTTTTTATTCTCTTTCCTCCGGCCCATCCCCCTCCATCTGTGGCCCTATCTAACAGCCCATCCAACGGAGCCGAAGGCGCGCGCACCGAATTGGATCAGATTGGGTTTTACCCAAATCCGGATCGGCTTCGATCCTTCCAGCCACTTCTCCAAACGATTTGATTTTCTATTTTTCCACGACCAATTTACACTTCGCCATCGATCCACGACAAGGTCGCCATGGCCATGGGGAAAGCGACCGCCGTCGACGTGATACGCGGCCTCAAGCGGCGGGCCGACTGCGGCCAGTACGCGCCGTGGCTGCCGTCGAAGCTCGACGAGGGCTTGCGCAAGCACGTCAAGCTGACCCTCTGCCTGCTGCTGCACATGCTGCTGGCGCCGGTGCCGGGCGAGGAGGAGGAGCAGCCCTTCGACGAGCTGGGTGCCTGGCTGGGCGCCATCAAGGGGGTGCTCTACGAGCTGGAGGATCTGCTCGACGACCTCGACGAGCACGGCAGCGTCAGGCGCCGACCGGGCCGCCCCACCTGGAAGGTGAGTTGGATTTCGACAAGTTCCACCCCCTTTCCCCCTCCTCAATCAAATTCAATTCGATTCAGCATTTGGTACTCTGAAGTCTGAATTGTGATATTGGCATAGTCTTTTGGGAACCCAAAGTATTTCAACTAATGGGAGCAATTTTTGCAGGAGACATTATTCTGGTTATCGAGTCCAATACTCTTGCATTCAACTGTGGCCCATAGATTGAATATAGTCAGTACAAAATTGGATTTTGTGGCTGAAAGTTTTTACCTATTTTTGAAGCGGAAGAATAATGACATATTCAAATTACATCAACACACTAATCCAAAACACGAGAAATACAAGGAGATGGTAGGATTTGGTGGAGCCACAATCATTGGAAGGGATACTGAGAAACAAGATTTAAAATATTTGCTCTCACAAAGTAATCCTGATGATCTATCAATCCTTCCTATTGTTGGCCTTCCAGGTTTGGGTAAAACAAGTCTTGCCAGGTTAGTTTTTGAGGATAAGGAAGAAGGTTGGGACTTTGATCTTAGGATATGGATTCATGTCGACGACAATTTTGACCTTGAGAAATTTGCAGTGTGCATTATCTCGGAAGCTAACAAATTGATGAAAGGAAAATTTTCTCACATTCTCAATAGATCACATTGTCCAAGATACTTAAAGTTTAAGGATTGTATTGAAGAGATTCTTTCTAGTAGTAGCTGTTTAATTGTTCTAGATGATCTATTATGTGCAAACAAACACTGGTTGCCTGATCTGAAGTATGTGCTTGGGGCGACTAAACATAAATGTACAAGATTTATAGTGAAGACTTCTAGTGAAGAAGTTGCAGAAGTGATGCACACAGTTCCATCTTACAAGTTAGGCGGTTTATCTGAAGATGATTGCTGGACTTTATTTTCTGAGAAAGCATTTGGAAGTAGGGATGCAACAATTCATTCATGGCAGACAAAAATTGGCAAGGCGATTGTAAACGGTGCGTGGGCATGCCTATATTAGCTCAATCTCTTGGTTTGATGGTGCACAATCAAGACATGGACACTTGGCTTGCTGCAGGGAATGATGAATAGTGGGAACTAGTGGAAAGACATTCCCTTTAAACGGAAGTGTTCTCATCATTCAAGCAGATATATTACAACATGTCCTTGATGTCAAAATCATGTTTCTTATACTTGTCAGTCTTTCCAAGAGGATCCGATATAGATAAGGATGAACTCATTCGTCAATGGATTGCATTAGACTTGATTAACTCAAACAGACATGGGATCTTACCTCCATTTCTACTCGGGGAGTTGTTCATTGAAGCACTTGTATCAATATCATTTCTTCAAATTGTCAACACATCCTTAGTAAGTTGTTAAATATTTTTTTAGTTATAATCTTTTCCTGTTTTTTCATGAACAATAAGTTTGCTTAGCTTGTTACTGCTGCAATATTGGCGGTTGCATATTGTGCTTACACTAACAAAAAAACATTTATTTTGCAAGTAATGTATATTATTTTATTTTTCACATCTTCTGGGTTTAGGTCAGGCTTATTACATGTTTAAGTGTTCAGTGTGGATTGTTATTATGATTTTTTTCCCTAAATTGTTGGCCCACATCTAGTTTGAATTCAATACTGACAGATAGTTCTGATAAACTGACAATCTTCTTTTTTAGGTTACCGAGAAGAAATGCAAGAATCCTCCTCCTATCATTCTTAAAGTGCACAGCTTGGTTTATCATTTTTTGAGATATATTGCTGTGGATGATATCTTTACTTTGGATTATGCGAAATCACCAAATGTTTGTGTAAGAAATCTACCTTTCCGGTATGCAGTATTAACTAATTACAGTTGGCAAGCTACAATGCACGAAGATTTGATAGCCAAGGCCAAGGCGACGAAGGCAGCAGTTTTCAGAAATTGTGAGGCAACAATGCCTGTTGCGGATTTATTCTCAATACTAAGATACTCACGTCTCTTGGATCTCAGCGGATGTCCCTTTCAAGAATTACCTACTTCTATCGGTAAATTGAAGCATTTGAGATATCTCAATATTTCGTGCTTCAGGATAACAAAACTGCCTAATGAAATGAGCTGCTTGCGAAGCCTCGAGTATTTGGATCTCTCAAAAACATGCATCAAAATGCTGCCCTTGTTTGTCGGAACTTTTGATAAGCTGAAATACTTCAATCTACATGGATGTGGCAAACTCAAGAACTTGCCTCGAAACTTTGGTGATCTCAAGAGGCTAGAACACCTCAACCTATCATGTTGTCCTGAGATCGGCGATCTACCTGTATCTATTTGTGGTCTTCATGAACTTCAGTTGCTCAACCTATCAAGTTGCACCAAACTTGAGCTACTGCCTCATCAATTCGGTAACTTATCCCGTTTAGAGAGTCTTGAGATGGCAGGATGCTGTAGTCTTCAGAGATTACCAGAATCGTTTGGTGGCCTCTCTAAGCTCTGTTCTTTAAGCTTAGCAAGTTGTTCTAGCCTTCAACGATTGCCAGATTGTATTGGTGAGCTGTGTGGTTTGGAGTACTTGAACATTTCACATGTTCACCTTGAGTACCGGATTCACTGAGCAAGCTCGAGAGACTCCACATACTGACTTAATAGGTTGTGATCTGTTGAAATGTTTGGTCATGCCCATGGAATTCAGAATACAAACTGACTGATGTTTTTCAGTTTTGGTTTCACAGATGTAAAACGGGATAAATTGTACTATCTTTATTTCATTAAACTACCGTTGCCATGCTGTATATTTTTACTGAAAAACATGCAATGCAACAAAATCCTCAGTTTGACTATCAAAGTTTGGTGCTCATGTTGCTACGATTTTGCAATGTGGAAGTGAAACCTAGTGAAATCAATTGGTCAGGCTTATCAGTTCACTCTGAAAAAGTCTGAACCAAGCTTACATCTACTGCGTCCCAAACTCACACTTCACACCTCGCGCCCCATCGATCAACCTCTCTCCCGCCAACGCCAAGTCCACCTATTAATCTCCTCGCCGGCAACCCGCGAGCTCATCCCCGCAACAATGGCGCCGCCTCGCCACGCCCACCTCCTCGCCGCCATCGCCGTCCTCCTCTGTCACCTGCCGCGTTCAGCTGCGTCACCGTCGTGGTCCAATGCGGCCGTCTCCCCGCCGCCGTCACCGTCGCCCTTGCCACATTTGCGCCCGATGATGCAGCCGAGCGTGCTGCCGCCGCGGCTGTCGGAGCTGCCGGCGAGCCCGTTCACGGCGAAGGCGGCGTTCGTCCGGTACTGGAACCGGAAGGTGCACAGCAACCGCCCGCACCCGGCCTTCTTCTTCGCCAAGCTCTCGCCGCTGTCCGCGCCCGATGCGGCGGCGTTCTCCACCCTGGCCGCCGCCGGACAGCTCGGCACCAGGATCCGCGCGTTCTGCGCCGCGGCGTCGCTGCTCTGCCCCACGACGCCCGGGTCCTCGTGGTCCAAGTCCTCGTCCGACGGGGAGGGCGCCGCCGCGGCCGCCTCCGACGGGGGCGGTGCTGCTGCCCCGGCCGGCGGCGGCGGAGCGGCGCCGTTCAAGAACTACGAGAACGGCAACTTCAGCAGCTACGGCAATAGCGGCGGCGGCGGCGCCGATCAGTTCGCCGTGTACTCGAGCGGACAGAGCAACGGCGGCGGCGTCGACTCGTTCCGCCGGTACGGCAAGGGATCGCAAGGGCGGAACGACTCGTTCACGAGCTACGAGGCGGAGGGCAACGTCGGGACCTCCAGCTTCACCTCGTACAACGGCGACGCCACCGGCGGTGTGGGAGGTTTCTCCTCCTACGCCGGCGAGGCCAACACCGTGGCCGTCTCCTTCGGCAATTACGACCACACCGGGAACGGCCGGTCCCGCGAGTTCTCGGAGTACACGCAGGACGCGAACACCGGCCAGGAGAGCTTCGCCGCGTACGGCAAGACGGCGAACGGCGCCGCCGAGTCCTTCAAGACGTACGGAAACCACTCCAACTCGATCGCCTCCGGCTTCGACAACTACGGCGACAAGGCGAACGGCGCCGCGGACGCGTTCTCCTCCTACGGCGTCAACGGCAACACCCCGGAGAACACGTTCAAGAGCTACGCTTCCGGCAGCAACGCCGGCGTCGACGACTTCAAGGGGTACAGGAACGACGCCAACGTCGGCAACGACAGCTTCACGTCCTACGCAAGCAACGCCAATGGCGCCGCCGCCGACTTCGAGAGCTACGGCAAGTCGGTGAACCCGGGGAGCGTCATGTTCAAGGGCTACGGCCTCGGCTCCAACCCGAACCACCGCATCGGCTTCACGCGCTACTCCGGCGACAACACCACCTTCAAGGCGTACTCCAACGACGGCGTCGAGTTCAAGGAGTACCAGAACATGTCAAAGATGGAGGTGTCCAAGCTGGAGGCGCCGCCGCGCCGGCCGCTTCTGCGGTGGTCGCCGGAGCCGGGGAAGTTCTTCCGGGAGCGTGACCTCGTCGCCGGCAACCGAATGCCAATGCCGGACATCACCGACAGGACACCGCCACGGGCGTTCCTGCCACGTGACATCGCCGCGAAGATCCCGTTCGACGCGGCCGCCGTGTCGACGCTGTTCGGCGCGGCGCCGGGCACGGCGATGCGGCAGGTGGTGTCGTCCACGGTGGCCGAGTGCGCGCGCCCGCCGAGCCACGGCGAGACGAAGCGGTGCGCCACGTCGGCGGAGGACGTCGTCGACTTCGCCGTGGAGATGCTCGGCGACAACATCGTTGTGCGCGCCACGGAGTCCACGGCGGGCGGCGGCGGGGACGTCAGGCTGGGGAGGGTCGCCGGCGTCGCCGGCGGCAACGTGACGCGGTCCGTGTCGTGCCACCAGAGCTTGTTCCCGTACCTGGTGTACTACTGCCACTCGGTGCCGAGCGTCCGGGTGTACGAGGCTGACATCCTGGCCGTCGATTCCAACCAGAAGATCAATCATGGCGTGGCCATCTGTCATCTCGACACGTCGGATTGGAGTCCGAATCACGGAGCATTCATCGCGCTTGGTGGAAAACCCGGTGAGATGGAGGTGTGCCATTGGATCTTTCAGGGGGATATGACTTGGACAGTAGCTAATTGATGGGTTGATGTGGTTATAAAGACTGGATTGACTTGTTTATGTTTATTCTGTTCCCAGAAAAGGAGGATTTTGACATTTTTTTTTGTTTTGAGAGTGCACACCTCAAACTATGAATTGTTTGGTCTCTTTTTACAGGGAAATAAGTTGATCCTACAAAGTTCATATGTTTCATCATGAAAGATGAGGAATTTATTTCAGTCATCGTGTTTCCCTATGATGACATGAAAAGGATGTACAGACTTTGGGTGTTCTAAGTTTGTCCAACTCCATTTGAAAGGGTGATAACAAATACCTCTTCTGTCCCAAAATATAGATATTTGTAGGTGTTTAGAAAATACCTAGGTAAAGGGAAAAGATTCACTTACAATAATCTCATCGGTCGAATTATAAATTTTGAATTGCTTAGGTTCCACCACTATTACAGAAATGATTTTCGCAGATGGCCAGAATCAATTTTTGCATGTGGTTGACCAGCCCGCATGCAAAAAAAAAAGTCTGCGAAAATCATCATTTTTGCACTATGAAGAACCTGATTTGCTGAAAAAGTGTAGATTTTTGTGTATTGGAATTAGTGTATCAGGAATGCTCGTATTGTGATACTCTCTCTGTCCCATAATTTAGTTTCATATCTAAAATTTACTATTTTTTTTGGAACAGATGGAGAACAAACTTTAAATCCTAGCAATGCATGCTTATATTTTAGGACAAATGAGTACAAGACATTGGGAAGATTTTTAATGTTATCCAAAATTGACAGCAATAGGTCGATAAAAGGCATTTTAAAGAAAAAAATAGTCTGATTCAAATTCAAATTGCACACTCTCTTAATTATTCAATCAGGAGTGCATACTCACTCAAACTTCCCGAAGAATTTTTTGGGTTATGAATAATATTATGTAGGCATACTGTTAATCAAATGTAAACTGGTAAAGTAGATGGATTGGTAAAAGTGGTGGTTTGAAAGCACCTTGTGCATGTTCAAGCATATATATGTAGCACTAGGAGTGCAGCTTGTTCGCTAATCCTCACCTAGAACCTAGTGACGGAAGTGTGAACATGCATATTGGGGTTAAGAAAGAAGTTGACGGTCTTAATTAGATAGGCAAGATAGGCGTAGCCACGAAGATGATGGATGCCTCATGTCGAGAATTAGGGATGAAAATGATTGATCACAAAATCATTTATTTTGAAACAAATTTAGCATTTGGGAATTTTCATATTTAAAAAATTCCATTTCACTCCTCCGGACTATTTCATTGGATCACTTAACTCCTAAAATATATTTTGCTCATTTTACCCCTAAATTATTAAAAATAGTTCGCTTTGCTGCTCAATAGTATTTCTCTTCTTTGTTTTTTTTTATACAAGTCATATTTTAAGCATAAATTTTCTAATCCATAAATGACACCACTATGAAAGTATCAAAATATTTTCAAAATAAGTGCTTCCAAATATATGTAAATAGTGATAAAGATTATTAACAAATGTTAAAAGGTAGGTTATAATGGATCTATCAATCCTACCAAATTTATGTGCACATACGACTTATATGTAGAGATAAAAAAAATGAGAAATGCTGTTAAGTTGTAAGTTGAATCGCTTTCAATTGTTCAGAGTATGACATGATACGAAAAATTAATTAGGGGGTTAAGTGCTCCATCAAAATAGTTCAGAGGAGAGTGTACGTAGACTATAATATGTGCTAAGAATAAATTTTTATGTATGGTCAAAATCAGAAACAGCTAAAATGATACCACTTGTACAAAAATAATACTCATTCGGTCACGAATTTTCATAAATGTTTTATCCCTACTTAAAATACTGGATTTATCTGATTGTTTGATAGTGGATGTTTCACGACTAATGTGCTAGATACAAGACTAGAAATGAGGTTTGATGGTGCGGGGCGACACAGTCTATAGCTGGGCCGGCTAACTCACCCTGCCTAGTGTGTCCACCCTTGGACGCAACCACTTTTTTGATGTTTCATAATACAAGACGTGTATGTATGCATGCAATTAACTAGCACCTCTCTCTTTCTTATATTTGTTTTTTTAAAATCCTCCATCTTAAGATCTCTGATTCCATTAGATACATGAATTGTACTTATTGAGATGATCCAAATGAGAAAGTGATAATAATTCATTTCTGGTCTTTTCGTTTATCATGGTTATGCCTTACAACACTATACTCGCCCTAGCAGAGCCAAAATTCCCCCATCACCGCCTCCATGAAATGCAATGGGGCAACACTTTTTCTCACCTCCTCTCTCCACAAGGAGAATTTGTCCGCGATAAGCCTCCATCCCCGCATATATCTGGTGATAGCCAATATACTCATCAATGACAAGACGTGTATGTGGTGACTTTGTTAATTTTAAGATATGTCAACCTATTTATTCAGAAGTGTTTATAGGGATAGAGTGTGCAAGTGTGTATTCATAGGGGGTGAGTTTTGCATGCATGTTGTATTGTGTTTTGGAAAAACGAAACTACCATCATTGAAACATGAAGTGTTATTTCCAAAATAATAATAATAAAAGAATATCAAGAAGGAGGCTTCAACTATATAGGGCGATTTTACCTAAGTTCTTCTCTCTCAAGATTGATCCATATCAAAATAACTGGACATCCAACTTTGCTAAACGGATGTCTTTATTTTCTTACATTCGGACAACTGTTAGCTGATCATAGTACGTATCAAGTGCACAATTTTCTTTAGAAAAACAACACACCAAAAATGGTGATACCTCCTAGTTTTCTATCGGCGTGGTATATTAACAATATATAAACGTCAGTATCACTGATTCACTGTGTTTATACTCAATACGTCAAGTAATATTACTGTTAACTTGCACGGAACTGACCCGCAAGTACTAACAACGTGAGATAAAAAACCCCTTCAATAATTGTGTACCTAGAAAAAAAAGTTTGCGGGCTCCCACTAGACTACACGGGCGGTTCGCAGGTGCCATCATCTATGCAGTACGTCGGGGGTGGATGTATGAAAGACTACATGTAGAAAGTTTTTCCAAAGGCAATCGGATGACCGCCTCTGAAAATACACATATATTTTCACATATGATCATGTATTAAAAGTTATACTTTTGGGAAACGGTCGGTTGGCCTGATCGTTTGTGGAAATGATGGTATTTGCACAAGTGATCATCATAAGCCAACGACTCTAGAAAAGTCTTTTCTTAGGTGGGGTTGTTAATTACCCTTATGTTTCTTATCCATCTTCCTCGTAACTCGATCTTTAGTGATCATGCTAAAGCTTAAAAAGTGGAGCGCCAAAAGCTGTTCGCATCCTCTACTACCACTCCGCCTCCTTACCTCCCCTTCTCCTCTTTTATCAATATATATCTCGCAACGTGGATTTTCTCGCCACTCTAGCTCTTCATTTCTTTGTCCTCTTTCTTCGGCCATGGCAGCCTCACCATGCTAACCTTAATATATCACCACAAGCGAGGAAGATGGGTGGCCAAAGCTGTCATCAGATTAGGGACAAGCCGTGGGACACCGATGACAAGCACTTTTTCAGCGATGGGTCGCCACCGCCATCGCACTCTGAGGAGCAGGGGGACAACGGCGACAAGACCAAGAATAAGGCCCAGAGCACCAGGAGGCATAGAGGACCACGAGGTAGATGAGGTGATCGACACGGACGAGGACGCGGTGGGACACAACAAGGAACCAGCGGGTGATGCGGTTGTTGTGACAATAGGTGTCGCACCGCGTCTTTGGGAGGCGAGCTGCCTGCAAAGAGGCCACACCATGAGTAGTATAGTAGTTAATTAATGTTAATACAGTTACTTAGAAATGTAGTTAATTAGTCGTATGTGTAATTAATCAATAGATGAAAAATGTAGTTAATTCGTTTTAAAATGTGTAATAGCCTTGATTTCCAGATGTCGTCAGCTTAAGTGACCATCTCTACAAATCTACTTCTACAAAACTACTAGTGGTGGCCTCTAGGTCGTCACTTCCTCCTTATTGTTTCCCTCCCTCTCTCCCTAGTGGTGGTCTCTTGGTGGCGACCAGATCTGGAAATGGTAGGGCAACATCGAGAGCACGTGTAAAGTGCAGGAGCTGAAGTAGCGGTAACTGGTGTGATAGCTAGGTGCAGGAACACGGTGGCGGCTGGAGCTCAAGCAAGGAGCAAGAACCGGATTACTTAATGTCGTGTTTTCTTGTGTGTATTTTGGCTATGTGTATTTTGAATATTGTGGCTATGTGTGTTCTTGCACAAATTCTATATCTATACATTTTTAAAAAGACTCCAATGGTGATGGCCATGCACTACTACGAAAACCACTTTTTATTACGGCCAAAATAGGTTTTCACAAGTGACCAACGGCTCCATCAGAGACCAAAAGCCAGTAAAGATGCACAATTTTCGCTGGCGGTTGCCAACTGCGAGCGAAGATCGGTTTTCTCTGGCGATCGTCGTAAACCAGCCGCCAGCAAAGAGGTTTATCTTTGGCAGCTGACTTATATCCGCCGTTCAACGAAAATGACCTTCACTGGTGCACTGAAGCTATTGACCCGTCAGCAAAAATGCGCTTCGCCATTTGCTCGCTGACACATGGCCCGCCTGCGAAGATATTAATTTTTTTTTGCAAAATTTGAAACTATGTTTAGTTTGTTCGTGTATTTGAGAATCACACAGAGAGGATATATTTGATTGAGCAATTGATAGTAAAGGTTTTCTTGTTATTGTTTGCAACCGCTATTGATTATTAATATACATGCATAATAAGATAATCAAGACATGATAGTTAATGCAAGGTATTAATTAATTAACATACATAATTTTGAAGCACTTGTATGTACATAGATATTGGATGATCATATCTGAGTACTTGAATGTCATGCAACTCAACCGACGACACGTATGTGAAATTTAAATTATACTCTTGCTCCAGTTCGTAAGATACTCGTTTTATGGGGTGTTTAAAGCCTCTTCTTTATCAAAAAACCTTCCAAGCTTGTGGCAACACTCATAATGGATGAAATAGCACATGTTTCATTGTATGTTCTGAATGGCTTCATCATCCAGCTCCCTTTCACCCTTGGAAAATTTTGGAAGCTGCATCGAGATCATGGTAACGAAAATTGTTAACAATTCAAAGTTAATTAGCAATTAATTTAATAAATGTATTAATGGTTTGTACTTAATCCGTGCAGTATCTCCCATTGACACTGAGGAACTTACAAAGATAATATCCACATAGTACGCTTTCCTTCGGTTGCTTGTGACACTTTCGACAACAATATCAAGTATATTAGTTAATTAAATGGATACACACATGCAATTGTAAAAATTAAGTAGTATTGTACGCCGTCCATAATTAATTACCGGCCACTTATTTCGAATTAGTATTTGTTCTCTTATTTATAGCCGTTCTCCACCTAGCTGGTAATATCTATTATAAGCACTGTTTAAAGAAATAATTAATTTAGAAAGTTCAAAGGTAACAACACGTCATGAGAACAAGAATCATCTATATATTACTTATAGATCTAAAATTGTGAGGAATTCTTTGTATGTACTCACATGCCTGTCAAGAGAATCCAAGACGACAACTTCGTCATACTTTGGATATAGAAGAAAACAAATCCAATGGTCGCTGAAAAAAAATAGCGTGAAATGATGTTTAAATATTTATTAGTCGAATCATGATTAAGTCTATACTTGTAGTAGATATAGACGAGAGGCCCGGCGCCTCCACCTCACCCGCCCCGAGGCAGCGGATGGCCTCTGGCGACGAGGTCCTGGTGAAGGAGGTCGCCCTGGGCGACGACCCGTCCAAGACCACCCAGATTGGTGGTCTCTTAGATGACAAATAGGAAGACGCGCTCGTCTCCTTCCTGCGGGCAAACGCTGACGTCTTCGCGTGGAGACCGACGGACATGCCCGGGGTCCCCAGAGAGGTGATCGAGCACCGTCTCGCCGTGCGGCCGGACGCAAGGCCCGTCCGGCAGAAGGTGCGGCGGCAGGCCCCGGAGCGCCAAGCCTTCATCCGCGAGGAGGTGGCGCGGCTTTTGAAGGCCAGATTCATCCGTGAGGTTATCCATCCGGAGTGGCTCGCGAACCCGGTCGTCGTCCCTAAGGCGAATAGCAAGCTCCGGATGTGCATCGACTACACCGACCTCAACAAGGCATGTACTAAGGACCCTTATGCCCTGCCACGCATAGATCAAATTGTCGACTCCACCGCAGGGTGCGACCTTTTGTGTTTTCTAGATGCATACTTAGGATATCATCAGATTCACATGGCTAGGGAGGATGAGGAAAAAACCGCATTCATTACCCCTGTAGGAACTTATTGTTATACAACCATGCCTTTCGGGTTAAAGAATGCGGGTCCTACTTTTCAGCGTACTACTCGTATTTCTTTGGGTAGTCAGATAGGGCGCAATGTTGAGGCCTACGTCGATGACTTGGTTGTAAAACGCGCAACCAAGAGACCTTGCTCTCGGATTTAGCGGAGACTTTCTCCGCTCCGCGTGCATAAAACTGAACCCCGAAAAGTGTGTGTTCGGTGTGCCTGTGGGCAAGCTTCTTGGGTTCTTGATCTCTGCCCGAGGCATTGAGGCCAACCTCGAGAAGATACAAGCTATTGAGCGGATGCGCCCACCCAGCAAGCTTAAGGATGTGCAATGCGTCACCAGATGCATGGCTGCCTTAAGCCGATTCATTTCGAGGCTGAGAGAGAAGGCCCTGCCCCTATTTAATCTCCTTAAGCGCTGTGGGCCGTTTACCTGGATGGAGGAGGCTGAGCGGGCCCTTACCCAGTTGAAGGCATACCTCAGCTCCCCCCGATCCTGGTCGCCCTGGAGCCCGATGAGCCGCTGCTACTCTACTTGGCGGCAACCCCGCAAGTAGTCAGCGCGGCGTTGGTTGTGGAGCGCGAGGAGGATAGCCCTCGGCCCGCGCGCTCCCACCCTGTGTCGACCCGACCCGGGACAGAGAAGGGAGGAGAGGCCCCCGAGCCGGACGGCGGCCTAAGGCCCCTGACGACCGGATGTGGCCCTCTGCCCGCTCATCCGACGGCGTTGGATGCCCCCGACCCCCAGGAACGCCCCGGGGCCACTGCGGGAAGGTGCGGCCTGACGCCCTCCGACCTCGAGGTCGTCGGCACAGAAGCCGAGTGGGCCTGGCAAGGCCCCTCGGACGACGAGCGCCCTGGGAACGGTGCCCTCAACGGAGAGGACAGGTCCCGCCGGAAGGTGCAGCGGCCCGTCTACTTCGTTAGTGAGGCGCTGCGGGACGCCAAGACCCGATACCCTCAGGCCCAGAAGATGCTCTACGCGATTCTGATGGCCTCGAGGAAGCTGCGCCATTATTTCCAGGCGCATCGGGTCACTGTGGTCACGTCCTACCTCCTCGGCCAAATCCTACGCAACCGAGAGAGTACTGGACGAGTGGTAAAATGGGCAATTGAACTCTCCGAATTCGACTTGCGCTTTGAACCATGCCACGCGATTAAGAGCTAGGCCGTCGCCGACTTCGTGGCAGAATGGACCCCGGCTCCTGAGCCCGATCTCGGACTCTCCGCCCCCGGGGCCAACATGAGCCCTTCGCAGCTGCCTCACGCCACCTACTGGGTGATGCAGTTCGACGGCTCCCTGGCCCTTCAGGGTGCCGGCGCGGGGGTCACCTTGACCTCGCCGAGCGGAGACGTCCTTAGATATTTGGTTCGCCTAGATTTCCAGGCAACCAACAATATAGCGGAGTACGAGGGACTCCTTGCGGGACTCAGAGTGGCGGCCAGAATGGGGATCCGCCGCCTCCTGGTTCTAGGCGAATCCCAGTTGGTCGTTAACCAGGTCTCCAAGGAGTACCGGTGCTCCGACCCGCAGATGGACGCCTACGTCCGCGAGGTGCGGCGTAGGGAGCGCCATTTTGACGGGTTAGAACTTCGGCACGTGCCAGACGGGATAACGCGGTCGCCGACGAACTCTCGAGGCTCGCTTCATCGCAAGCCCCAACCCCACCGGAGTCTAGGCCTCGGGACCCGGGGGGGCCGAGCTTGGCCCCCCAAGATTGGTCGCTTGGATAGCTGAGATCCAGGCGTTCCTCAAAGATCAGACTCTACCGGAGGACCACGAAGGGAGTGAACGCGTCAATCGCATCTTCAAGCGCTACGTGCTGGTGGAAGGGGCCCTCTACCGGCGCGGGGCCAACGGAGTCCTCCTGAAGTGCATTCCTTGGGTGCAGGGCGTCGAGCTTCTTGTCGATGTCCATGAAGGCGAGTGCAGAGCCCACTCCGCCTCGCGCACCTTGGTCAGCAAGGCCTTTCGCCAGGGTTTCTATTGGCCGACGGCGCTGCACGACGCAGCTGACCTGGTCCGACGATGCAGGGCGTGCCAGTTTCACGCCAAGCAAACGCATCAGCCGGCTCAGGCCCTGCAGACCATACCTCTTTCATGGCTGTTTGCCGTCTGGGGGCTGGATATCCTGGGTCCCTTCAGGAAGGCCCCGAGCGGGTTCGAGTATCTGTATGTCGCAATCGACAAGTTCACTAAGTGGCCCGAGGCTTATCCGGTCATCAAGATCGATAAGCACTCAGCGCTAAAATTCATAAAGGGCATCACTGCTCGGTTCGGGGTGCCTAACCGTATCATTACGGACAACAGCACCCAGTTCACCAGTGAGCTTTTCGGCGACTACTGCGAAGACATGGGCATCAAGCTCTGTTTTGCCTCACCCGCCCACCCCAGAAGCAACGACCAGGTGGAGCGCGCCAACGCGGAAATCCTCAAGGGCCTCAAGACCAAGACCTTCAACATCCTCAAGAAGCATGGCGATTTGTGGATTGAGGAGCTGCCAGCGGTACTCTGGGCGAACCGAACCACCCCAAGCCGAGCGACAGGGGAAACGCCTTTCTTCCTCGTCTACGACGCGGAGGCGGTCCTCCCATCCGAGCTCACCCTGAGGTCCCCTCGGGCCACCATGTATTGCGAGGCTGATCAAGATCAGCTTCGCCGAGACGACCTCGACTACCTGGAAGAGCGAAGGCGGCGAGCGGCCCTCTGAGCCGCGTGCTACCAGCAAAGCCTGCGGCGCTACCATCAGCGCCATGTCTGGGCCCGATCACTCTGCGTCGACGATCTCGTCTTACGCTGCGTCCAAACGCGTGCTGGACTGAGCAAACTCTCACCAATGTGGGAGGGTCCGTACAGAGTGATCGGCGTCCCCCGGCCGGGCTCAGTTCGATTGGCCACGGGCGACGGCACAGAACTGCCTAACCCGTGGAACATCGAGCATCTTCGCCGCTTCTACCCATGAGGCGGTCGGGTGTCGTACCTCGGGCTCGGGCCAACCCCGCGTCCCCCTCGGGCACGCAGGGTTGGCCGGGGGCTCCCACATGCACACACTTGTTTAATTTTTTCCTAGCATTTCAATAACAAGCATTTTCAATTTCCTAAGGATTGCGCCTGTATTATCGTTTCCTTTTGAAATATCTTGACTTGAGTCAGTCTGCTTGTACTTGTCCTTGTCCTCGGCAGCTCGGGTCGTCTAAACCGCCAAACGGGGCCCAGAACCGAGCCGTGCCCCGGGGCACGGTGAACTCCGGGGGGGAATCGGTAATGGCCCACAATCGGGTCCCCAAAACCCTCGGTCACCGCGCTCCCGGCCTGGCCAGTCTCGACATGCGAATCTCCCCAAGGCACTAGCTCCGACCCGCGCCGCTTGAGGCTGGGGCCCGAGCACGAGCCCTCGCTCAAGCCAAAGATGCAAAGGGATCGTGACACAGACCATCCTTATCACGCGCATATAGCAAGCATAACTAACATAGAAGTTAAAATTTTGTTTGATTGCAGATAAGATGAAGTGGCTGGGGAAGGAAGAGAGGGGGTGGCTGGGCCAAAGGAGGGGAGGAGGACTTTGGGCCTAGGGGGAAAAAATGGCCCAAGAGGGAGGGAGAGAGGGAGGAGGAAAATGAGACTTTGGCGGTAGGCCGAGGGAGAGGAGGAGGACTTTGGGCCGAAAGTGGCCCAAAGAGAGGGAGAGAATTATTTTTAGGTTTTCCATTTAATTAAGTCTGAAATTGGTTATTGTTGCATTAAAATTATTTCTTGTGCTCTGAAAATTCACGTAAAAATTGAGGGACCAATTTAGGGCATGGAGAATTTAGGAAAAAAAAAATACTCCAAGCCACTTTCGAATTTTTCTTGCTCATATTTTAGTGTTTGCGATTTCTTTTCAAATTTTAATTAATTCTATTTTTCCTTTTAACGAATGATTTTTAACTTGGGATGAATTTATCAGGACGTGACAGACCACCATCCTGAAGTCCTCGGGGTCCCAATCCCACTTACGCCCCTGGTGGGTCCTCAGGGGGTCCTCGGTCCCGGCGTACTCCCTGGCGCCCCGGGCACATCGCCGGAGCGGCGCGATCCGGCGGCGGAGGTAATCGCCGAACACCATGGCCCCTGTGAGCCCCTGGGCTCGCAGGCCCGCCAGGCCATCCAGGACGGCGTCGTAGCCATCCCCCAGATCCACCGTCGCCCGCCAGCTTGGCGCCTGCGCTGGGGGCTGGCTTGGGAGTCGGAGGCGCGCTTCGTCGGGGAGGGGGGTGTAGAACCAGTCGCTCTTCCAGTCGTCCCACTTCTTGCGAAGGATGCACGGGATGTAGCGGTTCAACACCTGTCCCTGCGGCTGGAAGTAGCAGCCACCGACCACCGTCGGCGGCGATACCGGCTGCACGGTGAAGACGGACCGCTCTGGGTAGTGCGGCGCCGGGCGTCCCTCACCCAGCACGACCACCTCCCGGGTGGCAGATTCCGGCATGAACCGGCGCGGTAGCCCGGCCTGCCTCTCGCTGGTGATGCGGGAAGGCGGCAGCACACTGCTGACAAGCGGCACGGAGCTCCGCGTCATGGTGCCGGCGGAGGGGGAGCTTGAGAACGAGAGCATGTGGCGAGAGGAAGGCGAGAGAAACGAGAGAGCTAGGGCACAGATGGCAGAGGCAAGGAAAAAGTGGCGAGAGGAAGGAAATGAATCCCTTCCTCAGCGCCCTTTATACCCTTGCCTCCGCCGCGCTCGGCTCCTCGTTTCCCACATCCATCTCCTTGCCCCCTCGTTTCTCGTGCCCACGCCTCCACTAACCCCACTCGCCCGCTTCCGGTGCACGCGTCAGTCGTGCGACCGTAGCGATCGAGGAGGGGCAAATCGTGTGCGCGTTAATCGCGCTCGGTTACCGCGAAAAGCGCCATCATTACGTCCCCAGGCGAAACGGACCGACGTGTCCCGATCCACACGTCGCCTCGAGTAATGTTGCGGTTACAAGGAGACCGCTCATTAATGTCGACTGGCATTTTTCTCTGTTGTGCGCCGCTCATGACCGTTGGAGTCCTGCTCGCCATCGGGGGGCCGGTCCCACTTGTCACCAGGTCCGAGGGGTGGCGTCAAGCCTGGGTGCCCCCCCGAGTGTGGCCACCCGGGCATAACGCCGGGGGCTACTGTCGGTGACATGGGCCCGGGGGTATCGAGACCAAAGGGAAGGTGGTGCCAGGATGCCTGTGCACGGCACATGCGCCAGGCGGCCTGCTGCACGCCTCGCCCCATCCCATCAGAATGATGAGAGCCTTCTGTCTCTCGTCTCTCGGCCGGAGTTGGTACCCCAGCTCAGGTCAGATGTTTCCCGTTCCCAATGTGAGCGGGACACGGAAGTCATCCGCCATTTAATGAAGGCTGAAATGGGCGTCCCCCGGATGGGTCGGCTGACGGAGCGAAGACGTGCTGCGGCGTCTGTCAGAGGCTGCTTCCGATGGTAGGATAGCCCTAAATGTAAAAGAATGTTTTCTTTCTTAGGCAGCTCGTGGCCCATGTGGTAGCCCTTGCCATATAAAAGGAGGCCCAGGCCTAGGAGAGAAGGGGGGACTCTCTCTGGGACTCTCTCGGGATTCCATCATACTCTCAGATCTAGCAGAACACAGGAGTAGGGTATTACACTCCTTAGCGGCCCGAACCTGTCTAAATCGCCTGCGTCCACGCGTTTTTCTCCCTGGGATCCCACAGATCAGGGGCGAAGAATTTCACCTTGTGCCCCCAGCCGAACCGGCAAAGGGGGACCTGCGCGATCTCCCGGTGTGGAGCTTCACGCTCCGTCAAAGGGGGAGGAGAAGAAGAAAAAAATGTGCAGAAAAAAATAGTGCGTGGCCAATGCTGGGAAGCATGGGGCCCACGTTCTCTTCACGTTGCCCGCATGTGAAAATCTTTTTACACAGGTGGCCCCTTAAGAGGCTTGCCTGCGATAATGGGTGGTCCACCTACGAAAATAGATTTTTGCATATGACCCTTGAAATGTTCCGGGAGGAACAAGTTTTGCATGCGGGGATAGTTATGACCGCCTGCAATTTGGAGGTCTCATCCGAAAAAAATGATTTTGTAGTAGTATATAGCAAAAGAGGTGGATAACATATTTCATGAAAAATATGTTTTTATTTTATTTAAGGCAATAATTTTTCTATTTTGTATTTGGTATGCGAATCATTGTTTATTGTGCATTCTGAGTACAATCTTAGTTTTTTCTTGCAATTTATTTCCGCATAGATCTTCTTAAGGATCCAACTATGTAATAGTTTTGCACAAGTAGTCGTCGTAAGCCACCACATGTGAAAATCTTTTTCAGACAGTTTTCTTGATGTATCCCCTATGGAAATGCTGCTTCAGACGCGGCTATCAGCCCATTTGTGTAAAGGCAATGTTTTCATAAGCGTTACGGATGTTTTTATTAGAGGTGGTTGGCACCATTACGGTTGAACAGTCAAAGAGAAATGACGATGGGATGCATACCATGTCTTGTACCTACCACTGATGAAGAGTATGCAAAGCGA
Organism: Oryza officinalis; assembly: GCA_008326285.1. Classification (NCBI taxonomy): domain Eukaryota; kingdom Viridiplantae; phylum Streptophyta; class Magnoliopsida; order Poales; family Poaceae; genus Oryza; species Oryza officinalis. Next base: position 17,361,114 of record BDMV01000009.1, read on the forward strand.
ATTATGTTACAGCTCTAGATCAAGCACCACCCATCAAATTGTGTCCCCCAAATACTCCATCCAATACACACACAGATATGCGAACTCAAAATTGTGAGATGAACATGTCTAATCAAATTATGAGATGATGATGGTTTCTCTCTTACTTCCTATACACATTGTTTGTACACAACTCACCGATCATCTCCCTCACTGCAACCCATGATGATCCTTCTTGATCCACAGCCTTCTTAGCGAACATAGACAGCTTTGCAACATTCTTGGCTGCCTCTACCCCCACGTTTCCTAGCATCAACTCCGTCACCACCCTTGAGATCTCATGTGTAACCAAACCTCGCCTGAAACTTTCACTCGTCCAAACCATAACCGCTATCTTAATTTCATCAATTAAGAATTTCGCGTTGAATGGTTGGTCAAAATTAATTGGCCAAACCGCTAGTGGCACACCAGCCATGATACTCTCAAGCACAGAGTTCCACCCGCAGTGACTGAGGAAACCTCGCACACTCTTGTGTTTCAAAATTTGTGATTGCTCGACCCAATCCCTTACCACTATACCCTTTCCCTTGATGCGCTCTTCGAACCCTGGGCCGAGGTCGATCTCTTTTGGGCTTACAGCCCATATGAAGTCGACCTTGGCCCTCTCCAACCCAATAGCGACTTCCTTGAGCTGTACCTCTGGGATCACCGCTAGAGTCCCGAGCGCAATGTATAGTACCGACTGGCCGGCGGCCGCCTTGTTGTCCAGCCACTCCATCCATGAGGGCCGGGTAGCGGCGGTTGCAGATGCGGGTTGCGCAAGGCAGAGTGGGCCGACGGGCCAGGCCCTAGGCCCAACATGTTCGTTCCAGAACTTGATGTAGGGAGCCTCTAGGCCATGGAACGTGTTGATGATCAAGCTATGGCTTTCCTCGATGGCCTTCCCCATCTTGCCGTCCAGCTCCATCATCGGCCCGAACGCCGAAGGGTCCCTGAACGCCACCATCAACTCCTTGAACGACAGCTTGACTTGCGGGAACTCCGGCATGGAGAACGTCGCCGGCGGGTCGCCGCCGTCGTCGTCGTCCCTGGGCCGCAGGACGGCGAACGGGTCATGGCGGACTATCAGCTCCCGCATGACGTGCGAGAACGTCGAGGTACCAAGGAAGGACACCTTGGGGACCCCGAGCCTGGCCGCGGAGTCGTTGGTCCAGTACAGGAACGCGTCGGCGACGATGAAGCTCGCTGGGGGCTCCATGGCGGCGACGGACGCCTCGAACTGTGGCCGCAGTAGCGACGTGGACTCCGCGAAGGTGACGAACGAGGCCATGGACGTGAGGCCCTCGGCGCTCTCGACACCCGGTGCGTCGGCGGGGAACTCGAGCTCGACGACGGCTACGTCGTCGTGATCACCTGCGCCGGACGACAGCCCGCCACGGACGAAGGCGGCGTTGCCCGGGGTGGTGAAGAAGGTGACGGCAGTGAGCTGGTGATGACGGAGGTAGTTGACGAGCTGGATGAGCGGGATGGTGTGACCCTTCGCCATGAACGGGAAGATAGCTAGGTGAGGCAGGCCATGGCTTCCTGAAGTTGTGAGAGTAGCTGAAGCCATGGTCAGGAGTGGAGTGAGTGAGTTGCAGAGCTTTTCTCGGTGTAATTTATGGATACCACGTACTACGGTGGCAAGTAATGAATTATTGCAGGTTAGTAGTTAGTACTCTCTCTCGCTTTCAAAATATAATATACGAGATCGTTGATTTTTTATATAATGTTTGATTATTTGTTTTATTTAAAAATTTAGTAAAAATATATAAAAGCATAAGCTAAGATTGTAGTTTTATTAATGATAAAACAAATTACAAAAAATAATATTTATATAATTTTTTTAATAAAACAAATGATTAAACGTTATGCAAAAATCAATAGCGTCATATATATATATATATATATATATATATATATATATATATATATATATATATATATATATATATATTTTGGGATGGAGGGAGTAGTATGTTGATGTCCTAAATGCAACAGCAAGAGCAGTTATAAATCAATAATGACTGCCAGATTGGACTCATCACTACCACCGACAATTCTTATGGGGTTAGGTGGTAGTTCAATTCGGAGGAATTTTAATCTATAGTAGAAAGAAATAGAGAAATGAGGATAGATGTACAAAACAGTTTATAGGGATGTTTTAAGAGGTTTGAGTGCATGGAAAAAAATTTACTCTTTCTCTCTACAATTTGTAGCAAAAGCAAAATTTTGTTTGGCTCCCATACTTCATTTCTACAAACCAAATAACACGTATAAGAATCCAAATCCTTTGGTTTTCTTTTTGGTATATTTAAACCAAAAGGACATCATAAATACGACTCCCTCCGTTCCCAGATATAACCAAGGATTCAAATTTTATACTCCCTTTTGTTCTAAATTAGTAACTTCTGCTCCCTTTTGTCCAATAATTTGCGAAGTTGGGCATACGTATTAAAAAAACAGATATAGAAATTATTGTTGGACATATTGTGATTAGTTTTAAAGAGAAAGTCGGTAGATAAATTAAACAGAGAATGGTAATGATTGGTTGAGATGGAGGATAAGTAGAAATTGCTTTATTTTAGAGACAAGGCTTGAGTGATATAAATAGCTTCATTCTAGGATGGGGGAGTAGCATTTATAGTGGTCATCTTTTATTACCGATGTTTCACTTTAGACTATCTTTTAACCGATATTTTTACTTTGGACCGGATAATGTTATCTTTGTTGTACTTTGGATCACCCGACTCTCTTCTCAAGCATATGAACTATTTTGATTATGCCAGCTCCTTCTTGCCAATGAACTCATACAGCTATATGTAGTCAATTTCTTTGATATATGATAAGTTGAATGTGAATGGATAAAAGAGTAACGGTGACCCAAAGTGCCACAAAAGTAAGATTAATCGGTCCAAAATAAAAACATCGGTTTAAAGGATGGTTCAAAACAAAACATCGATAATAAAAAGTGACCAAAAGTGAAATTTACTCTAAAATATAAAACTTCTTCACCAACTCTCACATTTTAACTTCTTCACCCCCTCGTCTCAACCAACCATAGTCATCCCCATTTAATTCTACTTGCTCCGTTAATAGTTGTGCCATCTTCATTAAGGCTATGTTCTTTGGTGTGGATTGGGAACTAATCCCCTACACGAAAAATGAAGCGGTTGATTAGCACATGATTAATTAAGTATTAGCTAAAAATTTAAAAAGTAAATCAATATGTTTTTTCAAAGCAACTTCTCTATAGAAAATTTTTGCAAAAAATACACCGTTTAGTAGTTTGGGAAGTGTGTACATGGGAAACGAGGGAGTGGAGGTTGGGAACCACCACAAACGAACTCAGCCATATGTCGTTGTGCCATCTTCATTAGGTTTATAATTTAGGATGGAGAAAGTACACAGTATAAGTAATTATAGGGCATTAATTCCAATGCATAAGAACCTAACTATTTTCGGCCATTCATATACTTATTAGGGGAACCTAAGCAATCATACTTTGACAAATAAAGTAACTGAAAAGAAATTTTTTTATTCTTAATATTTGCTAAACAATCTAAGCATACTATATTTCTGTCAGGGTACGCAGCTCGCGGCCCACCAACCAGGCAACCATGGGCCATCCATGTCACATTGGATTTGCTCTATCAAAGATCCAACTTGAGTGACAATTTAGCTACTGAGCCTACATAACAAAAGGCCTAATCTTATGCATGAGAACTGCCCCCTTTTTAAGTTGTGCTCTCCCATCATTAATTATCGATGTAGGACTAAACCCAATAATCTCGCTCATTACATATCGAACCTAACAATATCCCTAGTCATTCAACCCATGTGACCTGAAGACTTGTTTTCAAGCCAAGCCCAATAATCTCTCAAGTCACATTAGAGCCCGTGCGGCCCTCGTCACCTTAATCCATGTGACCCTAGAGACTTTTTCAAACCAAACCCAACAATATCTCTCATCGCATCAGAGCATTGCGACCGTAGATAATTGTTACCGAGGCTCTCTCTCACTATACGACCCTTGAAAATTATTCCATGTTTCTAAATCTGTTATGATACCACTAGTTAAAGTGCGTAGCTTGGCGCATAGCTTGGCTTTACTGTGGGTCACCCGGATTATATTGGATCGGGTTTGCTTCATCGTAGGTTTAACTGAAGCCATAACTTTAAGCACTGAGCCTACACAATCCAAAATATATTTTTATGGGTGAGGACTGTCCTCACCTTTGAAGTTGTGCTCCTCTATCATCAATTAACGATGTAGGTTTAAACCCAACAATTTAGAAATGGAGAGAGTATTACATGTAGAAACAATCAGAATACAACTGCGGTAGCATCATTCTTCAAATAAACATCAGCGAACAGATACTTGCCCTGGTATTGTACCGGCAACCAAACAAGCTAGAGGAGGAGGATGAGGAATGGAGGATGACATGTGGGGTTAGCCTTGCTAAATAGGCTCCGACATAACACGAGCGTTTAGAAAACTCGGGGGTGTTCTTTTCAAGTATTGAAATTGAGGTAGTACATGAAACCGATAGAGGAAAGAGTTAATTTAGGTAAACCAAGATATCTACTTTTCCTTTCAAATATGTAGTCATGGAACTCGCCCTCCAATTTTAAATAATTTATCACTGGAAAATATTTACCTTATATAAATTTGACGCATATCTTGTTTCTCTAAAATAAAATACTTAAATATATGCCATATTAGCACGTGTATTGTATCATAAATATAAAAATATATACAACTTTTATTAAGTATAAATTAATTATTTATTAATGGTTAAAATCAAAATATTGATGGCCAACCATTTTACAAGTAAGAAAGTAATTCATATAGGTACTGCACCGACACAAACACAGTATCATCAGACCAAGCCTGTGGTGATTGGTGATAGCCGGGCATAGTTCTCCGAGGTCAACTGTTCACCGTCAGACGTTGGACCACCTGTGTCTGATCGACCACATGTTTTATTTTAGAACAAACGCATGCTAAGTGCTCCAGTGATAACTGATATCGCTGTCAGTATCTCAAATTTACACCCACTAAACATTAACGATGGCGTTAGTTCCGTTCACTGGAGAGTGCGGCAATTCCGTACGTGATCGTGGTGTGGGTTCAGCGATCCAGTCCTTCCCTTGTGCAGTGTTTTTGTAAATCTATAATCCTTTATAAAAGACTCTGATAATGACAGTGAAAATTGAATATGCCTTCACACACACACCCTATCTGTGACATGTGGGATCATCAATATAACAATTATTTCTCTATTTTTTTTGGCAAACTCCTTATTTGCCTATGAGTTTTCACTCATTTTCTTTTATGCTCTGAATTTTAACTCATCCCTTTATATATGTCTTTGAGTTTTTATTATTTTGATTCTTTCTATACCCATTCTGTCTATACCCATTCTGTCGTTAGTTAATCATTACTTGACCGTTAGATTTTACTTAAATGATCATGTTGCTCCTCTATTAGTTACTACGTACATACTTATGTGTTACCTACTTTAAAACATTTAAATCTCTTTGCAAAAGTTTTAATTTATAATAACACCAAATAGGACAAAATTATTTGATGGCAAATTTGAAAAATATAATTTAGGTTTTTATACAAAATTTATTAAATCATACAAGAGTTGTTTCACTGAGAAAATTAAAATTAAATTATTTTTTTACTGGGGTTTAAATTTTGGTTAAAATATTGTATGGATTCCATCAAATTTGGTTTGAGATTTATTTTAAAATTATAAATTTTAGTTTCAAATTTATGGTCAAATAATTCTATCCCCTTCATTTTTCTTATAAATGAATCTTTTTTATGTTAAGAATTGTATTTTGTTCAGTAAGCTAGCATTCGAGTATAAGAGATGGTAATATATAGTCATTTTGAAGAAGAGTTAATACAAGCAACAAACGGAATGTGTGTAGAGGAGATACTCAGGGGCAGTTGGATAGAAAAAAATTAGGGGCATAAAAAAGATCGAAAACTGATGGGCACGTGAGGAAATTTCTCTACTTTATTTGACCAAAGTAATGTGACCTACCATGTTACATATATAAAATACAGTAATAGAGTTAGACACAAAGCATTTAAGAGGGAAGATATAAAATTCCAACCTTAATTAATGCAAATTATTCAACATTTGAAGTATTAATGATGTAGTTCTTTTTTATCTATGTTGTAACGCATGAAAACACTAAGGCATGCATGTACGAGGCATGCAGGTACGCCAAGAAAACACAAATCGCGAAATGTTGCACTGACGGCTACAAAATCGATTTGGGAGAAAATCAACATTTTTCCATCCAGCCAACGCAACCGCGTGTGCAAACGGGATTTTCGTACGAGGTCACCTATGCTTTTCGATAAAAAAAAATTCCAAAAAACCAAAACCCCTTGGAGCTCGCTACCGCCATCGTCGTCGCCCCACCCGAGGCCGAGGGCGACGTTGCCGGATCAGCTGTCCTTGAGCTCGCCACTGCCTTCATTGCGCACGTCGGCATCACTCCCAAGCAAGAGTGCTGCCACCGCCCGCTCCTACTTGAGCCCGCCGCCGGCCGCTCCTGCCCGCCACCAGCCAGTTGCTTGCCACGCGGTAAGGAGAGGCGAGGGAGAGAGAGAGGAGGTGAGAGAGGAGAGAGGAGGTGAGAAATGCGAGGAGGAGAGGAGGTGAGGAGATAAAAGATGGAAAGGATAGCGTGTGAGAGAGAAAAGGTGAGAAGATAAGGATGAGGACTTATGAAAATTTTAAAGACGCTAAGAGAAAAAAGAAAAGGGTGATCAAACTTGTAGGAGGCTCTCTAAGAGATTCGTTTGCAAAAAAATGCATTATTGTAGACGGTCTCTTAAGAGATCCGTCTGAAAAAATAAATCTATTTTTGTAGACGGGTATCTTAAGCGGTCGCCTACAATAATGCATTTTCATATGTGGTCCTTGATTTTGAGAGAGCGATTTTTATGTGTGAGAACAGTTATAGCCTACCTGCTATAGGTAACCTCGTTCGTTCAAAAATCGATTCTGTAGTAGCAGTGACGCAATGCATGCATTGTCTCATGCGACCCATACGGGCATGAGCAACTTGTTTGATAGTAACGACCAGAGCTGGGTAGCTGGCCTGCAAAGTATGGAAAGAAAGCAAGAAAAGTTGTGAAATAAAATCTGTCTAAATCTTTCTTAATTAAAATTATAAAGATTAACAAAAATATCTGTGTGTTACAACATGTGAAGAAAAATTTTATGATTGATAAAAATTCTGTTAATTTAAACGACAAACTAAAACAAGACAAACAAAACAATGGCAAAACTAAGTCAGAAATCATATATAGCATTGAACTCGGTTGCGCTCACTTCATGCGTCATTACACGAAGAATTCCTTATGTACATCTTTTCATAGCCTCAAAAATTGATTAGGTGTCTATTCCATAAGTTGACGCATCTGTATTCTTTTATACCTCATCGACGATAGATTCAAATTTTGATTATTCAATTAATGAAAGTTTTTAACTGTAGATAAAAATCATTTACAAAGCAACAAACTTACCGCATATACATCTTAAATGATGATAACTTCAAAAGAAAAATATTTATGAGGAGACATTTGAAAGAGAAAAAAGAAAAAAAAGAAAAGGTACTACATAATATGGTACCACAAATTTTACCAAAAAATAGTCAAATATAAATTGCATACACTTACACTGTAACTACGTTATAATTGCATTGTAATTTTTAAAAATACACTGTAAATTTTAAAAACTACATTGTAATTTTAATTCTTACATTGTAATTATGCTAATATTCACTATATATAAAAGGTGTCGGGCTACGAATTATTAATTACTGACGCTGGTTATATATCAAAATAGCGTTGTATAAGAAGCAAACAAAAAGAAAAGAGAAAAGATTAAGAAGTGGATGGATACAAATATCTGTGATGGCGATATACGGATATAGGGATGCAAGCCCATCAGATGGCTAGTCCTAGATCTGACTGAAATCACTTATGAATTATGGTGGCAAATTTTTACCAATACCAAAAGAGAAAAGAGAGTAGATTGGAAGGAGAGGGAGAGAATCAGGATGATCGCAAGAAAGAAAAGGAGAAAAAAAAGAAAGAGAAAAAGACATCGATCGGGGAATGACGTGTGCGGCTTCGAGTGAAGACGTACGGGACGAGGTGGCGTGATGGTGTGGGCCGATTGGGTTGGGTTGGGCAAGGAGGGGAGGAGGAGGGGGAGAGGGAGAGGTTAGGCTAGGAGGGGATGTACAATAGTTATTTTAGAATCACATTGAATTGGATACAAGCGGCGTACAACCAATTCAAGCACAGGTGATGTACTAAAATTTTAATAAAAACATTTGTAATTTTTATAATAGCAGAGATTTGAACTCGAATGTTTTTTCAAGGAATATTTGTCAACCTCCCTCCAAAACAAACAAGAAGATTTTTCATAATCTTATGTGGCCCGTTATAGGTGGGCTCGGACCGTATGGGATTAGGACGAACAAAGAGCCGATCAATTTTTGGCCGCAACGAGATTGAGACAGAAAATGTTGCCCATATATATTAGCTGGGCTGGTGGACTGGACTGCCATGAACATGAGGCCTAGAGGCCTACAACTAGTACGTAGTAGTCGCCGGGTAGGATAGGATTGCTGCGGATGCTTTATGGATTCTTGATAATACTTAAGAATGGAATTCTGAGTCGTTGAAATATGTGGAATTAGAATAATTTGTTTGCGATTAATTGTGTCTTTTCTCTAGTGGCTCAACATCTCAATCAGATTATGGTCAGACTACGGTCGACATTTTCTTTCCCCATGGTAGAGACCATGTTTTTCTGATTTGGAGATAAGTGATTATGTCTCAATTTCCTGGCTACGTTGAGTTGCGAGGTTCAATAATTTGAGATATTTTTTATCCGGTTTAGTGAAAGATGTAAAGTGTTTTCCATGTAGTGTAATGACATTATTCATATGGTTGCCCCTGGTATGCACATACCTTCTCAATATTATTTGGAACCTGTTGTCTTGCGAGGACACCAGAAAAATGGAGGCAAATCTAACGGAATAAGCCCAAGGGTAGATGTTGTGAATAGGCATGATTCCTACTTCATTATAGCGCCAACAGCTTGACTAGGGTGTTGACCCGGTCTCGGTCCTTAAATGGATCCAATGCTAAATGGCGACCTTTGGTTCATGACCAATGGTTGGTAGTGTTTGTCTAATAAGTTGTTTTGACAACGGGAGTTGTATGGCTAGTTCAGAGCATGTCCTAGGAGGACATTGGTCAGCTATACTGTTGCCAAGCAGTTTATCTTTTGCTTAGTTTGGAACTTTGCATTAGATCGATATTTCTCACATAAATAAAGTTCTTGGTCTTTCCTATTCTATTCTAAATCTTATCTTAATGTTGGAATTGATAAAAAGCTTTAGTTTAGAAGAACTATTAGTGTATGATCTGAGGAGTTACAACCACTCACACAGTTCGGTATAACTGTCATTCAGACAAATGATGGCTATGAACTATCGCATTTTATTGCACTCTCATAGTCAATGACTACTACCTGGTTGTGTTGGTTGATCGCCCACGTGGGTATGACCATGCCTGTCACACACTGGCGTTTTTTGCGTGTGGACATGTGTAAGCCATGCAAAGGTTTGTCGTGTTGCATGTGTGTTGAGCTCGTTGCGTCAACGATAGTTGCATCGACACATTCCACTATTTTTGTGGATATGTCTGAACATAATGGTTTTATAGTGAATATTACCATTGTTAGAGGTATTGATTATCTCTCGATGGCTATGTCCAGGGGACATTAGCAAATGTGGTTTGACAATTCGCTCATGGATCGTACCTAAAACATGTTACTTAACTATGAGTGATCCAATTCTACAGTTTGATATGAGTAATTGAGGTCAAACTTGGGCATTAGACGAGCTGGACTTTAATACAACTCTACACCAGAAAAATCTACTTGGGAGCGTAGGCTGGAGGCCGCGCATTTTGCTACCATACTCTTTGTTGAGCGCATCAGAATGCGTTTTGCCACCATAGGTTGCTTTATTAAGCATATGACATGAGATGCCTAATGCACATTGATTCGGAATCGCTTGTGAGTTGAATGGCACTGGGTGAGCATTAGTCTATGAGGAGTGCATATGGCTAAAGTATTTGCATGTCAGTTGCATATACATTTGGTAGCAATGGTGGTTGTGCAGACTTGTATATCCTAACTTGGAGGTTGAGTATAGCCCTTCGGAGAAAGGAAGAATGCGGTTTTCATACTACTGTATTGGTATATGTCCAAGCTCACTGCATATAATGGAAAAATCTATCCTATTAAAGTGCGTAATATTTTTCAAATATATCACTACTGTAGCACACAATTGTGGGAGAACACATGTGGTTGAGGTGAAATACCTTAATCTAGTGCCACGGCATGGAAATTGTAAGTATGCTATTGTAAGACATCTCAGCATTAGGGGGAGAGAAATGCCCATTTTGAAATGCCTGGAGATTTCTTTGAGTGAACGCACTAGCCGGACTAAACTTGTGTGTTTAGTTCATATTCCTGGATGCATAGGGTACATAATTTTTGCCAGAAAATTGTATGAGGAATAACTGGATAGTTGTTAAATAGAGTAATGCTCCCAATTGTGATACATGTGGATAGACCTGAAATTAATATCATATCCACATAAGACTTATGACATTTGATCATGTTCTGCGAGGACGCCTGCTAACACGGTCCGTGGGACTTGGTCAGAGCATAAGAGTTCTCACTAGACGTGAGCATACTCATCTGATTCTCCTGGTGGAGAATTCACCTTTGGAAGGTGATATACCTCATAATGATGTGACATTTCTAGCAATGCACGCATATTATGGTGCTGGGAATGCGGGACAACCATGGATTGATCGTTTTAGGAAATGACAAAGATTTGGTTAAATGTGTAAGTGGGAATAATTGTGTCGACACTATGTTGTCTCTTGCTAATGATTCTCTCCGAGAGAAACGGATCCAGAACAAAGTCCATGGCATAAGCGTGTAGTGCTCAAATCGGGTCAAATGGAAATGCAATTGAGGCTGAACCGAATCGTCAATTGAAAGTCATGAACATTATTCAGACTTTAATGGGTCATTATTGAGATAATGAGGTGGTGATAAGCGATGGTTCAAGTAGGTCCTTGACGTGACCTATCCCACATGTTCCGCTAAATATAGGTATTGGCATAATGACATGAAATTAAATATGCAGTTAAGAGATTTGGAAAATCTATGAGGAGGCCTTGAATAGACTCCGTAGTGAAATAAAGCATGCAAATCTCATACTAATAGGTATTCCAGTAAGAGTACCATCTCTCGTTGGGAGAAAATGTCATTGATGGAATTTTCTCTGAGGGGAAGACCTCATTTATGAAATTTTCTCTGAGACACAAAATAATTAGTAAGTCTAAACACACTAATAATTATGTAATCCTTTGGAGGGATGATGACCCATTTGTGACCCGATACGATTGCAATGAGGAACCTGATGAGATCAAACAGACGGGGTCTGTAAGCACATGTGTATCTTGCGATTATCACTGGGAGTGTGTACACTCGTGAAATCTGATCCACCCGATGGTTGGAATAGTGGTGTCCTCTAATACCTGCTAAGGTATACTTGGTATGGTCGGCTATGTGTTATCCTCCACAGTGCTTGAATTTTCAGACTAGCTAGTTGTTCTAATTGGTACAACACGTCTTTGGAAGACTTGTGGTTGATCTTGGATCCCCAACTATTGTTGATACCATCAGATAAAGTTGCAATGATCAAGGCCTAGTGCTTGATGGGGTCATGCCTAGGAATTGCGTGCCATTGCGACTTGTTTATCCTCATAATCCTTTGGAAGGATGAAATAGATTGTGTTGCACAACAATATGGTATTGTGGTATATGATAGTGATCGAATTTATTACTATCTATGTTCCTGTTCACGTTTCAATGGTGAAATGAGATAAGTCTTTGTGACTAATGGTTTAAGAATCTGATGGATTATTGCATACGCATACATCTAGGAGATGTTTAATGTAATGGAAATATGGTCTGCGACAAAGGTTGTCATCAAGGGGAGTATGTATTGCGTGTTGATTGTCATTTGCGAGACATTGGAAGGTCTTAGAGTATACTAGGGGTATTGGCTCGATGATGATCACTTAGACCTGTTCGTAAGGTTAGGAAGATTAGTCTTTATTGACTGATACCACGAATACAAGTGGGCTACCTCACAGACTCCTAAAGCGAGGTGAGGTGAGTAGCAATTTAAATTGAGTGATGATCTAGAGGATTGATCACCTAGTCTTTTTCAATTGTTAGTTCTCGGATGCTTGTTCGGAGAATTGGGATGAGAAGACTTTGTGTTTTGCTAGGTTCATGGGGAGAGCACCCCAGAACATGATCCGTAGGATGGACCGGTTAATTCATTATGTTGTACTCTTTTTTCCTTAAGTGAGTGGAGCTGTTGTTCCTCACATAAGGTTTTTAACGAGGCAACAACGTGCAATGCATAAGCGACAACTATGTACTCTTTCTCCTAACCTTTTCTCCCAATGGGTTTTGGTAGGAGTTTTGATGAGGCATGAGTTGGTCGCAGATAGGTCCAAGGGGGAGCGTTATGAAATAATATCTTCTGGCGAGATAAATTCCTTTCTTGTGGACCAATCCAAACCAGAGTAGAGATAAGATCTATCTCCTTCAAAGAACCCTATATATACAGGGGCAGGGTGAGACATATATGATTGGCTTATACTTCAGATCAGATCTATAATGAAGAGAGAGCTTCACCCTACATCTATGTCAATTGTCTACTTCTGCAATGTTTTTGAGGGAAAAGGGAAGGGCAAGGGTGTTCTACATCTTCTCACGCCTCTGCTGCTGTGGGAGAGACAGGGAATGGATCTGATGATCCGCTAATAGGCACGTTGGTTTACAAAAGTTTTGAGCTTTTTTTCTAGTCAAACTTCTTTAAGTTTGATCAAGCTTATAGAAAAATCTAGTAATTGTTTCAACTCAAAACAAACATACTATCAAAATATATTAAATGCTAGTTTTAATGAAACCAATTTGGTGTTATAGATGTTGCTCGATTTTTCTATAAATATGGTCACACTTTAAAAAGTTTGATTGGAAAAAAAATTCAAAATCACTTATAATATGAAATGGAGGAAGTAGTAACTTATTTACTTAGGGCCAACGAAAGGGGTTGCGATGGGCCCATGTGCACAGAGGGAAAACTAGTAACCTTGGAGTGCGGGAGTGCATGCAGAAACGGGGAAAAATGAGAAACCCGGAGGCATGGAGGTGCGCTAATAACTATATCGAGCCCGGCGCACATATTAACGCTACCGATTATTATTATTATTATTATTATTATTATTATTATTATTATTATTATTATTATTATTATTTGTGTATAGGTTTTTAAAAAACTATTGAACTCTTTTTAACCTATTTTTTAAAAATCAAACCCTAATAAATTATTTTTATAAAGGATAAGTCTAGATTTAGTGCCTTGACTATGCTATTGGTTCAATTTTGATCGTGCAACTACGAAAGGTTACTATTGGTTCTCAACTTTTGAGATCGTTTATGTTTCATGCTTGAAGCATAACTGAGATAGTTTTTGATGACATTAGCATCACCTGACGTTCTGTTTGGCAAATTAGAATAAATAACATATAAGATCTATTAGCGAGAAGGGAAAATGAGGCAAGATTGATATTTATGTTGTAGTATTTTCATCATGTTTTGTTTGTTTTTCTATTGTTTGTTATTAATTAGCACATTGATGTTATTGATGTTTGCCTATATAAACTCCACATAATCAAAAACCACCCCTGCCCCAATTTCGATCCAAGAATCAAAAGTAAGCGATTTTAATAGTTAAGGGATCAATACCGAATAATTTTGTAGATAAAGGGAAAAAAAGAACGTATAAGACTATATATAGTCGAGCTACCAAATGTTGCTTTACTCTATTTAGACATGTCAACTAAGATGAATAGTGACATGACCAATTGTGTAGTGCCAACAATCATGATATGACAACAATGTGTTCTTCAGCTCTAACGCGTGCTAACATTGTCGATTGTCCTTGTATCGACAAGGATGAAGTGGCCTGAAGGTTCAAATTTGGTGTAGATATTAGAAGAATGCATTTCTAAAATAGTATTTGTCAGGGTTATGGATAAGGCATGCCTCATATCCTTGGGGTTACGAACTATACGAATACGGTATACCCTAAGGTATATGGGAAGGTTAGCTTGGTATTAAGAAAATTGGCCAATATGCAAGGAAGTTGTCTCCCCGAATAGAAGGTGTTAGAGTCCTATTCAGAGGAGATGCAGGCTCTATGATCTCGTATGCAAAAGTTTCTCTCTGAGTTCTACTTCGAAGCCAAGGCAGTTTGTAGTATAAATACAAGGTCCCCTAGGGGGTACGAGAGGAAGGAATCATAGCATAGCCACCAGTCATAGCAGAAGCAATTTGGGGAACTGGAAGCCAACTCGCCGGTTTGATCTCATCGAATCGTTCTCGACAAGGGTCTAGTTGGTAACTCACTAGTTCTGTTGTTCTCTATTGCAATCTTTGTGGTCCTAATTATAATCCCATATAAACTGAATTAGGTCTGTTACCTTATGACGGGGCTGAACCAGTATAATCTTTGTCTTCTGTATGCTTGATGTCGTTTCATGTAGATCCTTGTTCCAACGTACTCCAATACCCATAGGATACAGTCTATGGGTATAACCCGTCGATAGTGGTGCGCCAGGTAGGGGGTTTTGGTGTTCAAGGTTCCGCTGAGATGGTTTCAAGCTCAGGACCCTCCTACAATCGTCTTGGCCTGGGAGATCCTACCCAGCTGACGTTTGTATGGACTCAAGTCGGGTCCATCGTCTTTCCCGTCTTCACCGCGAGAGTGATCTCGCCTTCCCCAATGCTGGCTGGGATCGAGATCGTTGCCCCGAAGGCGACGGAAAACAACCCTCCGTCAGCTGCTCCTCCTGTTAGGTTAGAAAAGAGGACGCCGACGATTTCAATTCCCCAAAGAGCTCCTAAAGTGGCCAAACCCCAGACATCTGTTAAGGGTCACGTGCTGACAAGGAAGTCTCTGCCAAACCACCACACCTGGTGTTCGATCCACAAGACGTCCCAACACTCTCTGGTCGAATGCAGGGTAATACTCCAAGTGAAGGCTGAACTCGATGCTTGCAAAGATCGAGATATCTAGCACACATCTCCATACAATGCATGGTGCTCGATACATATAGCAAAAAGTCATCCCCTTACCGATTGCAAGATCTTTTCGAAAGTCACCTTCCCGGAGGCAGATGCCTGGGTTAGACGGATATGGTCGACAGTAGCCAACCTCAACTTTGCCTTCTTGGCCGCAGCTAGATCAACCCCCCAAGGTCCTTCTGGAGATCCCAGTCAACACGCTGGAAACTAAGTACCGAAGAACGATGTTGCCGAGGACGCCCTCAGTCCACACCCTAGTCAGGACCCGGACTGCAATCCTCAGAATGCATTACCAAGAAGGTAGGCCCATCAACCCCCTCCTCATCAAGATGGCCAGACCTTCGAAATCACTTGAATGGGCGTAGGCAGGAGTGATGAGTTCGGGACAATGTCAACCACTGCCAACCTCTCGCACCTCGTGGAGGAAATAGAGCACGAGACAACAACGACAACCAAGAAGATCGTAACAATGACTGAGATCGTCAAGATTGCCAAAGTCAACAAGGCGACAACGATTAAGGTCGACAACACCGTGATGACAATCGACAATGATGGAACTCGCAATCCCCGAACTCCAGGAGGGACAGAGGATGGGACCGTAGGTCAAGGGGCCGATCCTTTGTTGTCATCGTCGCCATCCGGAGGTGGTTCTCTGTCACACCCGGAAAATACCTTTCTCGAACGCTAGTGCATTAATCCCCGTCCTAGGAAAAGCCAGAGTATACCAAACAAACTTGATACAAAAGACACATCTTTAATAATTATCACGACAATATTTACATTATTACAAAGGCACATAAGGCCTGGCAACAAAAGAAAAACAACAGCTGACTATCGGGCCTACGGCTCCATCTTCACATGCGCTCAACTGGGGTATAAGCCAGGACTCCACCTAGACTTCTTCTTCAAAAGCTTCACTGATTAGAGGGGAAAAGATTGAGCAAGGATGAGTATAACCACCGTACTCAGCAAGCCACACCGGAAAAATGCACTTAATGCAAGGGAGTACAAGGATTCTTTTATAAGTGTTGTTTTGCGGTAAATAAGCATTTCAAAACATTTAATCATTTAAAGGCATTTTAATCAAACCATGGCTTATCTCTAGTCAAATTATTATCAAACCGCGTATCCACGCGATCTTGTCTTAAACCAAGCCCACAGGTAAGAATTCTTGTTATTCCAATTCATTAGGATAAAACCTCTAACTTTGGGTCATTGCTAGGCTTGCTCATAACCGAGGGCGCGACTATTCGAATAGTTTATACTCTGGCCAGAGGTATACATCTTTACCCACAAGACGCATTCTTGACTACACGTCAGCCGTGCATCGGGATACCAGAAAGGTACCTGAGGAGTCAAGATCGCGACATAACCCATCGTTTAGTACCGTCCTAAACAAAGAAGACCGACATAGACTTCCCCCGCCAGGTGCCCTGGGTTGAGCGGACTAACTGCTAGGAACGTCCACCGAATGCTTGGGCCTCATCCATCCCTATCTGTGTCTTCCTTGTTCATGACCGCACTAACTGATACGTTAAGCCTTACCCGTTAGACATGTGGTTGTACGAAATATGCTTTGCAATCATGCCCCGAAGACCGGTCCTTATAGTACCCGAGGTACAACTATCAAAGCCAAACCACATACCTCGAGCCCAACCAAAAATAGAGTTTGGGAATTTTGAAAGGGAAGTCCAACATATCCATGCCAACAAGCCTCTAATCCATCATTAAACCAGATTATAATGTCATTCCCAAAGTCTAGATATTGTAAAACATCTATTTGTTTCTAATAGAGCATTGCTAAGCATAATCCTAAAATTTCTAGTAAGCACCACATATAGAGTTCTTGCTAGTTGGTTTTTGTTACCTAGGGTTGTCAAAGGTAATTATGCAATATTCAATAAAGAAGGCCATAACAAGGAAATATAGGAAATGCTAAGTAAAACAGTTATAACTCGGTAAATTTAGTAAAGCCAATGCAATAATTTAAATTAAAATACTTTTCACAAACTGGGATTCAGTATGCTTAAGGAGAGTGTGACTTGTCTTGCTCAGAGAAAAATGGGGGCTTCTGAAGCTTCAGCGACGAACTCGAACTACACCACGAGAACCTCGAAACGGCAACGACTACATGAACAAACAAAACAAAGCTACAACGCTAAGAAAGAAATGATAACAGTTCATAAAAACAACAAACATGGGTTCTTTAAGTTATAACAAAAATTAAGCAATTTCAACGGGTCAATTTGGAGTTCGTACGGCCGAGGAATGACCATTCGAAATTTAGGTGTAATGCAATATCGCTCGAGGAGGGAAAAGGATCGAGCGACTGACAGCCGGGACCCATGGGTCAGACGATTAGTTCACCGTGGATTGGGTTCACAGAGATGATCCACGGGAAGGACGGAGTGAGACTCTATGTGTCAACTAAAATAAGTGGCCAATAAGCAGGCCTCAAGCAAATGCCACGTGGGCTATACACGTGGGGAACCACGCGGTGGCCATGGGGCGCACGAACACGGCCACCACACGTGCGTGCAAAGACCGCATGAACAACTATCGACACCGGCGGACGAGACCAGGGCCGACAAAGGAACGACGGGCACGGTGGCGACACCGAAAGGACGAGGAAGGGGCAGCGAGGGAGGGATCCTTACCACAACACGACGAGGCGAGGGAACGATAGCGACTACCGACGACGAATGGAGGAGAGGGACGGCGACGAAGGGGGCAATGACGAGCAGGATGACTTCGGCGGAGACCCTTCCGCGAAGGCGAGGACGAGCTTGGTGCTGCGGACTTGACGACGACGACAGGCGGCGCTTCCACTTGACGAGAACAACAGACGGAGGGAGACGACGATGGCGATGACCGGGAACGGCTTTGGCTTGACGAAGGGAGGGCCGACGACAAGGACGACGATGGCAGCCGGCGGCAGCCGTACGAAGGTGAGGCCAACATGAAGCATGCCTCTATGGTGCCGACGGCGATGACGGCGCAGCGGGTTGATGCTCCAACGAGGAGGGAGGGGCTGCCGAAGGACAAGGATGAGGACGACGGTGTGCTCACTGTTCATTGGTGAGGACAAGCTTCCGACGATGTTTGAGCGTAAGGGAGGCAAGGCCGCTCTCAGGTGATGGTGCTGCTGCAACGCCGGAGGTGGTGATGCTGCACTCGACTGGCGTACGGGCGAGGAAGGGCCGGCCGAAGTTACGCTGGCGAGGCGGTTGGAGAGGCCGATGCAGTGGTCTTAGGGCGAAACCGAGGGTTGGCCGGGGAAAGAGTGGTGGCTGCGAGGTCGGGGGTGGCAGCGGCGTGATCTTGCGCAACACCGAGCGATGGGGAGGTGCGGCCGGAGCTCGCTAGCGCGGCGGAGAGGAGATGATGGATGGAGATGAAAGGAGAGGAAGGGAAGGAGGGGGCACCATTTATACGCTGGAGGAGGAGGGGACCGGTCGAGGAGATGAGGGGTACGATCCGTGAGAGGAGGGGAGAGGTCACAGGGAGCTCACTGGCCGGAATAATGGCCGGAGTTCAATGGGGATTAAATTCGACGAATTAAGGATGAATTGGAAGGGGAAAACATGGGGGAATTGAAGAGGAAAAGGAGGGGAACCGATTTTTGTAATTAATTTGGAGGGGAATCAACCGGGGAGGAAGATCAAGAGGTGGCGGCGTTTCTGCTCGGCCTAGAGGGAGAGGAACGGATGGCGGCTTGGCTGGAGGAGGAAGACGACCCGACGGCTGGGCTGGCTGGGCTGCACACGGTGGGGAAACGGACTTCGGTCCGAGGGAGAGGAAGGGGAGTGAAGTGGGCCGGCCAAGGAGAAGGGAGGGAGAAGGAGGGAGCTGGGCCGATGGGAGGGGAGGCCTGGGAGAGGAGGGAAAAGAGAGGGAGGGGAGAGGGACTTTGGCCGCGGGCCAAGGGGGAGAGGGGAGGACTTTGGGCCAAAAATGGCCCAAAGAGAAAGAGAGATTTATTTTTAGGGTTTTTATTTCATTTAACTTTGAAATTGGTTGTTGTTGCATTAAAATTATTTCTTGTGCTCTAAAAATTCAACTAAAAATTGAGGGACCAATTTAGAGCATGGAGAATTTAGGAAAAATACTCCAAGCTACTTTCGAATTTTTCTTGCCCGTATTTTAGTGTTCGAGGTTTTTTTAGATTTTTAATTATTTCTATTGTTCCTTTTAGAAAGTGATTTTTAACTTGAGATGAATTTATCAGGACGTGACAAATCCACCCCCTTATAGGAATCTCGCCCCCAAGATTCGGAAGGGCTAAGCAAGAAGGCAGGTATTGGGGGTCCTTAGTTCGTCTTCACTTCTACAGCTTCCTCTTTCATCTAACCAATCTAACAAAAACTTCAAAGACTGAACTGCTTGATCTGTGAGACTTCTCTTTCTAGAATTGCTCTGGCACCAAGTTGACTTCACACAGTTGGTGAATTTCTGACATCTTGATCAGTCCATGTTGAGCTCCCATCTGAGTTGAAGGCCGTTGGAGATGTTGCTTTCATTCTAAGTCTTACAGCTTCGGCATAGATATCTTTGACTAACAACAATATTTCCTCTAAGACTGAGAAGGACATGTGTCTTGTATATTGCCTTCAATTGGAATCGGATAATTGCTTTTCTTCTCAACATGTCAGCTAGGACATTCAGTTCATGTAGGATACGATACATCGAATACGAAACACTAGGTTTCTTTTGTCATTCACAGATGTACAAATAGTTCAACATTTGCATTCTCAACATGAATCATTTGTATCACAACCAAACTCATTCTTTATTTCCTCTTTCTGTCTCGTTACATGATTGGAAGAAACTGCAATGAACAAAGGAAACGCTTGAACAGTGATACATTAGTATTGTTATAGCTTCTGACTAGCACGAGGCTTAATAGGTGTTGCATTTGCTCCGATGACCACGATCCGATTGACATGTCTGCTTCATGTAAAATGGCAGTATTGTGGAGGCCTATCACGCTTTGGCTACTGGCAATCCCTGGAGAAATGTCCATCATCACCGCAGTTGTCGTATACCATAGTATGAAAAACTGGACCGGATCGGCGGTTGAACCCGAAAAAACTGGAACTGGCGACCTTGGCGGCTCGGTTTTTCTCAAAGACCGTCCCTACAATCGAACCGGTAAAAAAAGGTAAACCGGGCGGTTTTTGTTTCAACCGGTGAACTGGTGGTGGTTTTTTTAGAATCGACCCGGTTTCTAATTTGTTCTTTGACAGTATGGCATTATAAATTTATTATATTACCACACTATATTTATTTTTTTGATATTGTGGCCATATAATAAAAGATATATTGGTTTATTTATGCATATTTTCACCAATTTGTGATGGTTCTATATTAAAAATAATACAAATCAAATATAATATTAATAAATAAAAAATCAGCGGTTCGACCAGTGACCCGGTGGTTCGACCAGTGAACCAATGAACCGACGGCCAGAGCGGGTCGACCCCCGGTCTGGTTTTTCGTACTATGTCGCATACTAGAACTTTCTTACCCTTGGCTTCTTCTTGCTGCAGTTGATTGCTCGACATCTGGGTTGGAGCAAAGTGCGGCACAAAGTTGTTGTTGTCATCAATATGGTTGGCAAAAGGTTGAGGTTGGAGTGGATCACTGATACCTTAGGTAGGTTCACTCTTTTGGCCATGAGCAATTGACATTGAGGCTGTTGCGGGTCGAGGAGCAAGGCTGATGCTAGTGGCATCAATGACAATTCTTTGGGGGACTTGTTTTGACTTCAGACAATAGTTGACAGTGCTGCTCTTGCTGATGTTCTTTGTTTGTGTCTGATTACACTGTACGGTAGTTGATGCGGTCAGAGAGGCCGATGCATTGCTGACAACACCATTGCTGGCCATGTACTTAGGTCTTGGGCACTTGTTAGCAAAGTGACCAAGTTCATGACAATTGTAGCAAATGACATTCTTTCTCGGTTTGGAACCACTAATATGTTCTCTCGGTTTGGAGCACTTATCGGAGAAGCGACCAGGCTCGTGACAATTGAAACAACTAGAATTCTCTTGAACTCAAAATTTCCTTTTCCTGTTTTGACCATTCTGACTTAGTGCGGGGACTTGTCGGGAAACCAGATCCTTGCTGGGGATTGTGTTGCCATAGCTTATCATATCTTGAGCTTTATCATGTTGTCCATCAGATAGTGCGATAAGGTTGCCTTTGGTAGCCTATAATTAACGAGTGAATTTGAAGAACATCCTTTGGATCTTGGTGGAATTAGTAACCAATGGACTGAGCTGGCAATCCTTTGGCACATGATCTGTTGCTTCGCACAGAAAGCAAGAGATTCTTCTTGTAGGGCATTCGTCTGGTGGATGGTTTTCTTCACAATGCGGGCAGACTATGGGACACAGGCTAACGATGTGTCCAACCTTTCCACAATGAGTGCATGCCTTGACTTCCAATTCTTCCTCACGAAGATTTTCAGGAACTTCAACTTCATCATTGAAGGATACTTTTTCTGACTCCTTACTGTCGGACATTCTGGAGCCATGGGTTAAGAGATATTGGGTCAACTATCGTGCACCACGAAAGAAACTTCCTCTCTGACGTTTTGTCATTCCTAGTGGAGGCCACTCTGTGTCGGTAATGGTCATCTTACGAACTTCTTCTTCGGTCCTCAGCTGTGCTTTTCTCTTCCTGGACTGCTGCAAGACAGTGTTCTGTTGAGGGCAATTTCTTGCATAGTGCCCTTGTTCATCACAATTGAAACAGATGATGCTCAATTCTTTCGAGTCCACTAGTGGCTTGGCATTGTGGGCCTTTTGAGGTGGTGGCAGCACGCTGCCTTGAGATGTGAGTGTCCGTACTGGATTCAACTGGGCTTGAGGTTGGACCTGACTGGTTTTGATTTTGCGGCAAGTGTCGCTGTAGTACTGCAATAAGCGAGTTGTCTTGGTTGATCATGTAGCAGAGTTTGACACTGCTTACAACACAATCCTCGTAAGGATTGCCCTCACAAAGTTCAAGGCGGTGTCCCACTACACGTACCAAATTCTCAAGATGCCAGGCCCAAAAGGGACAGTCATGATCCCCAAGAACACTAAGGTAACGGTATAGTGCAATAAGAGGAGCCTTGACATGGTAGAGCATACTCCCACGCCACCCGCCACCACATAATCTTCCCCAAAAGTGAGCAAGCCCAACATGGCACCCAAGCCCGATGGCGCAATCAAGATCATCCCACTGGCTAGTATCAACCACGACCAGACAGTCAAGATCAGGACAACGCTCGATAGCAAATAGGAACTCGAGCTCATCACCTTCCTTCGCGAGCATGCAGACGTGTTCGCTTGGCAACCGTTCGACATGCCCAGAGTCCCTAGGGAGGTGATCGAGCACAAGTTGATGGTGCGTCCCGATGCCAAGCCAGTCAAGTAGAAACTGCGTCGGTTCACCCAAGACAAAAAAGAAGCTATCCGAGAAGAGCTGGACAAACTTCTTAAGGCTGGCTTCATCAGAGAGGTCCTCCATTCAGAGTGGCTTGCTAATCCAGAGATGGTGCGCAAGGCCAACGGCAAGTGGAAGATGTGCATAGACTTCACCGACCACAACAAGGCGTGTCCCATGGACCACTTCTCTCTTCCTCACATTGATCAACTGGTGGATTCAACTGCTAGTTGTGAGTTGTTGAGTTTCCTCGACGCTTACTCCGGCTACCACCAGATCAGCATGGCCAAAGAGGACGAAGCGAAGACATCGTTCATCATGCCCTTCGGTGTTTTCTGTTATACCAAGATGACCTTTGGATTAATCAACGCAGGCAACACATACCAGCGAGAGATCCATGGGGCTTTCGATGACCAGATCAGCAAGAACATGAAGGCATATGTTGACGATGTCATGGTCAAGACAAAGACAAAGGACAAGTTGATCGATGACTTGTGGGAAAGATTCAACAATCTCCAGCGACATCGGCTCAAACTAAATCCGGAGAAGTGTACGTTTGGAGTACCGTTGGGGAAATTGCTCGGATTTCTTGTCTCTGGATGAGGTATTGAAGCAAACCCTGAGAAGATCAGGGCCATCGAAGACATGAAGTCACTGAAAAGGCTCAAGGAAATACAAAAGCTCCCAGGGTGCATGGCAGTTCTCAGTCGGTTCGTGGCCAGGATGGGAGAACGAGGACAACCTTTCTTTGCTTTACTCAAAAAGCAGGATAGATTTGAGTGGACACAGGATGCCAAAAATGCGTTTCGGTACTTGTCCAACCCTCCTGTACTTGTTGCCCCACAACCAATGGAAGAACTATTTCTTTATATTGCTGCCACACCTTACTCCGTTAACACTGTGATTGTCGTCGAGAGGAATATAGTACAATGTGCTGTGTACTACGTCAGCGAGGCCCTCCACGTTGCCAAAACCCAATATCCTCAAATCCAGAAGCTGCTCTATGCTGTGGTCATGACATCGCGGAAGCTGCGCCACTATTTCCAAGCCCATAAAGTCACGGTCATCTCTTCTTTCCCACTAGGTGAGGTGGTCAAGAACAAAGATGTCCATTTGATGTCCATTTTGTCAAGTGGGTTGTCGAGCTCAGCCAATTTGATGTCCATTTTGTCCCACACACAGCCATCAAATCTCAAGTTCTCGCCGATTTCGTTGCTGACTGGACTGTTCCCGAGAACGCTCCAGTCGGTCAGACGGATAATGAGATACGGACAATGGCTTTCAACGAGGCATTCAACAGCTAAGGAGCAGGAGCAGGATTCATTCTGACATCTCCTACCGGAGATCAGACATGCTATACACCTTAATTTCCAAACAACAAACAACACCACAGAGTACGAGGGATTACTCGCCGGGTTACGAGCAGCCACGGCACTAGGAGTGAAGCGATTGATTGTTAAAGGGGAATCAGAGTTGGTCACCAACCAAGTGCAGAAGGATTACAAATGCTCAAACCTCGAGTTGACCAAGTACCTTGCCGAAGTCAGGAAGCTGGAGCGAAAGTTTGACGGTTTAGAGGTGTGCCATGTCTACTGCAAAGACAACCCCGATGCCGACAACCTAGCACGGCGTGCGTCCAGATGAGAACCTACCGAACTAGGAACCTATCTGGATGTCCTGACTACACCTTCAGTTAAAATCATTAACGACGAAGGTATCTTAGCCAGCACCGAGAACAACTCGGGGCTACTGTAGAGGTCAACAGCGTCGTGGCGGACATCGAGACCAATAAAGACTGGTGTACTCTACACATCAAATTCCTAGATGCCGAGAAGTTACCGAACGATGACACCGTAGCAGAAAAACTTTCCCGTTTGGCAAAAGCTTACTATCTGATCGACAACGATCTATACAAAAAAGCCTCGAACGGAGTTCTGCTCAAGTGTATCTCTCCCAAAGATGGCAAGGATTTGCTACTCGACATCCACGAAGGAATCTGCGGGTCTCACGCTAGCAGGCAAAATTTGGTGGAAAAGCCCTTCGACAAGGATTTTTCTGGCCAATAGCCCTTCAAGACGCTTGCGACTTGGTACAACAGTGTGAAGCTTGCCAATTTAATAGCAAACACACCAAGATGCCGGCCCAAGCGCTCCAGACCATACCACTCACCTAGCCGTTTTTGTGCTGGGGGCTTGATATTCTCGACCGTTTTCTCGAGGACAAGGCGGCTACAAGTTCTTTTACGTGGCTATCGATAAATTGACCAAGTAGATTGAGGCAGAGCCAACTAGAGAAATCAGAGCCGAACACGTCATCAAGTTCATGAAAGAGATATTCTGTCGATACGGACTTTCACAACGCATCCTGACGGACAATGGCTCCCAGTTCACTAGCGGTGCCTTTTAGAACTACTGCATCAAATTCGGAGTGAAAATCTGCTTTGCCTCAGTCTCCCATCCCCAGAGTAATGAGCAGGTCGAGCGGGCAAATGTCATCGTGCTTCAGGGGACTAAAACACGTGTGTACAATAGGCTCATGGCCTATGATACACGCTGGGTTGATAAACTCCCTTTCTATCTTTTGGGCTGTCCGGACTATCCCTACAACCTCCACCAAAGAGACTCCCTTCTTTATCATGTATGGCTTTGAGGCCATGCTCCCTTTGGAGCTACGACATCGGTCTACACGAGTCGAGAAGTAATTCGACAAGGAACAGGAGGAGTGGCGAGCAGACGATGTGACCACCTAGAGGAGCATCGAGAACGTGCTGCCATTCGAGCAGCCACATACAAATAAGCCCTACTTCGCTATCACGAAAAGCATGTTCGTGCCCATACACTCACCATTGGCGATTACGTCCTTCGATGAGTTCAGAATCAAGCAGGGTGAAACAAGCTCTCACCAAAGTGGGAAGGACTGTACAAGGTGGTCGAAGTCTTAAGGCCAGACGAGTTCAAGATCGAAGACGACGAAGGCCGCGAGTTGGCAAATTCTTGGAACATCGACCAACTATGATAATATTACGTATAGGACCAGTGTATGAAAGTCTATAAGTTCAGTTTAATAATATAAAGTTTTAAGATTTCATCCTTTTCAAAGTGTTTTGCTCGGTGACCCCCTTTTCTTATATCGCCTCGTCTCGAAGTCGATCCTACTGTCTTCTTACGCTAGTCTGGCAAGCTTCGGGGTCCCATGGACCTTGGCTGGGGACGCCTAGTACTATGAAAGATTGTCAAGTCATGCAAGGTCAAACGACTATGTTAGATTTGGTCATGTTAGAGTACCCACTTGTGCGTATTAACCAAGCCTTGTAACCGAGAATTGGTTTTTCCGACTTCACAACTAGGGGCTAGGAATTCACAGCTTCAGCTTGGTTTGTTCTAAGATTCAAGCTGCTCTTGTGGAAAACGACCTTTCCATAACAAAAGCTGGGGTCTAAAGAGAGTACCATACTCCGTTGGCTAAGAGCAGCCCTTGCGAGAATACTCGTATACTATTTCTCTTTCAGATGCTTAGACATAGACTTCAATTCTTACTTAAGCTCTGACATGCAAAGCATTAATATATACATTAAGTGTTTTCCAGCTACCTATTCTACCAGGAAGGCCACTGCTAGTTTATGGAGGAAAATACATGTTCTGCAAGCAGGACGAAGGACTACGCCAATTGGTCGAACTCAGCGGGGCTCAATCGAGAATGGCTGAACCCCTCCTGAAGAAATGACAAGTTCATATGCGGGCGCGCGTCTGAGATGCAAACAAGTAAGTGACCGCCTGCATACCGGCTAGCGGGACATCACTCCTGCTTGAGGCCGTTGTCTATCTGCTTCCCGGTGCCCGCCAGCTGGTCGCACGTACTGCGGATCCAGGAAAGGTAGCTGCTTAGTGACTTCTCAGGAAGAGGACGGATAACATGCAGCTTCCCGCACAACTGCGACAAGGCTAGGCAGGAGCTCTCAAGGTAGGCCAAAATCCAGATTTCCCTACCCCGGAGTAATTCCATGCCTTCATTTTTGAGCTCAACATCTACTATCTTCTCTAGTTCTGCCTTCTTGAATTTGGTCCTTTAGTACTCAATGCAGTGAATCCTCTCTTCAAGAGCATTCTCGAGGCTTGTTGACATCGATCTCGGTCAGCGTCCTCTTAATGAGTACAGGGGAAAACGCTTCAACGATCAAGTCTCATACCTTGGTTCTGCTCGAGAAGAGACTCAAGCTGAGATCCCAGTGGACCCAGCGCGCTGTTCGGGTTGACAACAATCAAGGCCTGGTTGTTGCAACTTGGGCTCAAGGAAACGTAAGGCAACGAGACCTCGGTAGTTATCTCTCGAGGACGTCCCCCTTGCTAGACGATCTCGTCTTCAATACATCTACAAATAAATGCAGTATCACCAAAGATTTAAATGCAATTAAAAAGGAATTGTCTGACAGAGAGAACAAGTCTAACATTATTTTTTAAGTTACAACTCAGATAAGGGGGATAGTATTTTTACTCTTCGAAGAAGGGGATAATGCCCTCCCCCAGGTCAACCAGTTCGGACATCACGTCTTCGAGGGTCTCCTCGGCCCCGCCCTTGGTTAGCGCCACCTCCAGGTCAACCTCGAGGTGCGTGAGCCTCAGGCATGCGAGGACGTGACAAGCATCGGTCCTTAAACCGGTGCACATCTCTTCGGCGACGTGCTCGGCATGTTTGGTGACTGTTCCCTCCAACTTGTCGATAAGTGTGCCCAAGGACCCCAAGACTGTTGTCTCATCAGGGTACTCAGG
The DNA here is from genome assembly GCA_008326285.1 of Oryza officinalis. Classification (NCBI taxonomy): domain Eukaryota; kingdom Viridiplantae; phylum Streptophyta; class Magnoliopsida; order Poales; family Poaceae; genus Oryza; species Oryza officinalis. The sequence continues at coordinate 17,388,634 of BDMV01000009.1, forward strand.
TCCCTTCTCATGGATAACTAGACCACGAGCCATAGTTGTCGTGGAGGCCCTGTCGGAAGGATGCTAGGTTTTCCTGGACCTTCATCTTTTTCTCCCAACCTTGCCGTTGTCGCTCGTGGCCGACAACCATCTCTTGAAATTTCTTCAGGTCCCCCTTGGCCTCCGCCAGTTGCACCTCTAGCTTCATGACGCGGTTGTCGGCAGTGGTGGTGGCCTTTCTGAGCAGTCCGATATCCACGACCACATCGCATGTGCTGGCATGCAGTAGGCGACCGGCCTAGACCAGCCTGTCGATCGTCGTGGATGAGGCGATGGCGGTTGGGGCGCTTGGTTGAGGAGGAGGTGGTGCTGACATAGTGACGATGATGGAGGGAGACAGGGAGCACCCCTCTTCGCGGCCAACGCTATGTATAGAGGTCGCGGGAGAAAGGTTGCATCAAGAAAAGCTACATATTACAGAAAGCTATACGAGTACAGGGAATGCGAGATTAGGCTACGAGTTCACTTACTTGGGCTTGTGCCGCTTTAGGGGATTTCTCTTCCCACCGGGTTTGGCCTTGGTGTCGAAAGTGGTCTGCAAGACGTGTACGTTAGGACTTACGAGTTCCTTGGATGATTAACAGATCTAAGGGATGTTACTAGCCTCTGAGCCGCTCGTCTGAACGAGTGTCCTTGTTCCGGACGACTTCGTTAAGGCCATCCACCGCCTCTTAGGAGGTTTGGTTCCTATGCCACTCAGAGCAGTCGCGGCAACCGCCTGTTCAGCGACCACTTTCTCTTTCAAAGAGGAAGTGGCTTGGTGATCAACGAGCAGACCGATGATGTCCGTCAAGGGCAGGGCCTGGAGTAACTTAGTGTACCACTCCTACAGACTTCGATGTCTAGAGTAAGGAGAGTAGTCTGAAGTCATTTATGTTGATTGCAGCATCCTTCTCTGAAGACGGGAGGTCACACAACGGGGTGAGGAGTTTGTCTGGGTCCGGCGAAGCGTAGATCACCATGTGACTTACTCGGGTGGTCATCGTTCTGTCGTCGAGCTCTGCGAACAAGATATCAACATTAATATTCACGATTTGGCCATGATCGGATTCAGGTTAGGAGGGTTACGAGATCATATACCCTGAACTGAGGTCCGTGTTTCATCTTGTACCCCCCATGTACTCGTACGCGGGGTGAGCACGAGCTTGAACGGGTTGCATCCGATGATGTATGAAGTCTTCAACAACTTCATACCTCGATAACCCTTGTTCTCGTAGTTCGCAGTTCTTATCTATGAAGCTTTGGAGAGAAGGGGTTAAAGAGGGCTTTGATGTCCACGAAGGGGAGCACATGAGCTTCTCATCCAGGACAGCGAGGCAAGCATGGCGGCCCCCAACATGGAGGTAGAACCATTTTGACCTCCACGATCCTCGAGAGGAAGGGTAGTTGAAGGGAATATATTCCGCCTTCATCCTATCCCGGAGGTGGAAGCCGCAACAACCAGAGATTTTACGACCTTCCATCCACCTAAGCTCATAAAGAGATCTAGATAGATCTAAAAAAGGCGGTACCCCAAGATATGCCTCACAGAGGTGTGTAAAGATGCTGAGGAAAGCGGTGGAATTGGGGTTTAGGTGGAGGAGATGGATGCCGTAGAAGTTCAAAATGAGAAGAAGAAATTCGAAAAGAGGGGGCAAGAAACCGCATTGCGCATACTCTTCAAGCCAAACAATCTGCTCTAAGGTAGGGTTAGGGGTTGTACCTCCTTCCGATCGTTCCAGAGTCTTCCTCCCGGGAAGGGATCCTTCAATCTGCAGTACCTTCAGATCTCCCGTGCCAACGCTAGATTTTCCCAAATCCATTGGATTGGCTTGAGATTGAAGATGATGAGCGGAGTTAGGGTTTTTGTCTGGCGGAGGTTGCAAGGGTTGGGGAGTGCAAGAAGATGAGGAATAACTTGTGCAACGGAACCCAAATGGATTTGAAAACTGGATTTTATAGGTCACATCTGGTGGTTCATATTTCGAGTAAGAGAGAGAGATTGTCGTCGTGATTTGCTTGGTTTGTTTATGACAATTCTTTTGACTTCAATTCAAATTCACAGTGGACCATTGCTGTTTGACGATGTTGTCGCATACTCTAATACCTTCTTGATGTCTCGAGAATGGTCAGACAAGTACGACATCACTTGTTCAAAAAGTTTGGCTCGAGAACATAGTGAGTTCATTTGTATTGAAGTTGGGAGCTACTGTCAGGGTTACGGATAAGACATACCTCATTTCCATGGGGTTACAAAGTATACGAATACGGTATACCCTAAGGTATATGGGAAGGTTACCTTGGTATTAAAGAATTTGGCCAATATGCAAGGAAGTTGTCTCCCCGAATAGAAGGTGTTAGAGTCCTATTCGGTGGAGATTCGAGCTCTATGGTCTCGTATGCGAAAGTTTCTCTCCGAGTTCTATTTAGAAGCCAAAGCAGTCTGCAGTATAAATACAAGGCTCCCCAGGAAGTACGGGAGGAAGGAATCATAGCATAGCCACCAGTCATATAAGAAGCAATCCGAGGAACTCGAAGCCAACTCGCTGGTTTGATCTCGTCGAATCATTCTTAATAGGGGTCGTTCTGTTGTTCTCTATTGTAATCGCTGTGATTCTCATCATAATCCCATATAAACTGGATTAGGGCTATTACCTTACAAGGGGCCTGAACCAGTATAATCTTTGTCTTATGGCTTGATGTCGTTTCATGTAGATCCTTTTTCTAATATACCCCAATACTCTCACGATACGGTCTAGGGTATAACCCGTCGACAGTATTGTCAAGACATGTTTTACGATGGTTTCTATTGGTAACACAGATCAATCTCTAGACCAGTAATATCTTCTAATCTATTGGATGGTATCTATTTACACTATCATCACTATTACTGGTAGTACAATATTTTTTGCTGGTATTAGAACACCTAAATTAATGATTGAGATCAGTTCTATTAGTGATATACTATATAAAGTAGAATACTTTTAGTATAGATCATTATAAAGTACTCATTTTCATAGATTATAAAATAATTAAAAACATTCTACTTGATGTTAGTTTTCCATCAGTCACATTTGGCATTGCCCTTAATCTATATATCGTATATAGTTTTAAAAAATCGTATACATTCAGCCACATTATCCAAAAAACAATAGCCTATGCATCTGTACATCCTATATAATTGAAACCAAAAGTTCAATATGCACTGAGCTATATAATCTAAAAAGGTAATAGCCCTTCGATCCTCTTATGCTTTGATCATAAGCAATCATATGTCATGTACATTCACAGCACATTTAAATTCACAGCACATTAGTCTAGTAATTGCTATAAATCCTAATATGTGTTAAGCCACATCGTATAGAAATAAAATATCCATTGGATTTCTCTCAAGCTCAATTATAACTATCCATATGTCACAAAATTAAGTTATAATTCCACGTTAACTGCTATAAAGGTCAAGTCCGGGTTTTTAGGCATTACGAATTGTTTCCTTTGAGTTTTTCCCAGAAGCATTTCTAAATTTCATGCTGCAATGTGCGGGCTATCCATATTATGCTTGTAAAGTTGCTCCCCACAAAGCGTAGTTAATATTAATTCTCTTTTCTCTCGTAAAGCCACATCACATCAACTGGTTTTAACCTTTTGGATGATTGGTATCAATAAATTCTCTTCTCCAAAAAGCCACAGCATACATTTTAATTATCTATAGACATTATTTGGATAATTGACGGAAGGTGCAAGATATAGAAAGCATGTGAATTTCACTATATAAACATTTTATGTAGATAGCCCCTTTATTTTCAAAGGCATTATAAAAGAAGACCCGCTTATGAAAATATGGAAGGAATCTCCGATCAAGGCCTATATGTCGATTTTCATAGGCAGGTCGCTCGCTTGTCAAAATGTCCTCAATTTCACGGGTGGACGTCTTAAGAGTTTGCATGTGAAAAAATGATTTTCATATGTGGGCAGCTTATGCCAATTGTTAGTAAAAATCAATGAAAAACCGCATATCTACATGAAATATTTTCATATAGTCGAATGACAACAAACTTTATATGAAAATTGTAGATCTTGATGAGATCTACAACGTTGTAGTTGACAACTTTTTTATTTGAGATTATTTTGAGGCCAAATATTCATTACAAGATCGATTTATTCCACATTCATACTAGATAGATAAATACCTGTCCAGATTCATAGTATTGAGATATGTCACATCGTATATTAGATTAAGTTATTCTCGAACGAAGAGAGTAGGTAAAAATATAATACCTTATTAATCGTCAATTGAACAATATAGTGTTTTTTTTGGTTGCTAGTGAGATTCTTGATGTGTAGTTGTTTTATGAGTTGGAGAACCATTGCATCGATATGACTTTTATTTCATTTCTGCTGCTTGTACCTCATTGCTTGCAGGGAGTATTTTTTGCAGGTCAACAATCAATTTGTGATTGTAGGAAAAGACACGATAGTAAGCAAATTCTCGCCGAGAGCTAACATCACTAAGCTTACGAGTAAAATGTAAGTTAGCTTATGGGTGCAAGTATAAGAATCTCTTTATCCTTAATTTGACATTGCTCTAAAAGAAATTGATGAATCATAAATTCGCAGAAACATAACTAACGAATACTTTCACGCGCTAATGAAACTTGTGTAAACATATCGGTAAAATGGATTTAAAGAGTTCACAGAAAACAAAAAGCACACAAATTTAACTGACTTTTGGCCTTCAGCTCCAGAAGTCCAGAGACCCACACACACACCCCCATCTTAAATATCTTGCTTGCAATAGGCTGCCTCTTCCTTCTCATGCACATCATTCTTCCTTGCACACAACTCAGTTATCATCTCTCTCACTGCTATCCATGATAGTCCCCCTTCATCCACAGCTTCCTTAGCCAATGCTGACAGCTCCACAACTCTCTTCGTTGCCTCCGCCCCTGCCTCACCATCCATGAGCTCCCTCGCCACCTTTGAGATCTCCTCGCTTGGAACCAAACCACGCATGGTCCGATCACAAGTGGAAACCCTAATCGCTATCTTCAGCTCATCGACCAAGAATCTCGCGTTGAATGGTTGGTCGGCAATCATAGGCCAAACTGCTAGTGGTACACCAGCTGTGACACTCTCTAGCACAGAGTTCCACCCAGAATGACTGAGAAATCCCCGTACGATCTCATGCTGTAAAATTTCTAGTTGATCCACCCACTCTCTTACAACTAGGCCCCTATCCTTGGTGCGCTCCTCGAACCCTGGCCCGAGATCAATGCTTTTGGGCCTCACGGCCCATATGAAGTCCACTTCGGCCCGCTCCAACCCGTCGGCGACTTCCTTAAGCTGCACCTCCGGGATTGCCGCCAGAGTCCCAAGCGCGATGTACAGCACGGGCCGGCCGGCAGCCGCCTTCTTGTCCAGCCACTCCAGCCATGAGGGCCGGGTAGCGGCTGGTGCAGATGCCGGTTGCGCAAGGCAAAGCGGGCCAATGGGCCAGGCCCTGGGCCTGACATGTTCGTTCCAGAACTTGATGTATGGAGCCTCTAGGCCATGGAACGAGTTGATGATCAGGCCATGGCTATCCTCGATGGCCTTCCCCAGCTTGCCGTCGAGCTCCATCATCATCCTGACAGCCGACGGCTCGCCGAACGTCGCCATGAGATCCTCAAGCGTGACCCTGATGTGTGGGAACTCCGGCACCGCGAGCGTCGCCGGGTAGCCGTCGTCGTCGACGTCGCCGGGCTTCATAACGGCACACAGGTCGTGGCGGTTTCTCAGCTCACGCATGACCTGCGCGAACGCCGAGATGCCAAAGAATGACAACTTGGGGACGCCGAGCCTGGCCGCCGACTCGTTGACCCAGTACAGGAACGCGTCAGCGACTATGAAGCTCGCCGGAGGCTGCATGGCGGCGACGGACGCCTCGAACTGCGGCCGCAGCAGCGACACGGCGTCCGTGAAGGCGACGAAGGCCGCCATGGATGCAAGCCCCTCGGCGCTCTCGACGCCCGGCGGGACGCCCGGCACGTCGACAGGGAAGTCCAGCTCGACGACGGCTACGTCGTCGTTGCCATCACCGGCGCCGGACGACAGCCCATCACGGATGAAGGCGGCGTTGCCCGGGGTGGTGAAGAGGGTGACGTTGGCGAGCTGGTGGTGACGGAGGTAGTTGACGAGCTGGATGAGCGGGATGGTGTGGCCCTTCGCCATGAACGGGAAGATAGCTACGTGAGGGAGGCCATGGTTTCCCGAAGTCAAATGAGCAGGAGCCATGGTTTGGACTTTGGAGACAGGAGTGAGAGTTGCAGGAATTCTCGGTGTGATTTATGGATACCATCAAGTACTATTTGTAGTTGTTACAGATCGATGATGTGACATGTTAGTATGGATACCATCAACGGGATAATTTTTTATGGAACTTCAGTTTTGTTTTATATTGAGCTGATGGTATACAATCCAAAATTACTGAATCGATCAATTGATGATGGAAGATCAGATATTATATCAGTGGTAAGAATTGAAAATAATAAGTGAGAAAGGGATAGATGCCATAAAGTGTACACTGTTTCTTTACTTTGTTTAAACTTGAAGTCTTTAAATTATAGCCATTGGACAAGCACCTCATAATCCACTATTTATCAAAGGGAGAATATGTTCGGTGTTCAGTAGCATCTGAAAGGTCGTGTGTCTTTATTGGAAGAAACACTTGGAGAGGTTGGCCAAAGCTGAATATCTTTTGTCATCTTGAAGGGCTTGCGTTCTTAGGATAATGCAGGGATTTCACTTCAAATATGTATCCTTGAAACTCGGATGTGACAAGTGAACCACTATGATGCATGGGTTGATTCTGTGTATCCAGACGGTCAAAAGAAAAAAGAAGCTTGATAATTAAGTTTAATGAAACTGTGATTATGACATCGAAAAAACCGTTCTAGTAGGTCATTTGAAAACTTGCAAGGTCATTCCCCCTGTGCCAGTGTCTATGGCAATAAACGACTATGCCACATACAATTATTTGTAATGACATGCATCACTACAGAACCGACAATAAAAACAGAACTCACACAATTTATAGGTGCAAGTTTTTGTCAAACCGACACCTATGTGGCCGATCCCAATATAGGTTTCTGTAGTAGTGAGAACACCAAAAATCAACACATTTAACGAAATTATAAGTTACCCTCAAATTTGACGAAGATCCTAACAAAGTCCAGTCTGACCACTAGATATGCATCGGTCAGACCACACCTATACCGTCGCTCTGACCGGGATGAAGCCGCCGGTCCAACCTCTCCCTGAGCCAGCGTCGCCTGAAGTCACCACTAGTCTGACCGACACTACTACAAAACTCCTAATATGAGATGGCTTATAGGTTTCGGTTTATTTAAAATCAACACCTACTGACCTTCACCACCTCCGCGTGGTGGAAATAAATATAAAATCAACACCTATAACTCCTTATAGGTGTTGGTTTATTAAAAAACTAACATATATAATATATGTATCGATTGTTTGAATAAACTGACACTTATAAGAATATATAGGTACCAGTTTTTTAAAAAAACCGACATCGCCACCTCAGCAGAGACGACGAGCCGAGAGAGCCATTAGTTTATCTATAATCTGATCCTCTCGCTCTCATCGTCATCTCCTCGCTCTCATCGCCTCCTCCCCCACTGCACGCCGCCCCCTGTCTCTCCACGCTCCTCGCCTTCTCGCCATGCCTCCCCTCCGCCACCAGCGCCGCGCTTCCTCCTCGTGATTGCCGTGCCGCACCGGTTGCCACATCTTCCAACGAGGAGGTCGTGGATGCCAGATCTGGCGACCTCGCCCTCCTCTCCGGTGGACCTAGTGATAACGGGATCGAGAAAGCAAGCTACCCCCCTCTGTTCTCCCCCATCCTCTTGTTAACGGCGAAATTTGGTAATCGACTTGGAAAGAAAAAGGGAAACCGAAGCAGAGAAGACAGATTGAATTGGAGTCAGACCAGGCTTCGTATCGGACCCGGTAACTGTATCGGACTATGGATGTGTTGCCATAAAGAGCGTATTGGCCGATACGGATTCGGTGTTAACGTGGGCCGATACGGGTTGTGAGTTGACAGTGTCAACGTGGGCTTGGTCTGGACCTGGAATAAGCTTCAAGGAAGTTGCCAAATAGAGATAAAGCTCGGTTTTAGGCAATTGTATCTTGTAAATTAAGTAGTTTAGATCTAATCTGTGGCTTAAGTCTGCCGCAAGGACTTGTTTGTTAGTTGTAGATAAGATCGTGCCCTACAAGGGTTCTGTTGTAACCTCGGGTATAAATATCCTGATAGTTTGTACATAGAAGATTTCTCAATCAATCATACAATCAAACTAATCTACTTTCGGCGCATCGCCAACCCTCGCAAGAGGTTGACTCCTGACGAGTTCTTGCTTCCCAAGAGCAAGGTAAGAACTCGTACCCGACGATTTACATTGTCGGGGTTAGCGTGTCACTTTAGGCACGTTAAGCCCTGACGATGTGATCGTCGTTTATCGTGTGTTAGTTAATCTTGACATAGTCTTCCGATTCTGTCTTATCAGCGGTTAACTCGTTTTAGGGTTTATTGCCGACAATGGTTGAATTGGTTTGCTCGTTTAGATTATCTAAGACATTTACCATCCCCAAAAGCAATCGACGGCTTGATTTTCTTTGCGTTAAGTCTCGATTCACACTTTGAGTTGCTATCGACCTTAGTCCTGTTTCGAGATCTAACGCAAAGCCTGCTTTCGATTGTAATTAAGGATAGCGCCGAGGTTTCAGCCGGTCTTATCTAATGCATGTGATTATTTATGTTCTTGCATGTGTTTGCCACTTATACATGTGGATTGACGAATATAAACATATCGGTCACAGAGTGTTCTTAAAGACTTCTTTGTGGTTGGTGTATTTATATTAGTCGATTGACTTGTATAAGTTTATACTAGAGTAATAGCTAGTATAGTTATCCTCGTGAAACCCTCATCGGCTGATCTCATTAATTTGTTATATGCATGTTAACATGAGCCGATGAGATTCGATCTTTTCAATTTACTTATTATATTGAATAAGCCGATACAGCTTTGCCCTATCGGCTGGGCTATAACAATGTGACATCGGCCTATCGGCCGATCGACCATTGTTTTCTGACATGGTTTACTTGTTTCTTGTTGATTGCAGATCAAATCAACTGGCACGCTCTGCGCACAACTAGGCAAGCCAATTTGGACCTGCACTGGAGTTAAGCAGATCTCCCAGGCCGCCGTGGAAATGTAGAGCCCGTCTTTTGTTGCGAGGCGGGTCTAAATTCTGCGCCAACACGCTTTTGGCACGCCCGGTGGGACCAAAGAACGCAAACTCTGCAACAACAACAAGATCTCCTCAAGATGTCGAAGCAGGTCGAGATTTCCGAGGAGAACGTCGTCCCGTGACCGCCGACCAGCTCAATGCAGAGCAGAAGGCTGAGATGGAAAATCTGGTCGAGCAGTTCCAGAATATGTACCTGCAAACATATTCTAGGACTCGGCAAGGCACCTTGATCCAAAAATCCAAGGTAGTTATGCCGAGTCCCGGAGATGGAGCTGGCACGTCGGCGGCGGCACATGACCACGCCGTCAAGACCGAGGATACTGCAGCGCCGACGTTGCAAGATAGGATTGACTCCGCAGTTCATTCTGCACTAGTCAACCAGTCGGGGATTCTGGTGAACACATTGACCAATACGGTCAAATCGATCCTAGATGGGACGATTCACCAGTACAAGCCTCAGGGGCCGATTTTCTTACCAGAAAATAAGATCCCTGCCTATCGGACCCTGAGGAACGACCTGAGCATGGCTCAGCCAACAGCGCCGATGCCACCCCCATCGGCACAGCCAACGACAACACTGCCATTGGTCCTTACCAAGCAGACAGGGGGGAGCCCTCAGCATATCACGGAGGAGCAGTATGCATAATGGACCAAGGGGAAGCAACCAGCGATCGAGCCGATGCAGCAATTTCCTGTCAACCAGCCATTGGCCGGACAGCCACAAGCCCTGGTTTTCAACAACCCTCCACCACAGGCGGTTTACAATATGCCACAGGGCTACCAGCAGCACACCGCAGGGCAGTATGGCGCGCAAAACATAAATCACCACTACCAGCCATACTCCCCCAGGCAGTATCAAGCCGAGGGCTTGCAGCAATCGTATCAGCAAGACCTCCCGCATCGGCCCGCAGGATACTGGGCCGATATGATAGCCGAAGTGATGCGAGATCAGTTCGGCTTGAAGCCCAAGGAGAATTCTACAGTGTATCAGCACCCGTACCCCAAGGAATTTGACAGAGTACCATTGCCAGGCCGATACAAGATCCCAGACTTCTCCAAGTTTTTGGGGCAGGACAACGTCTCGACTTACGAGCATGTAAGCCGATTCCTAGCACAGTGCGGGGAGGCATCGGCTATCGAGGCGTTGAGGGTGAGATTTTTCCCTCTGTCCTTGTCAGGGTCTTCGTTTACGTGGTTTTCATCTTTACCCTGCAATTCCATCAGAGGATGGATAGATCTGGAGAAATAGTTTCATAGGTATTTCTATAACGGCGTACAAGAGATGAAACTGTCCGATCTGACCGCCATTAGGCAACGAGTCGACGAATCGGTCCCGGAGTATATTCAACGATTCAGGGACATAAGGAACAGATGCTACAGCCTTAGCTTGACCGATTCACAGCTCGCCGATTTGGTGTTCCAAGGATTGTTAGGGCCGATACGCGAGAGGTTCTCCTCGCAGGAATTTGAAAGCCTAGCTCAGCTAGCACAACGGGTATCGGCCCACGAACAACGATTCCAGGAGGCTAAGAAATTTGCAAAAAAGATCAATACAGTCTATCAATATGCCTCCGACGATGACGACGATGAAGATGTTGATGTCGACCTAGCCGAATGGGCCCGGATGAGGAAACCCACAACTTGCTAATGGGTGAAGAAGGGCGACAAAGAAGACAAGTTTGACTTCGACATCAACAAGGCCGATAAGATATTTGATCTATTGTTGCAGGAAAAGCAAATTCAACTGCCAGTAGGTCACGTATTGCCATCGACCGAAGAAATCAAGAAGAGAAGATATTGCAAGTGGCATAACTCTTACTCTCACCATACCAACGAATGCAAGATCTTCAGACAACAGATTCAATCGGCTATTGAACAGGGCAGAATTAAGATCGATGACGCCAAGAAGCCGATGAAAATAGAAGGACACCCGTTCCCAGTCAACATGGTGCGGGCAGACAGGGCCGACGGCGGTGGCCATCGGACCGGCAAGCGATCTTATCAGACCTCTGAGGGCCTGATCAGAAAATACCAGCGGAGGCAGGAGGAACAAACTCAAGACTACGCCGATCAAGATAACTCTTACGACCCATATTGGGAGTGCGAGTTTTTTCGGTTCTGCTGGAATGAGGGGATGAGGTTGCCATCCATTCAGGAGTGCCCTGCGTGCAACGGAGCAGAAGATTATTATCAGGGCAACTCAAGCAGGCAAGCGCATCGGCCGGCCAAGCAAAGGAAATCTGTTCATGAGAGGTTAGGGCCGATGCACCAAGACCAACAGACCGAAGCCGAGGAGCAGGTCCAGAACCCTCAATGGTGCCCAAGCGATGTATTCACTAAGACACAAAAACGACGGGTTCAGAGGCTAAGGAGGAAAGAACAAATCCAAGAGCAACAGGTGGCAATAACCCATCGGCCGGCTAAGACCAAGAAAGAGTGGAGGATAAAATCCACGGTGGTCACGGCCGATGAGGGCACCTCCAATACAGCCCGGGCCTCTGCGGCTTCAAAAGGTAAACGAGCGACATCGGCGCCTGTTAACATGGTTTTTATACTGCCAGCAGAGTACAGCGTGCAGGCGGCCGATGAAGCAGTGGCCGACGATGAACAATCTTCGGCTAGGCTACAGTTGTCACCAGATCAAGCCATATTTTACAAGCCAGTTGACGATAACTACAGGCACTTGCGGCCGTTATACATCAAAGGATTCATCAACGGGCGGCCGATGACGAAGATGCTGGTCGACGGCGGCGCGGCGGTCAATTTAATGCCATACACAACCTTCAGGAAGCTTGGAAAGGTACCTGAAGATCTAATCAAGACAAACATGGTGTTGAAAGACTTTGGTGGCAACGCGTCCGAGGCGAAGGGGGTCCTAAACGTGGAACTCACCGTGGGCAGCAAGACAATACCCACCACCTTCTTCGTCTTCGACGGAAAGGGTTCCTACAGCTTGTTGTTGGGACGGGATTGGATCCACGCAAACTGTTGCGTCCCTTCAACAATGCACCAATGCCTCATGCAATGGCAAGGGGACCAGGTCGAGATCGTGCAGGCCGATCGGTCGGTACACGTGGCCAATGCCGATCTCGCAGTATGGGAGATGGAGGGAATCGACTGCTTGTCCGGGCGAGTCTGGGATGCCGATTTCCTCAAAGTAACTGACTGCGACATCGAGACGATTGAAGATCAAGACAAGCAGTTACTTTAGCAAAGATGTGCCGTCCGCCGTTGAAGATGAACAAGCTAGTCCCTACACAGATGATGCGGTGGACGAGCTCGATGGCAAGTTGGGACAGGGTTTTACGTCGGCCGATGAACTTGAAGAGGTTGATATAGGAATAGGTGATAGGCCTAGGCCGACGTACGTAAGTGCTAACCTGCCAAAGGAATACAAGAGTAATCTTATAAATCTGTTGAAAGAATTCATGGATTGTTTTGCATGGGAATATCATGAGATGCCAGGATTAAGCCGATCAATTGTAGAACATCGGCTACCAATCAAACCAGGCTATCGGCCGTTTAAACAAGCTCCTAGGAGATTTAAGGCCGATATGCACGAAGCTATCAAGGCAGAGATCACACGACTTTATGATGCCAACTTCATCAGACCTTGCCGATACGCAGAATGGGTCTCCAACATAGTTCCAGTAATGAAGAAAAATGGCAAGCTTAGGGTATGTATTGACTTCAGAGACTTGAACAAAGCAACACCGAAAGACGAGTACCCTATGCCTCTGGCCGATTTGCTTGTCGATGCCGCGTCTGGACACAAGGTTATCAGCTTCATGGATGGGAACGCAGGCTACAACCAAATTTTCATGGCCGAAGAAGATGTTCACAAAACAGCCTTCCGATGCCCAGGGGCAATCGGCCTATATGAATGGGTTGTCATGACATTCGGTTTGAAGAATGCTGGAGCTACATATCAGAGGGCCATGAATTATATTTTTCATGATCTCATCGGCTCTTTGATTGAAGTTTACATTGATGATGTCGTCGTGAAGTCAAGAGAATATGATATGCACTTGGCCGATTTACGCAAGGTACTTGAAAGAGCGAGGAAGTATGGCTTAAAAATGAACCCTAACAAGTGTGCCTTTGGCGTATCGGCCGGTCAGTTCCTGGGTTTCTTGGTCCACGAAAGAGGAATCGAGATTACACAGAAGAATATCGATGCTATAAAGAAAATCAAACCTCCGACGAACAAGACCAAGTTACAATCTCTGCTCGGCAAGATCAATTTTGTTCGGCGCTTTATATCGAACCTGTCAGGAAGAATAGAGCCGTTCACTCCGTTATTGAAGATAAAAGAGGATGAAGATTTCGTATGGGGTGATAGGCAGCAGAAGGCGCTGGACGATATCAAGGAGTATTTAACTTCTCCGCCAGTTCTAATCCCTCCACAGAAAGGGGTTCCGTTCAGACTGTACCTATCGGCCGATGAGAAATCCATCGGCTCAGTCTTGGTTCAGAATATTGATGGTAAGGAAAGAGCTATTTTTTATCTCAGTAGGAGGATGTTAGACGCTGAGACAAGGTACACACCGGTGGAGAAATTATGTTTGTGCTTATATTTTTCATGTACTAAATTGAGGCATTATTTACTTTCCAACGAGTGTATTGTGGTAAGTAAGGCCGATGTGATGAAATACATGTTATCGGCCCCTGTGTTAAAAGGAAGAATTGGGAAGTGGATTTTTGCCTTAACAGAGTTTGATCTCAGATATGAATCGGCCAAAGCAGTCAAAGGACAAGCCCTGGCCGATTTCATTGTTCAACACAGAGACGAGTCAGTTGCATATGCAGATATTGTGCCATGGACATTGTATTTTGATGGATCCGTCTGCAGACATGGATGCGGTATCGGCCTAGTTATCATATCCCCTCGGGGGGCAAGCTTTGAGTTTGCTTTTACTATCAAGCCTTATTATACTAACAATCAAGCAGAGTACGAAGCGGTGCTTAAAGGCTTGCAGTTATTACAAGAAGTCGAGGCCGATTCCGTAGAGATCATTGGTGACTCACAACTGGTAATTAATCAACTTTCTGGAGAGTATGAATGCAAAGATGACATCCTCAAAGTCTACAATGAAGAGTGCAAGGTGTTGCTTCAGGCATTCAAGATCGTGACAATGAGGCATATACCCAGGAAGCAAAACTTCGAGGCCAATGACCTGGCTCAGGGGGCATCGGGATACAGGCCGATGGCCAAGGATGTACGGGTTCAAATCGCCGCCGTGGACGCCGACGATTGGAGATTTGCTATCATTGATTATTTGAAGAATCCTTCCCAATCGGCGTCACGAAAGATGAAATACAAAGTATTGCAGTATGTCCTGTTAGATGATGATTTATACCATCGGACGATTGATGGTGTCTTGCTCAAGTGCCTAGGTCCTGAGGAGGCCAAAGTCGTTATGAGCGAGGTCCATGAAGGGATTTGTGGAACACATCAATCGGCCCATAAAATGAGATGGCTGTTGAAACGCATTGGGTATTTTTGGCCAACCATGCTAGAGGATTGTTTCAAGTATTATAAAGGATGTCAGGATTGTCAGAAGTTTGGAGCAATTCAAAGAGCACCGGCATCGGCTATGCATCCAATCATAAAGCCGTGGCCGTTTCGTGGATGGGGAATAGATATGATCGGCCAGATTAACCCGCCATCGAGCAAGGGACACAAATATATCTTGGTGGCTACCGATTACTTCACAAAGTGGGTTGAGGCCGTTCCCCTTAAGAAGGTTGATTCCAAAGATGCAATTCAGTTTGTCAAGGAATATATTATATATCGGTTTGGGTTACCTCAGACGATAACCACCGATCAAGGATCAATCTTCGTGTCCGATGAGTTCGTCCAGTTCGCCGATAGCATGGGCATTAAATTATTAAATTCTTCTCCTTACTACGCGCAAGCTAATGGACAGGCAGAGGCTTCTAATAAGACTTTAATCAAGTTAATCAAGAGGAAAATCGACGAACAGCCGAGGCAATGGCACACAACGCTGGCCGATTCCCTTTGGGCGTATCGGATGGCTTGCCATGGTGCAATTCAAGTGCCTCCGTATCAGCTGGTTTATGGACATGAAGCGGTGCTGCCGTGGGAAACCAACATCGGCTCAAGAAGGATTGCTTTGCAAGACGACTTGACAGCCGATGAGTACCATAATCTTATGGTGGATGAGTTAGACGATTTGGCGCATGTCCGATTACGGGCCCTAGAGAAGATCAAACGTGATAAAGATAGAGTGGCTCGTCATTACAACAAAAAAGTTGTCGCCAAGTCGTTTGAAGAAGGGGATCTTGTATGGAAATTAATAATGCCGATTGGTTCCAGAGATAATAAATTCGGCAAGTGGTCACCTAATTGGGAAGGTCCTTTTCAAATTCATCGCTGTGTTCCTCGCAATGCTTATTTGCTCAAGGGGTTGGATGGCGAGATTTATGGACGAGCTCTTAATGGCAAGTACTTGAAGAAATATTATCCTAGCGTCTGGATCGACTCATGATCGGCCCTCCAGCCGATTTATGATTACAGCCGATGTGTTATGCATCGTCTTTAGATGGCCGATACATACTATCGCCCTTAGTTCAAATTTTACAACATGAGCCCTCATCTTCTAAAATTTGGGGGGCATATATATATACAAGCGCGGAATTTTTCAAGGAATTTTCTTCTTCAGAGTAAGATCGAATTCGGCTTTCTGGCCGATGAGATTGATTAGTAAAGGGATATCTGTTCGCAGGATGGATTTCAGAAACAATTTTCACACTGGAATTTTCAGATCAAATTCGGCTGCGTGGCCGATAAGGTTTGTATTTACACGGTAAAAAGAAAAAATAGGTTACATCACCCTATGAAGTCTGCAATAGCTGCAATGGCTCTACGGCGAATTTGTTCAATGTCTTCTATAGCTTGGGCGTCATCGGCCGTCGACCCTGGGATTGGCTTCAATGACTTACTCAGGGTGGCAAGATACTTGGCCGATGCCTTGAGCTTTGCCGTCTGGTCTTCGATAGCCTTGGGTGATGCAGCTATCCCGGCTTCAACTTCTTGGATTTCGTGGCGCGTGGCTTCCAGCTTCGATTCTAGCTCTGCTTCGAGACGACGGAGTTCTTCAAGTCTGTGCTTCAAGACAATCGGCTCCACCGCTAGCTCGTCCAACTTGGTCTTGTCAGCATTAACTTGAGCCCTGCTAGCGGACAGGGCCGATTCCAGTTGCTCACGCTCTCGTCGCTCTGCGAGTCTTTCTTTTGCCTTGTTAAGCTTGAATCGGTATTGCTCCAAGAAGATGGCCGGTGTTAGAATCTCCATCAGGTCTTCGGGCAGTTCATCCTGAATTTCTTGTACCCTAACCCTGATGGGGGTGCAATCTTCCACCAAGTACTCCAACGAGGACTCCAGCCGATTGGCGATGTCGGTCAGCCGATTCTTCAGATCATCAGAAATTGACGCCCTGGCTGTGGTGGGTGGCTCCTTGTCCTCATCATCAAGAAACTGGCCGATATCAAAAGAAAACATATCGGCTAGGTTCTGCAAATATCAATATGGGTCAAGGTTAGCCTTGTTAAACAGGAACCGGCAGAAAGGGGATCAGAGTAATCGTGGTTACCTGTGTTGGAGCATCGGTGGTGCTTGCATCGGCCTCCCTTTGCTGTGTTGAAGCAGTAGGCGAGGGGGTTGGCCGATGTGGTGAAGGTGATGGAGCCCTAGGCTGAAAAAGCAGGAAATTGGTAAATAGGGTTATGTAAATAGCAAGATAATGCGAAAATCAACTCTTACCGAGACAGTCGGAGAGGGTGGTGGAGAAGGAGAAGGAGTCCTCAATCGTGCCTTGGCTCGTTCGCGCCGTTGTAGAGTGGCTTTCTTGGTTCTGGGTAAAGGGGCCGATCGAGTTCTCTCCTTCAACATAGACGACGCCGCAGCCTGAAGAGGATATGAAGTTAAAGTATGACATTACAAGGGGATTATGTAAACGCGAAGAAGAGATTATACTGACCTTGCGAACTGCATGTCTGGTCCTTTTTGGTTGGGGGGCATCGCCTTGGTCATCGGCCGGTGGAATCTCAGTAGCTTCGGCCGATGGCTCCTTGGTGGTTTCGGCCGATGGGTCTTCTTCTTCATATGCATCGGCAGCCGCTGCATCGACTTCCTCCTCCATCACTTGTTCTTCAAGGAATTCTTCCATGGAGGGGTCCAGCTCTTCAAGATCGGCTTGGTCGTCGATTTTAGCCTTCTTGCTGGATTTTTGGGATTTGCCCTTGGTTGGCGCTTTCCTCTTGGGTTTTTCTTTAATCATCGGCCCCTGAAGTAATGATGATATCTTCGGAGCAGTAAGGCCGATGATGGATTCCAGGATGGTTGATCCTGATGGGGCTACGGCTTGAGCATAAAAAATATTCTGCCCGCTGTTGCTCACAGATGGAGTCGGCTCATCTGGGACTTGAGGGCTGATACCTTGGATGAGCTCCGTCACATAAAATCTGGCCGATTGATGGAAAATGTGACCGGCCCACTCTTGCCACCATGTTTGGAAATTGATGTGGACGAAAGCGTTCAGATGCAGCCGGTCGCAGTCGCCGAGGTTTGGGAGCTCGATTTCCAGCGCTTTGCTCATGACCAGTGCTGATGGAATTGTGCCTCTGCTCTCTAGGAGTTTGTGAAGGTACAGACTGATGGGGAGTTGCCCGAGCCCGCATTGTCTAGCAGCTACCATTGGGTTGTAAAACTCATAGGACAGGCTGGTGCTCCTTCCCTGAAATATGCCTACTGGGAGCAGGCTCGGAGTGAGGCCGATCATGAATAACTCCCGTGACTCCATGTCGTCATTTATCAAGCTCAGCTGAAGATCGTCGGGGAGTTCAAAATCTCGGTCCGATGTGTAGACAAACATGTCCATCCTGGCTGATGGAGGGCCGGTGAAGAAACGAATGAACCATGTAGCCATGTCATCGGCCGATTGGTCTGCACCTGGGTAAACGGAGGCCGCTTCCCCATAGGACATGCATCTTCTGCTCCTGGGATCTTCGTGATCGGCGTATTTTGATGGAAAGCGAGAGTCCGATAGAGGTGGCCGATCAACCATGGTATTGGTGTAAATGGTTAGCCAGAGCTGAATGAACCACCATGGTCCTCCATGAGCTACAGTCTGTTTTAGCATCAGGTCCTGTGTGGAGACATGGAGCAGCCGATAGACAGCTCCCAGGAGGTATCGGCCCAAGGGGATTTGTTTCTTGTCGACCAAAGCCTGAGCCAAGTGTTGACAGTTTGTGGTGGGGCCACAGGTCGATCCACAAAAGACAAATCTCTCCAACCACAATGTCAGGAAAGCTACATGTTCTCGCTCTGAGACCGATCCCTGTTCCATGTGTTCAGAGATGTATCCGGACCAGCCTCCGATTTTCTTGGTCTTCAACTTGTGATTGCTGTTTATCAGGAGGCTGAAGGGATTGATCTCAGAGTCGATATCCAGTCCTGTCAGTATCTTGACATCTATAAGAGTGGGGGTCATCGGACCTTGTTTGAACACAAAGGCGTTCAAGGTACTGGACCAGAAGTAGCTGGCGGCCGACATGAGTGGCTCATTCTTCTTGGTATCGGCCAGGGATAAAGTGATGCATTGGCCGATCCCAATCTCGTCCCAGTGGACTTGTTTGGCAGCAGCAATCCTCTTATGCCAGGTTCTGTATCCGTTGAGCTTGGATGGCCAGGACCTGAAAGTATGTTTCCATGAAGACACATTGGGCTTGGCTTGCCTAAAGGGGATTCTGTCCGTTTCAGCATTGATTAGCCAAGTTGGGTCGCAGTCGCCCATGGGGCCTAGCAGAAAGCGATGGGATTTGTCGTCGGTGGGGATCAAGATTTGGTTTTTGAAGACCTAGATCGTGAGAATGACGATGAAAATATAAGACCCGGGGGGCAGAGAGTAAAAACCCTAACTTGGAGAAATCGGCGGAAAAAGCGATAATGTGGATTTTGAAGGAATTGACTTACCGCAGGGATCTCGGAGGCATAGAACGGGGCGGAGGCCATCGTTGTCGTTGAAGGGGTCGCTGTGAAGGGGGTCGATGTTGACGGAACGCCGAGGGGTCGCCGGAGTTGAGAAACGCGAAGGGTTTGTTGAATCGGCGGCGGAAGGATTCGAATCTGGATCTGCACGGTTTTCAGACAAGACCTAGCAAAGAAGTCGATGGGTTCCTCGGAGCTAATTCCGCCACATTATATAATGAAGCGGAATTGGGGGGCATGTGTTAACGACGGATTTTGGTAATCGACTTGGAAAGAAAAGAGGAAACCGAAGCAGAGAGGAAGGATTGAGTTGGAGTCGGACCAGGCTTCGTATCGGACCCGGTAACCGTATCGGACTGGGGAGGTGTTGCCAGAAAGAGTGTATCGGCCGATACGGATTCGATATGATTGTTGGCCGATACGGGTTGTAAGTTGACAGAGTCAGCGTGGGCTTGGTCTGGGCTCGGAATAAGCTTCAAGGAAGTTGCCAAATAGAGATAAAGCTCGGTTTTAGGCAATTGTATCTTGTAAATTAAGTAGTTTAGATCTAATCTGTGGCTTAAGTCTGCCGCAAGGACTTGTTTGTTAGTTGTAGATAAGATCGTGCCCTACAAGGGTTCTGTTGTAACCTCGGGTATAAATATCCCGATAGTTTGTACATAGAAGATCTCTCAATCAATCATACAATCAAACTAATCTACTTTCGGCGCATCGCCAACCCTCGCAAGAGGTTGACTCCTGACGAGTTCTTGCTTCCCAAGAGCAAGGTAAGAACTCGTACCCGACGATTTACATCGTCGGGGTTAGCGTGTCGCTTTAAGCACGTTAAGCCCTGATGATGTGATCGTCGTTTATCGTGTGTTAGTTAATCTTGTCATAGTCTTCCGATTCTGTCTTATCAGCGGTTAACTCGTTTTAGGGTTTATTGCCGACAATAGTTGAATCGGTTTGCTCGTTTAGATTATCTAAGACATTTACCATCCTCAAAAGCAATCGACGGCTTGATTTTCTTTGCGTTAAGTCTCGATTCACACTTTGGGTTGCTATCGACCTTAGTCCTGTTTCGAGATCTAACGCAAAACCTGATTTCGATTGTAATTAAGGATAGCGCCGGGGTTTCAGCTGGTCTTATCTAATGCATGTGATTATTTATGTTCTTGCATGTGTTTGCCACTTATACATGTGGATTGACGAATATAAACATATCGGTCACAGAGTGTTCCTAAAGACTTCTTTGTGGTTGGTGTATTTATATTAGTCGATTGACTTGTATAAGTTTACACTGGAGTAATAGCTAGTGTAGTTATCCTCGTGAAACCCTCATCGGCTGATCTCATTAATTTGTTATACGCATGTTAACATGAGCCGATGAGATTCGATCTTTTCAATTTACTTATTATATTGAATAAGCCGATACAGCTTTGCCCTATCGGTTGGGCTATAACAATGTGACATCGGCCTATCGGCCGATCGACCATTGTTTTCTGACATGGTTTACTTGTTTCTTGTTGATTGCAGATCAAATCAACTGGCACGCTCTGCGCACAACTAGGCAAGCCAATTTGGACCTGCACTGGAGTTAAGTAGATCTCCCAGGCCGCCGTGGAAACGTAGAGCCCGTCTTTTGTTGTGAGGCGGTTCTAAATTCTGGGCCAACACCTCTTTGCTACGGGCTCTGCAGCTGTAACGCCCCAATTTTCGTCCCGTCAAAAAAATTATTATATTCAAATCTTATATTAAAAAATTTGGTTCTTTGAGTGTATCTAGGTTTGTGTGCCAAAGTTCTCAATTAATCCATTCCTTGTGAACTCAAAATAGTGGCCAAATCTTTTCTCCTGAATTAAATTCCTAAGATTCGAATTTTGAAATTCGAGTTTGCCCTCCTAAACCTTTCCAAAAATATCTACGATTAAATTCCAATTTCGTGATTTTGATCGTGCCAACAAATAATTTCCTTCCCGTCTGGAGAATCTAAAAATATTTGTTTTTAAACTTTGAACATCCCTTCTAAGCCACTCATAAAAATCTACATTCAAACTTCCATAAAAATCCCCCTCTTTACACCCTATATTTTATTTCCTCACCAATTTATCGAATGATTCAAACTATGAAGTTCTCCTTTGAAGGTTCCTCGACATGAGTTTCTCCTTTGAAGTTCTAAATTTCCTTTAAATTCAAATATCAATTCGAAACTTCACAATATCCATTCAAAATAATTCTCTAGGAAATTATCAAAAGATACTATGCATTTGGCCAACCTACTCCTTTTCAACTTAGCCGGCCCAACTCTCTCTCCCCCTTTAGCCCATCTCGCCTAGGTCTAGTTTTCCTCCCTGTGGAGCGCATCCAGCCTAACTATCTCGAACTCTACAACTCTACATCGGGTCCCCTCAGCTTTCCCTCTTCTTTGTCCCACTCTCCTTTCAGCCAATCGGCCAAGCCAGCCCGGCCCACCGCTTTGAGCCAAGCCGAGCCACGCCATCCGGGTCAATCCCCTTTCTCCTCAACCCTGTTCGACAGCTGCTGTTCGACCATCGTCGCCCAATCTGATGGAGCCCGAGCCGCCAGCGTAGCTGGCAAGCTATCCACCGGAGTCCACTCAACCCGTCGTGCCCTGACGCCATCAGAAACCACCGTGCAAACACCCAAGCCCTAGCCGAGCCATCACCACGTCCGTCTTTTGTACGGCGTCCTCCTATTCGACCACATGCCATGCTGCGCACGATGCCTATGCAGAGCACCCTGACAAGACGGTCGCGACACGGACTCCAACAAGCTGCATCGCACGCCTCCACTCCAGTTTCGTCCTCCCCGTGCACCACTCCAGTTTTTGCCTCCCGCACCGGCAGTCTTGTCACCGTCTCGGTGCACCGCACCCGACCCCGTGCGCCGCGACAAGAACCGGATGCCACATCGCTCCTCTTTCCCCTCGCGCGTCAACCATCTTAGCCCGGATTTCGCGTGCAAGTGGACGCCGCCTATCAAGTCCCCATCCCCACTCCCGTACTCCTGCTTGCGTCAGCCACAATAGCGCACAGGCCCTGCCCCCTGCCCGCGCCATGCCCACCGCTGCCCGACGCCGACCACCTCTAGCAGCAAACTTGTCCAGTGCACCGTCGCACTGTGCCAAGGAGCATAAAGGCAGCACTCCACGCCGAAAGTAGGCACTGCGTCCAGGCCGCCCTGTATCGACCGCTGTACTCGCTCTCCTGTGCCACCCACCAATGGCGTCAGCCGAACAGGGCAGCTGGCCCCGCTTGGTTGAGCCGCCTTCGTCGCCATCCGCTGGCCGCGACGGATATAAAAGCCACCGTGCCCATCGTCTTCCTTCCTTTGCCTCCAAGCTCCACCACCACTCCCACTGCCGCCGCCTCTTCTCATCCCGAACTGCCATGGTCGCCGTCCTCACACTGACGGGCCTAATGCTGTCATCGCGCCCTCCATCCCCGAGTACGAGCCGACGCTGTCCTGGCCTCCTTCCTACCTAGCCGCGCCGCACTGATCGGCACCTTACCGCTGGATGCCGCGTCACCCCCGGCCCCTGCCTGTGCCTCTAGGGGCCAGCACTGTCGGCGCCCGGCCATCATCCGGCTGAGCCGCCCGAGTCCGCCCTGACTTCCTTCCTCCTCCTGTCGCCGCCCAAGTCGAGCTGCCCATGCCGATTACCCTTCGACTGTCGCGCGGCGCCACCTTCGGTCCCAGCGCACGACGCGCAGCACCACACCCGGTGGCACCACCTGTGCCCAGTCGTCACCCAGCCAAATCCGTCGGCGTCTCCCGGGTCTGCGCTTCCCGCGTCGCCGTCGGCGTCTCTGCTCGAAGGTAGAGAAAGAAGAAGAGAGCGAGAGAAAGAATGAGAGAAGAAAGGATGAGGAGGAGAGAGGAAAGAAGAAAAGAAAAAAGAAAAAAAGGTGGGACCCACCAAAGGGACCCACTCTCTTACCACCTCCCGTGGTCCCCTCTTGGCTTAAAAACCACCTAAAGTCCATATGTCCTCCTTCGGACTTTCTCGGGCAAATCCCATAAAAATGACCCCTATAAAAGTCTATAATACCTTCTTCATCAAACTTCGGGCCGAAGCCCACCAGTAGCCTCCCTCTCCAACAAAGTCCACATTACATCCCTCTACACATCCAAGCTCCTCTCTAGAAGTCTATGTCGTCTACCTACCCGGCTTCCTTCATCCCTAGGCAAAAGTCCAAGCCCTCCCAAAACAAAGTCCAAGATGCTTCCCTCTCAGCCTTACAGCCCAAGGAATATTCTTGGGAATATTCCTTTTCAATTTAATAAATCCTTTTTCACATTTCAGAAAATCAATTAATCTCCCAAAATTCATATCTCTCTAATCGTAAGTCCGATTGACTCCGTTCAACTTTCACATTTTTTCTAAAATTAAGATCTATCCAATGGCACTATTATTTTATAATAATTATTATTTACTTTATAGGGTTGTGGATGATTTTCTCTTTTTCGATCGTATAGAGAACATTCCGGAGATCCAATGGACGCAGATTTTTTTGAAGGTTTGAAGACCAACAATAAGGCAATCCAGTCTTCGATCATATTGCTCCTAGTTTATCAAATGTGTTGTTTGCGAGATTGCATACTTAGCATACATAGTTAATTTGATCGGCCGTAGGTCTATGAGCACATGATCGATGGATCAACCTAAGTAGTTGCATTACTTTTTGTAAGACCTTGTTAAACTAAACCCTTGTCTCCCCACCAAAGTGTTACCGAGGAACCTACGCTCCCGGAGCGTAGGCACACACCAACAGTACATCCACCGTTGTATTGTCAATATGGGAAAACTGGGTTGTGAAAACGTTGAGAAAAACCTGACTCATGAAGTCGGTGGGTTTGAAAAGGAAGAGATAGTTTGCAAAATTTTGCGATGCGGAATCTTGTTTGGGTGGCTTGGTTTCATATTCATATATAAAGACCGATTTCTTGGGGAATTCCATCTGAGCATCTTACAATGCGAGCATACAGGTATTTTGGGATACCCCTGTAAAAGTAAATTGTTAGTCCATGATTATCTTGTATGCCAGTGGTTGTGGGACATTGGGGATGAGGAGACAGAGTTTTGTGTTTTGAGATTCAGCCTTCGTGGCACCCGCCTCTATTGTGGCGATGCGGTACCGATAGGTGTAGGAGCATCCCTAGTGTACCCTGAGTAGACGATTGCTGGCCTTGCCTGATGCTTGTTGTGCGACTCGACCAACTATGTAGCATGGTTTTTTATGGACTAGCTTTGGAAAGGCCTTGTCAAGAACTTCCTGTACCGGCCAGTACTCGATGTAAGTTTTGTGTCGTGTGGGTAAAGCATACAACTTCTACAGAGTTTAGCTAAATTGTTCGAACAGCCGTGCCCACGGTCAAGGGCAAATGTGAG
Organism: Oryza officinalis; assembly: GCA_008326285.1. NCBI lineage: Eukaryota > Viridiplantae > Streptophyta > Magnoliopsida > Poales > Poaceae > Oryza > Oryza officinalis. The sequence continues at coordinate 17,413,371 of BDMV01000009.1, forward strand.
GTGATTCTCTTAGCGTAGATTTGTTTGGCTATGCTTTGTGAAATATTGTTGTGCGAGATGGAAACCGCTGCCAAAGTCGGTCTGTGTGATTGACGGATGACCTGAATGGTTTTGAAACGGGCCTGTGTGACCCGAGATGTCGAAATGGCATCATAGAGTAGGCTTCCTGAGTTGAAGCAGAGTGCTATAGGAGATGGACAGCTCGGAGAAGCCAAAGAAAGGGGATAGGACGAGAAGTCCATGACTTGAGGTAAAGTTTGAGATACCTACTGGAGATAGATTGAGAAATGAAAAGAAACTAATAGAGGAAAATAGAATAAAATAAATAAAACTAAACTTTTGCCCCTTCCATTTGAGTTGTTCCAAAGCAGCTTGCGGTAAGATCGAGATGGTAAGTCTTCTTCCAAATGTTTTATAAGAACCCACACTTAGAAATTTCAACAATACCATTAAAATAAAGGGTTAATTGGATTCATGCCATTACAAATGTGCCAAATTAGAAAAATGCCACTACTATTCACGATATTGGCTAGGTGCCATTAAAAATTTGTAAAATTGTAACCATTCCATCGCCGTCCACTTTTCTGTCATCTCCGTTAGATTCGCATCCTCTCCTTCGTTTGTGGCATGCACCTCATCGGCTTCTCCGACTCCGGTGCTGACACCGACCAGCCCGGCGACGAGCTCGCGCGTCTGCTCAATGGACAGCATGTTGGCGCTCCCGAAGGAGACGTACTCCACTGACCCTGCCGGCTAGCAATCCAGCCACTCCAAGCATGCTGACTTGCCGGCTGGGAATGTCCCTTTCTCCGCTGCCTTCTTGGACTCTTCCACGGCAGCCGGCTCCAGCTTGTAGAAATTGTTCGCCAAGAAGCCGACGACACTATGGTAGAGACGGCTTGTCTCAATGAGATGCCCATACACCAGCGCGGTGCTATCCCTGAACACGTTCGAGAACTCCGCTGTCTGCAGCGACATGGCAGCAGGAAGCTCGAGAGGGTCAGGGAGGGCCTGGTACTCCACGGTGCGGCTCATGACGAGCGCGGAGAGGTTGTTGGGAAAAAGCCATAACTCGGGACGCCAAGCTTAGCGGCAATGGACAGCACCATGGACAAGAAGAAGTCTGGGACGAGTGCGGCGATGGAGTTGGTGGACCGGAGCAGCAGGTCACGGAGGTGCGAGGGAGCGTTGGACCAGCTCGAGAATCATCGTCTCCACGCGGGCGTCGGCGGGGAGGTCGTCGAGGGGCACCGCCGACAGTGTGGCAGTGGCCATGGAGGACAGGAGTGAGGACAATACCACGGAGCACGCGTCAGGGGTGGCGAGGTCGTTGTTGGCAAAGGTGATGACCGTGGCCGCAATGCCGTGGTGGTCGATGAGCCACCGTGCCAGCTCGACCAAGAAGCCGCCGCACCAGAGTCGGAGAAGCCGATGAGGCGTACACCACAGATGGAGGAGAGGAAGCAGATCTAACAGGGATGACAAAAGAAGTGGACAACGATGGCATGGTTACAATTTTACAAAATTTTAGTGGCACCCAACCAATATCGTGAATATTAGTGGTATTTTTCTGATTTGGCACATTTGTAATGGCATGGATCTAATTAACCCTAAAATAAACGATTTGACAAATGAACCCAACCTTCCCTTGAAGCTTGCACTTTACACATTTTCCAGTGGCTTGCTGAATACGAAAGTACTCAATCCTCCATTGTTGTTGTTTTATTTTCCTTTCTTAGCTCAGGCTGAAGATGATGAAGGTTATGGTTTCATCCCTAGACCCTAGCTGCTGCCCGTGGATTGGAGTTGTAGCTACGCTATATTCCACTGCTACTTTTTGATTGAAGATTGCATTTAAGGGATTACCCGAAGATGCAACCTAAAGGTATGATTTCTTATTAGTGTTGCAATGATTAATTTTTTTACCGTGGGTACAGGCATCTGTATCCTGCGACTTGGTACTGGCAAACACAGTTTCATAGGAGACGGTTCGCTGTTCCCTTGTGGCATGCCCTCCTCGGTGCCATTTGTATGGTGGTGCCAGGGCAGGGTGTGACAGCAGCTTGTGACGTGAAGAAGCACAGGATTCCTACAAGATCAACTCATCTTCCTTCTCGATTTAGGGGTGTCCCGGAGGAGCGAGCTCATGCTCGATCCCCTGGCGCTCTACTCGATTTAGGTTCTCCTTCGTTGGATCCACTAGCTAACTACCTTCATCCTTTCCAGCCGTTGCAGATTGAGGAAGGTGGGATTGATGATGAACCACTTCGTCGGTGAGCATGGTATGGTGGTGGACTTCAACATCGAGGAGGCCCATGAACTGCATCACTGGTGGGGAAGATGGGGGTGACACATCCATGCATGTAAAAAGTTTTGTGTTCTGGATTTTTGTTCTTCAATGAGTTGCAACCAGATCCATGTAGTTCTTATGTGATTTGGTGATGAATGTTGTTGATTTTGTGATGTGCTTAGATGAATGTTGGATTTGTGATTTGGTGATGAACATCTTTTTCTTGGATTTGAAGCATCGGCTCGATGGGGAACTTTGCGTGATGGGCAGCTGCTCAATGCATCAGCTCGAATCGAGCCGGCCCTTTTTTGCACTATGGGAACCTCAAAGGTGTCGGTTCCTAACCTTTGAGTCCTCCTCAAAGGTGCCACTTGCGGGGTGCCCATTGGGAAATCTGGCACCTATGGCTAGTTCCTAATCGGCACCAAATGCCCTTTCTGTGGTAGTGCGAGTCAATGCTGCCAGTCTAACTGTTGGTATCTCGCCGGTCTGACCACTGTACCCGAGACAAACACAAATCAAAGAACTTGCTTAAAGCGAATCAACTTTATTACTTCTTGTGTTTACAAAGAAAAACAACAACACTACTGTCTCAACTTTCGATTAAACTCAAAATCTAGGATAAACTCTAATTTTTCTCTCAACTTGTCTCGTACAAAATCGATATCCTGAGGTGGCTGCACAAAAGCTACGAATCCACCTTGTACAAGTACTCCTAATCCACTTTGAAACCTACCGTACAAGTATCTAACTTATCAAATTCCAATCATCCCAAAGTTGAATTCCATCCAAATTCGATTCCACATCCCATAGACACAAAACTCCGAGTGTATGCCGCCTGAAATCTTTACCCCCATATGTATTGTTCTTTAGCCTAAGCATCACATATGATCTCCTGATCGTCAAGACATCAACTTCTTCCCAGTCAACTCTCATACCATCACCTGCAACACTCTCTAGAGACATCAAGATACACCTATACATAAATCAAACAAGAAACCATATCTGAGCACAAGTTCTTTCACAATATAACTCAATATTAGCACACAACAATATTACACATGTATAGTAATAATCTAAATGTCATAAACATGAAGTAATTGCGAGTATCCAAATAAAACCAATACCAAATGTGGCAACCTTCAATTCAAGTTACAAAACCAAAATCCGACTCTAATACAGAGCCGCCCGATCAAACCGTCGAATCAGCCGGTCTGACCGCACCCAAGAAGTCGATCTGACCGACCTGTACCACCCGGTCCGACCATTCCCACACAGTCAACACCACTTCGCTGATAAACTGTCAAATATAAAAAGCAATTATCTCAATTCACAAATCAATTGTTCATCACAAAATAATAATCAGGACTCCAATAAAGCACACTTTGATTTTACAAGTTTGTCGAAGAATATACGACACAATCATGTACTTTGCCTATTATTTTTAAATACTAACAACCACATAGACTTTTTACAAGAAACGAAAGCACGTGATTACATAGCACATGTACAACAATGCAACCAATGACGTACTATTGAAAGAGATGCATTTGAAGAAGAGCAATAGTGACGCAGGAAATCAAGTCACCAAATGCAGCTTGCTAATCTCATTATCTTAATCTCTCTCAGGACCTGATTCATCTTGTTCTATTACTCATCGGTGGTGTCGACAATATGTCGTATACCCAGCCCAACCGAAGATCAGTATCATCGTCCAACACTCCTTCAGCACGCCAGAAAGAATGTCTTTCGTCAGTGACAGCAAGGCCCAAAGCCCCATTCTGATATACAACGGTCCAGCAAGTGCGTAGAGCTTCTGAAGGCGTCCCTTGTTTCTGTACAGCATAGTGAATGGACTGAGCACGCAGATAGCAATGCCGGTCTTCACATCAACTGGAGCTAGCACCATGAACACCCCGAGTGCAAACGCCGCAACCAGGCTGGTCGCAGAGCTCGTCAGGAAGAAGATGGACACGGCGAAGTGCTTGCGGCGGACAGGCAGGTTAACCATGGAGATCCCGGAGTACATGAGATCGAGGGTAGCTATTGAGGAGCAGATGAAAGCTAAGGTTGTCGCCATGATGAACGCATCGAATGTATACCTCCCGGCGAGTGTCGGCGTGCCGCCATTGATGTGGTCATCAGCTCTGTAGCCTCCTGGTAGAGCGAAAGTTGCGCCGAATGTCACCGTTGCTATCAGGACCGAGCCAATGGCCAGGGTTTGGGTTGAGTCACTCAGTATCTGGGACTCGTTGCTGTTCTCTTCTGCTGTCTTGATGGGTATGTGTTTTTCTTGGAGTTGATCCCATCTAATAGTGCCATGCTTTGCACCTGAACGGACTAGTGCATGATGTATTGTTTCTTCTAGGTTCTGTTAAATCAAGTAGGATCAACACAAATCATCAGTACATTTATAAGGGGATGCTTGATGACTCATTTTAACCACTAAACGCATATTAGCAAGATCCTATATTCCTTCCGTTTCATATCATCAGTACATTTTTAAGGGGATGCTTTGATTTTTTTTAAAGTTAAACTTCTTGATCAAGTTTATAATAAAACATAGCAACATTTTTTTAAAAAATAATATCAAAATATATTCAATGCAACAATTAATAAAACTAATTTAGTGTTAGAATTAATAAAACTAATTTAATGTTGTATATTAATTTGCTACTTCTTTTGTAAATAGGAGGCACGACTAAGAAAAAAGTCAGACCATCTATGTACGAGAGTACTACTCATCTTCCCATGATCTAAACGTATACTACTCATCTTGGATCGGTTGTACACAAGCAAAAGCTAGACCAAACAGAGCCACATGCAGTAAAACTCTGCTAAAACCGCAGATAGATCTTTGTCCCTCAAGGAAACATTCACTCTTTTTTTTCATATCACCCAAATAGTTATAAAAAATTTAAAAATTTGATAACATAAATTAATATGAGAAATATTACTGTACCTCTACAAGCTATAGCTAAAAGAACAAATTAAACTAAAACTAGTATACGTACATTCACACAGTAATATTTGTTATTCTAATTATAACTTGTATAAGTTGATTTTGAATTTATATATTTTTAAAGTAATATATCACATATTAATCTATATTTTATAATTGTATTTTTAATAACTATCAAAACATGTAAGAAACGAGTGGACATCTCTTCAAGGTATAAAAACACTTTGCTTGCTAAAACCATATACTACTCATCTTGGATATATAGAGCCTGTTCGGCACAGCTCCAGTTTCAGCTGTTCTTCTGGAGCGAAAGCCCAGCCAAACAGTTTCAGTTCTACCGAGCGAAGCTGAGTGGAGCGCTCTTACAAAATGAACTAGAGAGGTGGAGTTGGGTTTAGACTGCTCCACACTCCAGACCCAACTCCTGAAGTTATATTTAGGAGTTGAAGCTTTACCAAACAGACTCATAGTTGGATGGTATGAATAAGCAAAACATATTTGAGAAAATATAAGAAAAGCTTTGCCAATTTTTTACTGTAAATTTATGTATGTGGTCGTGCTAAGATTAAAGGTATCAAAATTTTATACTACAAAATATGGTATTACATTCGTCGCAAAATATAACATCTTTTGGTTGTATATCTGGATATACCATTGTCCAGATACATAATTATAATTATAAATAATTATAATTATAAGTTATTATATTTTGAGACAGAAAGAACCTCTAAGAACAATAAATTCATTTCAACATTTTCTTTATCCTTTTTTAAAATTAAAAGTGCAAGCATAAAAGGAAGTACATTACCCATCCATAGAAAATCCCTGTAGGAATCTTTCCTCTTGCTACATCCAATGGAGTTTGCCCAATCTTATTTGTCAGATTTAAGAGTACCCGCTTGTTACCTAGCAAAGAGCAGACTAAACTCAGGTTCCCAAGTTGGACAGCCAGGTGCAGTGCAGTGTTCCCTTCGTTATCCTGCATGTTCAACACAGATGAAAGAACTTCTTTTCTGCAAGCAAACCTAACAATATCATTCCTCTGCTTCTGGACAGCAATGTGAAGGAATGTTCTTCCAGCAGAGTCACGAAATGAGGCACAACCTGGCCATTTTTCTGTCAAGAGAGCGATGGCGCTCCGGACGCCTGCAGATGCAGCGACATGGATTGGTAGGGACTTTTCATTGTCCGGTTGAAATGCTGAAGATGGAGAAGCTTCAAGAACTTTTGAGATAATGGTTTTGGAACTATAACGATTATGTAGAGATGATTCCACTGATACAGCAAAGTGAAGAGGGGTGCTCCCATGTTTATCCCTTTCTGCAGAAAGATCGTTCTTCCATGTCAGCAGCCTTTCAGTCGTCTCTGCCATCAAGCAAATAAAACATATATAATAAGTCCAATTTTTAATTACTCCGTACATAGTAAAACAGCAATTTTCACTACAGTCCTATACTCCTATTCCTTTATCCGTAGTTGAAAATTTTAAAGATAGAAGTTGTTAGGGTTGTTAATGTATGTGATATGATAAGATCGGCGCTTCTTATCTTCTTATCCCATGTAATTCTCTATACTCAGTTGTAACAAGCCATGGTAGGGGCCGCCCCTGTCCTATATAACACGCAGGGCAACCCGAGGTAAAGGACATCACTTTCACGAAGTTTTACATGGTAACAGAGCTTGACACCCTCCACTTAGATCCAATCCAATCCAGGCATGGCTTCATCGTTGTCCACCTCTGCTCCTTCGCTCCACAGGCAGATGGTTTTCGAGAAGCTCACCAAGTTCAACCATGTGCTATGGAAGGCACAGGTTCTCGCCACCCTTAGAGGAGCTCAGATGACAGTATTCCTTGATGGCTCCAGCGACGACCATGATTGTGACCAGCAAGGACAAGGACAGGAAGGACATAATTGAGAAGGTGGCCAACCCAGCACATGCAGCATGGGTTGCACAACAACAGCAGGTGCTCAGTTATCTGTTGTCGTCGCTTTCATGTGACATCTTGATTCAAGTGGCGACCCTCACCAAGGCATCTGAAGTGTGGGAGGCCATAGAAGCGATCTTCTCGTCTCAATCCAGGGCGTGGGTTCTCAATACTCGCATGGTGCTCTCCACCACCAGTGTTGCCAAATATGTAAGTAAAATGAAATCTCTTGCTGACAAAATAGCAACTACAGGCAATCCCCTTGATGATGAAGATCTAGTCTCCTACATCCTCGCCAGCCTCGATACGACTACAACCCACTCATTTCCTCCGTGGCAACACGTGTGGAACCTCTGATGGTGGCTGAGCTCTATGCGCTACTCTTGGGCTTTGAGCAGCGCATGGAACTGCTCCAAGACAACACGCAGTCCTCAGCAAACTCCATGTCGCGTGGAGGTCGCGGCGGCAGTGGAGGGCGCGATGGACGTGGGCATGGACGCGGCGGTGGAAATAGCGGCCATGGCTTTGGCCGCGGCTACGACAACAAGAACAACTCCAACCGGCCAACTTGCCAGCTGTGCGACGAGATTGGCCACACCATCATCAAATGCTGGAAGAGGTTCGACACCTCGTACACTTGTGAAGAGAAGGTGGCTGGCGCTACGACATCATCCTATGGCGTCGACACCAATTGGTACCTGGATACGGGTGCTACATCTCACATCATCGGTGAGCTTGAGAAGCTCTTGGTGAAGCAGAAGTACAATGGAAATGACCGGGTGCACACTGCTAGCGGCGCAGGTATGGACATAAACTGTATTGGTCATGCTACGATTCTCTCCCCAGATAGAAATCTCTATCTTAAGAATGTTTTGCACATTCCAACAGCACAAAAGAACCTTGTTTCAGTTCATCATTTTCTAAGAAATAATCATGCTTTCATGGAAACTTACCCCTTTGCCTTCTTTATTAAGGATCTGGCAACGAGGAGGCTTCTACTTCAAGGCTGATGTAGAGGAGGCCTTTATTCGCTCCCATCCAACCGCTCCATCCCCTTGAATAAACAAGCTCACAGTGTCTGCCAACCTTCGACGGCAAGGTGGCATAACTACCTTGGCCATCCTTTGTTTGCTATAGTTAATAGAGTCATTAGCTAGAATAATCTCCCTGTAACCCTTGATTCTAGTCGAGCATCAATTTGTGATGCTTGTCAACAGGAAAAATATCGTCAACTTCCTTTTCAAAAGTCGACTAGTGTGTCTACTAGTCCTTTAGATTTAATCTATTTAGTTGTTTGGGGCCCGATACCCAATTCCGTTAGAAATAAAAGTTATTATGTGAGCTTCATCAATGACTATAGCAAACATGTTTGGATATATCTTCTTGAGCATGAATCTGAAGTATTTGAAAATTTTCGTGATTTCCAAAATTTGGTTGAGCAGCTTCTTGAGCAAAAAACTAAAGCTGTAGAAACCGATTGGGGAGGTGAATACCAGCGGCTCAATACATTTTTTCAGTGCATTGACATAGATCATCATGTCTCATGTCCACATACACACCAACGAAATTGGGCTGCTGAGAGAAAACATCGCCATATAGTGGAAGTTGGTCTATCTCTCTTAGCTCAAGCATCCATGCCACTTAAATTCTGGGACGAGGCATTTGTGACTGCAACCTACCTTATAAACCGCACACCCAACAAAGTTATCGATTATGTCACACCTCTTGAGTGCCTCCTCCACATCAAACCCAATTATGCTTCTCTTCGTGTCTTCGATTGTGCATGCTGGCCTAATCTTAGATCCTACAACAATCATAAACTCTCTTTCTAATCCAAGCAATATAATGTGTTTTCTTGGGTTATAGTATGCTTCACAAAGGGTTCAAATGTCTCGATCCCTCTACAGGACAGGTGTATATATCCCGGGATGTTACTTTTGATGAACAAGTCTATCCTTTTGCCTCCCTTCATACTAACGCTGGAGCCAAACTTTGAGCTGAAATTCTTCTGTTGCCATATCACTTGCACCATTTCTCATCCTTTGGCTCTGGGGGCGAGCGTGTTGATCCATTTGTTATTTATCCTAACCCTGCTACTAATCCAAGTGATGAGACTGGTGCAGATACAGAGATTCATAGTGGTGGCCATGCAGATGCAGATACATCAACAACAGCATAAAATCTCAGCTCAAATGGCGCAAGAACTGATGCAAATGATCATTATTTCATATAGAATGCACATGAGATCCCCAACGCGGCTTGCGAGCCAGATTCACCTGCATCGCTCTACCAGCCGACCGATGCTGACGGCACTGAAACTCATGATGATCCTTCTGCACATGTTTGAAGAAACGGATTGGCTCGAGCTGAAATCGAGGCCGATTAACTCCATGTCCTGCCACTGGGGGCGTGCAGGACTAGGAGCTAGGGCCCACGATGTCTTCGCTACATGCCTCTGGTGCGCCATCCCGAGAGGCTGGTTCAGGATCTTCTACGACCAACAACTCCAGTGACCACACACACAGTACAGAAGCCACATCAACTACTAAAGTCTTTGCTGCTTCAGAAGTGGCTGTCGTCACTGCACCATCTGGCCCTGTGACTTGCTCTCAAAGAGGGATTCGGAAGCGCAAGGAATACACCGATGGCACTATCAGGTATACCTTATTAACATGGACTGGCGAACCAATTAATTTGCAAGAAGCTGTTAGTAATACAAATTGGGAAACTGCCATGGACAAAGAGTTCACTTCCCTCATGCATGACAAAACCTGGCATTTGGTTCCATCAGTACAAGGAAAAAATGTAATTGCCTGTAAATGGGTCTATAAAATCAAGAGAAAGGTTGACGGGACAATAGATAGGTATAAGGCAAGGCTAGTTGCAAAGGAGTTCAAGCAAAGCTATTGGATTGATTATGAAGATACATTCAGTTCTGTAGTGAAAGCTGCGACCATTAGACTTGTTCTGTCTGTTGCAGTCTCAAGAGGATAGAGTTTAAGGCAACTAGATGTACAAAATGCATTCCTGCATGGTTATCTAGAGGAAGAGGTATATATGAGGCAACCCCCTGGTTATGAAGACAAGGTATACCCACTCTGTAAATTGGAGAAAGTGTTATATGGTCTTAAACAAGCTCCACGAGCTTGATATTCTCGCTTGAGTAAGAAATTACAGGATTTGGGTTTTATTCCTTCCAAGGCTGATAGATCCTTGTTTTTCTATAATCAAGGCACTTATACATTTTTTGTACTTGTATGTGTTGATGACATTATAGTTGCTAGTTCATCCTCACAGGCTACAAAAGCTCTACTCAAGGATCTTGAGAAAGATTTCACCCTTAAAGATCTAGGTGATCTTCACTATTTCTTAGGGATTGAAGTCAAGAAAACTCCACAAAGCCTATTACTAACTCAAGAAAAATATGCTATGAAAATTCTGAAGCGTGTTGGCATGATCAGGTGTAAGCCGACTAACACGCCACTGTCAACATCAGAAAAGCTATCAGCAACACAAGGAGCAGCCTTGGGACATAATGATGCCACACAATACTGAAGTGTTATGGGAGTCTTGCAATAATGTATGCCAATATTTACAGCAACCTACGGTAGAGCATTGGAGTGCTGTAAAAAGGATACTTTAGTATATACAAGGTTCATTGAGTCTTGGACTACAAATTAACAGATCGCAGACTACTTTGATCAGTGCGTTTTCTGACGCAGATTGGGTGGGATGTGTTGATGACAGGCAATCAACAGGGGGCTTCGCTGTGTTCTTAGGTTCTAATCTTGTTTCTTGGAGTGCTAGGAAACAAGTGATAGTTTCTAGATCGAGCATGGAGGCTGAGTACAAGGCACTGGCGAATGCAACAGCTGAGGTAATGTGGTTAAGAAAATTGTTAGATGAAACTGGAGTTAAACAACCAAGTGCAGCTAGGTTGTGATGTGATAATCTTGGTGCAACTTATTTATCTGCAAACCTAGTTTTCCATGCAAGAACAAAACATATAGAGATTGATTTTCACTTTGTAAGAGAACAAGTTGCTCAGAAGTTGTTAGATATTCGATTTATTTCAACAGATGATCAAGTTGCAGAAGGATGCACAAAGGATCTTCCTGTTCGGCGTCTTGAAATGTTCAGGAACAATCTTACAGAAAAATTACTACCTTGTCTCCTTAGCTTACTCCCAGTTTGCCACTACTAAGGTTGTCAAATTTTTTTTATGCCACTACCCTCGTTTTTTCATTTAACAATTGGTCATATACGTTAACTTTTAAAATAACATTTAACCATTGATCATATTGGAAATTTAGTGTAAATATACTAAAATATAAGTCTTGTTTGAAAAATTAGTGTAAAAATGCACCGTTGGTAGCAAAACATGTGAGGTGGATGCGACTTAGTCATTCATCTTGTAAATTGCTCAAATAAGTCACTCATCTTATTTTAATGGTGTAAATTTTACAAAATACATGTCACATGTACCGTTTGTTTCTAAATTGGAAGCTATGCAGGTCTAACATAATGCATTTCTGAGCTATATGGGCAGGACAAGCTTACATATTTTTACAAGCAATAAAATTACAAATTAGCACCTATATTTTCATCTATGCTAGCTTCTACTTGCGTGCTTTCAATAAACTTATCCAATAATAATAAAATTCATCATAAATTAGATTTTTACAATTGTATTGCAGTTGGCTTTTTGTGGATTGTGTGTGGTCATGTTTGCCAAAAAAAATCAACATGGCATCCAACTTAATAGCAAACTCACATGACACATGTTTTATGTGATTTGCACCAAAAAATAAAGATAAGTGATTCGTTTGTGTATTTTACAAGATGGGTAACTAAATTGTACCCACATCACATGTTGTGGTACCACTTATGTATTTTACTCTTTCTTTAATGATAGAATATGTCACAATAAAATAAAAAAATTATATCTATATATATATATATTTTTTGAATAGGACGAACGGTTAAATGTTATAAAAAAGTCAATGGCATCATCAATTAGAAAACGGAGGAGTGAGTGTTAGTGATATGCCCTAGAGGCAATCATAGAGATAATTGTATCACATACTATGTTTACAGCTTTGTTATAAGTTGTTCTTTGAAATAGATAACTTATTATTGATCAATGAATATGTGATTCATTCAGGAGACTATTTATGTTGTATGTTACTATTTCTAAAGGATCCCTGATCAAATATCATATATGGAACAAATATGGTTCAATAATCAGCGTATTCATTGATTGATGATCATGTCTCATGGATCATGGTATGGAGATACCAAATTAATAATGTGGACACATGTTAGAGAACATGTTGTTGGATAAACCCAACATGAGACACTGCAAGTGCTATATGTGATGTGTCATCAGTGGTCTCATATTAGTGTTGGTGTAGAATCCTTAAACCTGATATTATCATGATTTCCAACATGTGTAGTAGCTTGCTTAGGGGCTGCTAAACACTACTCCGTAACTGGGTAGTTATAAAAGTAGTCTTTGAACATGCTATAAAACATGTAGTGGGATATGAATAATCAAAATGGAAGTTTTGGTGATATGCCTCTCCCTTGGAGAGATATCTCTGGGCCCCTCGATGTCATAGATTATGAAAGTACATGGCCATGCCAAAAGTGATTGAGGAGTCAATCGCAGGTTAAATAATCTATTACAGGATCGAGTGAATGATTGAGCTATTAAAGAATGACATATATCTAGCCTTGAGCTTAATCGATATCGTGAAGCAAAGGGGTTCATACAAGTATACACTAGAGGTTCGGCCGATATGATCTTTATGTATGCCCGGTGGGTCAATATGTTTTGCTAGGGGCCGCTGTTGACACGTTGACTAAAAAGAAGTTTTCGGGTTGTAGCCGAGTGTACATGAACCTACAGGGTCGCACACTTAACGGGCCGGAATAAAGGGGTTGAATGGAGATCCAATATTTTCTCAATTCAGATAGAGATCCGAGTAGGACTCCTATAGGCTTCGGAGGCCCAGTTATGGATTCTATATATATCCTTCAGGTGATGAGGCTGGTCGAGATAGAGAAACTCTAGCCGTCACTGCCCTCCCGAGCAAAACCCTAGCCGCGCACGGGCGCTATCACGACCGTACGACGTATTCCATCCTTGGACGTGTGGATATCGGTAAAGGCGCCGCTGGTCTGTGGTGCTGATCGGCATGAGAGCACGGCGGGGTGTACGCACGAGGAGGAGAAGATCGGGCTGCTGTGATCTACTACTTCCTCTACATCGACGCGCGCTACGTCGCCAACGTTTCTTTGGCTTGTTAGCACCTATTTTCGCTGCATAGCGCGTCGAGTGGTAACGATCTATGATCTCGTACTTACATGGTTCCTGGTTTGCGCAATAGAAAAATTTTGATTTATACTATCATAGCCTATGCGTATCCCAACAGGGAGTACTAAGGTTGTCGTTACTGATCGATGGGTGAAAATAAATGGTTTGACATAACTCGTCTGCCATCATAAGAATATATGTAAAAGGCATGGCATTCCCAATTTACCATATCGATATAATCGGTTTTCATTTCGATTGGTAACCTGCTAAAACGGCTTATGATTATCATATCTAAAAATGTTACTTCCAAGATGAGTTTTACAGTCCTTGATCTCCATACATACGCATTATTTTTAAAATTATGAAAATGAAGGTAAGATACCTCAAATGTTTAAATCATTAATTGTTGTAAAAATAAAATGATTTAACATGTAAAAGATATAGCAGTAGGGATTTTTCATGAAAAAACACTTTCATATGTTATAGTTGTAAAAATATACTTTTTATAAATATATAGTTTACAAAGATAATGGTAAAACCTGTGCATTGGAGGTTACGTCATTTGCCAAAGCATCAAGAAGTAAAAAAAGAACCGAGATAGTAAACAAGTAGAAGAGCATCTAAAACTTGCTGATTACCTCTGCTTCGGAGAACTGCAACATGCAATGCATTTTGTCCAGTTGGTCCAGAATATGAGAGAATATTGTGTCTACTCATCTCATGTAATGTTTGCGCGATGTCAAATTGCTCCAGCAAGATAGCTAGATACAACGGTGATGTGCCTTCTTTCGGAAATCTAGCCAATTCTAAATCATATGTCAATAGCTTCTTTACTATAGGACTATGACCAATGCGAATTGCCTCGTGCAAGGCCGTTTCCTTACAGTCATTTTCCATTCTGAGATATTTCACTTCCCTGTTGACGCTGTCCTCACTTCTATCAATATTATCTATGACTGTAAGATTATCTCCGATATGGACATCATCGTTCAAAACTGTCTCCGTAGAAAGATTCTCACTTCTAAGGAGGTCATTCTCAATCTTGTCAACACTTTCCTCCCTTCTACTAGGTCCAATAGCTAGACCAATAAGCTTATCGACCATTTCGTGATTCCCAGCCCTGGCAGCACAGTGCAAGGGTGTATCACCGTTATTGTTTGGCTTAAACAGGAGATGCTTGCCCTTGGCACAGATTGTGTCAACACATTTCAAGAAGTTGTGGCCATCCCCATGTGTGGCCACCACATGAAGTGCAGTGTTCCCCTCGATGGTGACACCCTCCAGAAGAGACTCAGCAGACAACAATGGCATGTTTGCACCTTCTTCTATGTCATTAGAAGCTCCCGGAGTCCGCAACCTTCCGTTGCCGGAGGTGCAGGCTTCTAGGGACTTGAGAAATTCTTGACTAGGCTGAACAGATGAATCTGCATGTGCTTCTTCCTTGTTGAGAAGAAAATTCACCCCCTTCCAATCCCCGGAGGAAGCTGATGCTAGCAGCAGCGGATGCATGGCCACCGGAGGACTCGCCGCCGCGGCGGAAGCCCTGGTGTTGCTTGACGCCATCATTGCAGCATCCTCCTTGTTCACAACATCCTTTAGCTGCTGGCAGTCACCACGGCCTGTGGCCACCATCAGTTTGGCGTCCATGGGCACTGCAGGAGCATTTGCCGTCATGGGCGACCCAGAATGTCCCTCTCGGCTGCTTGACGCCATCGATCACCACGACCAGTTGCCAGCCCAGCCGTCACTTAGCCAATGGATGGGAAGTTGATTTGATGTGTGCTCAAAATGTGTGAGGGCTTATTGAGTTATCGTTAGTGCGCTCAACTCCGATATGAGAACACACCGTTATATAATTGTGCAAAGTTGCATTGACGTGAGTACGTAAAGTATTCTCTCGTCCTGTTTTGCTTTCCTCATGCGTTAATCCGTGTGACATATATTATCTCGATTAGTTAATTTTTTAATAGATGATGCCATTGACTTTTAGAAAAACGTTTGATCATTCGCACAACTTATATTTAAAGTTATTTGGTAAAACAAGTCAAAACAAAATAAATGGTCACTACTGAAGAAGTGATCTTTGCCCGGATGACAAAAATCACATTAGTCCCAGTTCGAATAGGAACTGGGACTAAAGATCATTTTAGTCCCGGTTAAAAAATGTGCTGGGACTTTATGATCTTTAGTCCCGGTTGGTGTTACCAACCGAGACTAAAGATCATCTTTAGTCCCGGTTCATTTTTTGTCAGGCCGTGTCAGGCCGCCGGACATCTTTAGTCTCGGTTAGTACTACCAACCAAGACAAAAGATAATCATTTTAGTCCCGGTTGGTAACACTAACCAGGACTAAAAATAAAAATAATTTTTAGTCCCGGTTGTTGTTACCAACCGGGACTAAAGATGCCCGAGCCATTGCTGCAAAGGTCAAGAGAAGGAAGAAAGGTGGTGTCAAAATTTTTTGTGAAAGTGTTTTAGTGATAGTATATAAATCGGAGTGTTCTAAAAGGTTAACAACTTCATCAGAAATGATGTATGCTCAGTATATTACATTTATAGCTATGTTTCTATACATTATTTTCTCTAAAAAGGTTTATGAAAATGATGAGAGAGAAAATTTATTTAGGAAAAATAAGTTTACTTTTTAAAATTAGAATCAGGTGGATAAAAATGTTATAAAAGAGATGACAAAGGAAAAACATAGAACATTACGATAAAAGGATAGAAAACCAAATTAATTTAAAAATCGTTAAAATAGTTAGAAACAAATACGACACATTAAAGATATGTGTTTAAAACTTAAAAAAAAATTAAACATGAATAATATGTGGGATTATTGTATAATTGTTGTATGATTACTTATATATAATTATTGTACGATTATTTAATTAGTTTGACTTTCGTGGATTTTCTTTTTACGATTTTTGTGCATTTCAGGTAGATGGATCGGCAATGGATGTACACCGTGGACCGACGGTCATCAGAGTTTATTGAAGGCATGCGTTATTTTTCTAGTGTTGCCAATGCCAACAAGCATAAGGGTTTTATATGTTGTCCATGCAAAAAGTGCAAAAACCAGAAGGAGTATTCTACATCAAAAACTATTCATGTCCACTTGTTTGATTTCGGATTCATGCCTAGCTATAATTGTTGGACCTCGCACGAAAAGTTAGAGGTTGCAATGGAAGATGATGAAGAAGAAGACGCGAACATTCCTGACTGGGTTCAATATGGTGGATTTGAAGGAAATACAGCAGGCGAGACGGACGGGGCTGATGACGATAACGACGGTGCGGATGATCTTGGTCCGATGTTGTGTGACGTAAAGAAAGACTGCGAAAGTGAAAAGGAGGTCCAGAATTTGGAGCGTATGTTAGCGGACCACAAAATGTCCTTGTACCCAAGTTGCGAACAGGGGCACAAAAAGTTGGATACCACACTAAAATTCTTGCAATAGAAGGCAAAAAATGGTGTGAGTGAAAGGCATTTGGCGAGTTACTAAAACTCGTAAAGAACATTCTTCCGGAGGGAAACAAATTACCCGAAACAACGTACAAAGCTAAGAAGGTAGTCTGCTTTCTAGGTCTGGAAGTACAGAAGATACACGCATGTCTGAACGATTGTATCCTCTATCGCGGTGAGAAGTACGAGAACCTAGAAGCATGCCCTATTTGTAAGGCACTACGATGTAAGATTAGATGAGATGACCCAGGTAATGTTGATGGAGAGCCTTCAAAGAAGAGAGTTGCTGCTAAGGTGATGTGGTATTTTCCTATAATACCACGGCTGAGGCGATTGTTCAGGAACAAAACGCATGCAAGAATGATGTGCTAGCACGCAGAAGAACGTCAACAAGGCAGGATGCTGAGACACCCAGTTGATGGGTCGCAGTGGCGGAACATCGACAGAGTATATCAAGACTTCGGAGAGGATGCACGAAACGTAAGGTTCAGTTTAAGTACGGATGGCATGAATCCATTTAGAGAGAGGAGCAGCGGCCATAGCACTTGGCCTGTGACCATGTGTATCTACAACCTCCCCCCTTAGCTATGCATGAACCAAAAGTACATCATGATGCCGTTTATTATTTAAGGCCGAAAGCAACCTGATAACGACATTGATGTGTACCTAAGACCATTGGTTGAAGATCTTAAAGTTCTGTGGAAGAAAGACGGTATGATCGTGTGAGATGAAGACAAACAGGAGCAATTTAACCTACGAGCATTGCAGTTCATAACCATTAACGATTGGCCCGTACTTAGCAATCTATCCGGACAGTCAAACAAGGGGTACAAGGCTTGCACCCACTGTATGGATGAAACTGAAAGTATGTATCTGAAACATTGTAGGAAGGTTGTGTACATGGGTCATCATCGATTTCTTGTTACAAGCCACCTTGTCCAGAAGAAAGTCAAGCATTTTGAATAGAAGACAAACCACCGTACTAAGCCTAAACATTGTAACGGAAAAGCCGTGTTTACTATGGTGAAAGATCTAAAAGTAGTATTTAGAAAGAGACCTAGCAGCAAACCTATAGCAAGTGAAGATGGTCACGCGGCGATGTGGAAGAAGAAGTTTATTTTATGGGAGTTACCTTATTGGAAAGTCTTGGATGTTCGCCACGCAATCGACGTGATGCACCTCACTAAGAACCTTTGCATCAACCTGCTGGGCTTCCTAGGTGTATATGGGAAGTCGAAAAATATACTTCAAGCACGTAATGATCTAAAACATATGAAACAACACAACGACCTTCATCCGGAACCAAAGGAGAAAGAAAACCATTACTTGAGTCTGGCCAGTTGCACTCTGAGCAAGGCAGAGAAGGAAAGTATGTTTGAATATTTGGAGAGCATCAAGTTACCATCTAGATACTCCTTGAATATAAAGGGAATAATAAGCATGAAGGAGAAGAAGTTCACAATCCTAAAATTTTATGACTGCCATGTGTTGATGACACAACTGCTTCCTGTTATAATTCGAGGTATCCTTCTTGATAATGTCCGGACAACAATAACAAAGCTATGTGCTTTTCTCAACGCAATTTCGCAGAAGATCATCGATCCAGATAGTTTAATAGCCCTTGAAAATGAAGTGGTGCAATGTCTTGTTAGCTTTGAGATGATCTTTCCACCATCCTTCTTCAATATAATGACACATCTTCTATATCATCTTGTTAAAGAGATCCGTATTATCGGTCCTATGTACCTACACAACATGTTTCCTTTTGAGAAGTATATGGGCGTTCTGAAGAAGTATGTTCGTAACCGTTCTCGTTCGGAGGCAAGCATCGCCAAGGGGTATGGAACAGAGGAGGTCATTGAGTTATACGTAGAATTTAAAGAAGACCTTTGTCTAATCGGGATGCCCGAATCAAGCCACGAAGGGAGACTACGGGAAAAGGGGACTCTTGGAAGGAAAGCAATAATGACTGGAGATAACAATGTATTTCGTAAAGCACATTTCACGGTTTTGCAACAATCTTCATTGGTGGCTCCTTTCATCAAGGAGCACTTGACGATTGTTCACTCAAAAAATGTCAGAAAGTTCAATGCCTGGATTACACACTATCACATTGATATTTTCCCCGCTTGGCTGCGACAACATCTCATGGGTAACGAGACGATAGACCAACAACCAGCCTTCTTGGCGAGGGGATTATCTTGCTCGATCTTGACATTCCAAGGATATGAAATAAATGGGTATACATTTTACACAAGAGCCCAAGACACAAAAAGCACGAACCAGAACAGTGTTTTTCGTACGGATGCCATGAGATATGATGGGACAACCAGCACGTATTACGGTGGCATTGACGAGATATGGGAACTCGACTATGGACCTTTGAAGGTGCCTCTGTTTCGATGCCAATGGGTTAGGCTAACTGATGGAGGCGTAACGATTGATAACAGTGGGATGACAATGGTTGACCTTAACAAGGTTGGCCTTAGTAAAGCCTAGCTAATGATGTAAAGCAAGTTTTCTATGTGAAGGACATGTGTAGCAAACCAAAGAAGGGAAAAGGGCCCGATGAGCCAAAGCGTCACGTCTTTCTCCCAGGCAAAAGGAAAATCATCGGAATCGAGGACAAGACTGATGAAGATTACGATCAGTTTGACGGGCAACCATCGTTCGTGGTGATGGTTGACCCGAGCATCGTCCTATCAAATGAGGACACCCCTTACTCACACAACGATCATAGCGAAGGAACATTCATGAGGAGAAAGTACGTGAAGCCAACCATCACGCTGTAAATTATTTTTAATGTAATGACCTAGATTATTGTATGGACGATGTAAATTATTTTGAATGTATTGAATTATTTAAATCGAGCATGAATTGTTTATATATGCTTATTTAAATTTAAACGGTTAATTTTAAACTATTTAAATAGGGCATATGTTATTTATATATGATTTTTAAAATTTATTAACAATTTTAAACTATTTAAATAGGGCATATGTTATTTATGTATGATTTTTAAAATGTAATAGAAATTTTAACTATTTGAAATGTTTTGTTATTGTAGTTTTTAATTATTTAATTTTTAGTCCCGGTTGTTAACCCTAGCCAGGACAAAAAAATTTGAAAATAGCAAAAAAATATTTTTGTCTCGGTTAGTAGAAACAATCGGGATTAAAGATATCTTTAGTCCCGGTTGTTGGGCACAAACGGGACTAAAGCTCCCACAAACGGCACAAATGGGACTAAAGTTTTCACCAACCAGGACTAAAGATATATAGTAAGACGCATCGTCTTCTCCGGCACGATCCCACACTTAGTCGTTTTCACCGATATCTTCGCTAAGCGCCATCACCGGCTAGGGTCTTCGCCGTCGCCGCCGCCATCATCTCGTCGTCGTCGTCGTCATCGTCATCGCCGCCGCCGCTGCCGCCATGCGTCGCCACCCTCGCTGCTGCATTCGCTTAAAGGTTATAGGCCTGATATCCCGGCCACCTCTCCCTCTCCGATCTCTCTCTCCTCCGGGCGGCCGCCGTCGCCACCGATCTTCTGTCGCTCCATTGTCGTCGTCGTCGTCGCCGCCGCATACTGCCGCCACTGCCGACGTCGCCACGCCACTGCCGCCATGGCCGACGCCGGTCGCCGCGCGCCAAATAGGTGTCACCGCCACCGCGCACCGCTACTGCCGCCGCCACTCCTGCCACCGCCGCTGCGTGCCGCGCGCCAAACATGAACGACCGAACGACCGAATGTGAACGAACGATAGACCGAACGTGAACGAACGAACGAGTTTAACAAGTTTCACGACCGAACGAGTTTAATGACTTTAGCGAGTTTAGCGACTTGCACGACCGAACGACTTTAACGATTTTCACGACTTTCATGACGTTCATGACCGAACGACTTTCACGACTTTAGCGACTTTCACGACCGAACGACTTTAACGAGTTTAGCAACTTTCACGACCGAACATGTTTACCGACTTTAATGAGTTTAAGGACCGAACGACTTTCATGACCAAACGACTTTCACGTTAAGGACAGAACGACTTTCACGACCGAACGAGTTTAACGACTTTAACGAGTTTAAGGACTGAACGACTTTCACGACTTTCAGTACCGATGTATATGCAATCTACATGTTTTAACTAATTAGTTTTATTGTCAGAATTATCTGGTCCAGTTGCTGACGGCCAACATCGCACAAGCTTACGTGGTCCCAAGACCTCCAAGCAAAACTAAGGCAAGTTACATGAAACTATAAAAGTTTTCGTACATTCCTATGAAATGTATTAGCTGTATTAATGGCGGAGACGGGACTAAACGGGGAGCAATTGTTGGCCGACGCACCAATAAAAAAAGCAACAACAAAGGATCTGAAATACAAATTTACCCTCGGTGAACCACTTGTCAAGCCTGATCAGGCTCAAAACCTCTCTACACGTATGTACCGATTCCATCAATACTACATGGAAAAATCAGCCGTTTGAAAAGTGATGTTCGGTGCGAGGGTAAAAAACTCAGATTACTTCCAAGGAGATAATGAGTTGTGGGTCCATTTCTAGGAAATCTTTGATGTGTACCATCGAGATGCCCTCGACATCTCTCTTCTTAGTCTATGGGTTCTGTAAGTATTGTTTAATTAATTTTATTTCGCTCCTTAGCTTCTTGTATGTAGCATCGAATGATTGCAGTATGCGGATAGCTGATGAAAACGTCCTTTTTTCCTGTTGTAGAATGAAGATTCAAATATGCCGTAAACAATGAGCTTTCAGGGTTGGATTCATGGACCCCCACAACATTTCAAGACCTTCATACTATTGCCGTACAACACCTCGTGAGTTTTTACCTCCTTTCGTACCATTTTCCTTCTCGTACTCATACCGTGACGTATATATCATCTCACGCAATTTGCAGATTCCACTAGGTCCTTTTTGTTATAGATCTTACTGAAAGCAAACTCCATATCTATGACTCAATGGATAAACCGAAGAAAACTTTCACCAAAATTTTTGAAGTGCTAGATAGGTAATGCCATCCATTGCACTGTCATTATGAGTGTTGCTATTTTTACTAGATATGTGGATCTCAGATAATTAATCATAGCTTGCAACTATACATATGGCATGGACACGGTTCCGTACACTCGTCCACGAGAATTTCAAAGAAAAACTAAGATGTCAGGATGAAATTTCCGGTAAGTACATGCTCCAAAATTATATTAAATCATTTAATTTGTTCTAAAATAAAAATATATATTAAATCTATCGTTTCGATCTCCTATAGTGTCCAAAACATAAGCGAGGGACGAACTTATGCGGCTACTACGTTCACAACTATATTCATACCATAACACATGAAATCAACAGTGACAAGGATCTCAATGTACGTAAACATCATTCTTATATTATTTCTTGATTTCTTATTGATTTCATATATTTATATCTCATTTTTTTAAATAATAGGTTCTTTGGATGATAGAGCACCTCTCCTACGATGCATTTATACAGGCCGTTCAAGAACAACTGATGAGATTTATCATGGATCAGGTTATTGATCCCGCGGAAGAATTCCACCGCAATGAAAAACTTATTCGTCAACCCCACCCACGATTAGAATAGAAGGATTGTAATATATATATACATATCATCGATTTTATGTGTATATGTAATTACTTATATGTCTATATATATTTTGGTGATCTATATATGTATATATTCACTTATGTGTCTCTACATATTTTGGTTATACATATATACATATGTAATATATATATATATATATATATATATATATATTTATACATATATATGCAATATATATGTATAAATACATTTATTGCATATATATTATATATATATTATGCATATGTATGTATTTATACATATATATTCATAATATATAAACAAGCAGCAAGCAACATATACAAATTAAAAAAATATAAAAATATTTTTAGTTACAGTTGGTAACAGCATCTTTAGCTCCGGTTATTTCAACCGGGACTAAAATTCCCGAAATTGACGTCCTAGTTTGCAACCCGGGACTAAAGAGAGTTACAAATCAGAACTAAAGATGGATTCCTCAGCAGTGTGTATTTGTATATTTTTTTAAATAAGACGAATGATCAAATGTTATATTAAAAGTTAATGATGACGTATTAAAAAAAGAAGGGAGTACTCGTTATGACTGTGTACTGTCTGTTGTGCGTTGTATTTATCGACAGGATCCAACTCCTAACACACTTCTGCAAAAACGAGCGAACCTAGGGAGCAAACGAGCAATTAATATACTTGGAATTAATTTGACTTTTTCTTTAAAAGTTCTACAGAGTATGAGTTTTGTGCTATAAACCAAATCTTCTCACGTATGTGGAGATATATTTTATATCTGTTCAGCTTATCATGACATTAATTTGTCACATATTGTATCAGCTGCCTTGTCACATATTGTCACAAAAGAAGAGGACCATACACAGTTAGGAGACCCTACCTAATCTTGGACTAAATCAAATACGGAATCTTGGTTAGTACCCTCTTGGACTAAATCAACTATCGAATCTTTGTTAGGATGCTTTATTTTTTTTTGAAATAATGTATTAGGACGCTTTAATCATTAAGTCGGCCTGTATGTCCTGGCACTACTAGAGTCGCTTTTTCAAATTACCTATGGCGTTAATCAATATGTGGAAGATAATGAGCAATTTGAAGGCACTACTTAAAAGTTCATTGTCTTAGGCATCCGGCGTCCCCCGCTTACTACATAGGCGGCTGGCCTTTCGGGCTTTTGCGATAAGTTTGGCCTAGGGTTATTATGGGTAGTATGTTTAGATGTATTAGAGCATCTTCAGCCTCTACTTTAGAGTCCCTAAAGGTTAAATGGGGCTGCCCTCAATTCTTTTGGACCCTAAATATGTTTTATCTCTAGCAGTAGCCTCCATATCTTAGCCCCTATTTCTTTTTCTTTTTTATTTTAGTATAGAATTTATGTTTATATCTAGTTTAACACACAATAATTCAAACATAAATAATTCTAGCACATGGAATTCAACCATATTCAAATTTGCAATTCCAAACACCATGATTCAAATTTGAAATCAAAATTTTCAAACGTGAAAATGATATATCCTACAAGCAAATATTGAACATAATCCATAGATGACAGAAAATGCAATGAAAAAACTACCGACCACCATGAAATGCCCACAAATGTTCCTCAAGATCATCTCGAAGTTGCTCATGTGCCTGCCGGTCTTCAATTTCTTTATGTATATTTAAAAACTTCTCTAACATGGTATTTCTCCTTCCTCAACACCTCACTGTCCTCTTGATCATAGTCAAAGTCTACATCTTCATCTCGCTCGTTGTCAATGATCATGTTGTGCATGATTACACAAGCTGTCATTATGTACCATAGAGTCTCTGTATCACAAAATCTAGCAGGACCCCTCACCATTGCAAAGAGGGCTTGTAGAACACCAAATGCTCTTTCAACATCCTTCCTCACTCCTTGAACTTTTGCGTAATGGATTCCCTTGTTACCTTGTGGATTGGAAATGGTCTTCACAAAAGTGGCCTAAGAAGGGTATATGCCATCAGCAAGATAGTAACCCATAGTGTATTTCTTACCATTCACCATAAACTCTAACTCTGGAGCTGTCCCTAAAGTAAGCCTTTGAAAGAGTGATGATCTCTGTAGTACATTGATATCATTAAGAGAACCTTGTAGTCCAAAGAAGGAATGCCAAATTCACAAATCTTTTGTTGCAAAAGCTTCAAGAATCATGGTTGGTCCATCCACATGCCCTGAGTATTGTCTTTTCCAGCCTGTTGGGCAATTCTTCCACCTCCAATGCACATAGTCAATACAACCTAGCATCCCTGGAACCCCCTTGGAGTGTTTATAGCCATCAACCTTGCAGTGTCATCAGCAGTTGGTGCCCTCAAGTATTGATCAGCAAACACATCCACCATAGCCTTGACGAAGTGCTTGAAAGTTTCTATCATGGTGCTCTCTGAAATCCTCACTACTTCATCAAGACTATCGGCTAGAATATCATATGCATGCATACGGAATACGCCATACACCTTCTACAATGCAGCGGCACCGAGAAGACCCATTGCGTTCGGTCTAGTCATCATGAGCCTCCACACTAGCCACGATGCGCAAGAAGAGCTCCCTTGATATTCTAAACCTCCTCCTAAATAATTTTGCATTACATATAGGAGGATCTACAAAATAATCAGCCACTATGCGCAAATTGCCAGCAAACCTGTCCCTATGAATTATCTCACGACCTGGGACTGAACCACGACGCTTTCTTTTGGTCCTCTTATGCTCTATGTACATAAGAAAAACAGCTGCAATGTACTAGTTATCATCATCAGACAACTCCTCTTCATCCCACCATTGAGTGATGAGATAGTCGTCGACGTCGTAGAAGTCCATGTAAAAAAACAATTTCATCACAAGATCATAAAATTAATAAGAAAATTTAGAGCATATGCACATGTATCCAACTACACAAGCATATGCACAGTACAGAGTATACCCATATACAGGATGCAACATTCAAAGTCTATGAAAAGCAACGCTATCGTACTAGTACAGTACCACGTACTCCCGTATATATATGGTTCTAATCGATCCTTTGCAATAATTGTACAGTGCAACACAGTGCAGTGCTACTGGTATAACTACGACAGTGATATACTAGTTGAGAATATAGATTCTCCTCGCCGACAAAATCCACTACAATTCTCCAAAAGAAAAATTAAAATCAAATCAGTTTCCACCAGAACCATCTACCACAGGTCCACAGGTAGTCAAGAATGAGTTATCCAAAAAAATTGACTGGTACTCTACCACTCAACCACTGCACCACATGAGCTATTTCGAGTTTCTCCAGCAAAATCGATGGGGCAGCGACGGCATACAGGCTCTGGCCAATGAAAAGACGAGTGGGTAGGAGGCCAGCATTGGGGCGGCCGGCGTGCAAGCGGACGACGTGCGCGCGGGCGGTGTGTTGGTCGATAGCGGAACGGCACAGGACGGCCGGCGTGTGGCCAGGCGGATGGCGGGAGGTCGGCGGCCGGGCATGTGCATGGGAAAGTCTTTATCTTTTGGTGACAGTCTTGGTGGAGAGCGTGGGAAGTCGTCGGTGGTCGCCGGAGGAGATCCGTCGTCGCAGCCGCGCGAGAATAAGATGAAAACGCGCGAAGCAAAATTGTTTTCCATGCCAAAAAAAGAGGAGATGGGGGCCGTGCTCCGGAGCCACCAGGACTGGAGGCCTCGGGGTAGGATTCGAAGGTCTCGTGATCTATTTTTTTATCTTAACCCTCAAAAACTGAATAGGGCTGGATTTGAGGTCTCTGTTGGAGATACTCTGATCACATCACAGATGATTGTTTACACTGACTGTCTTTGAAAATTATTCATTTTCACATGCGTTCGATATAGATTGCCTGTATATGGACGGATTTTCGCAACTGCGGATGGAAAAAGATGCTGCTAATATAATGAAAACAATTTCACAGGTGGCTCCTTAAACCAACTACCTATGAAATGTCTTCGCACTATATAATCTTCATTCTCCAGCTACTCATTTTAGACCGAGCTTTTCCTCTCTAGAAGAAAATAGAGAAGGAAATTTTTAGCCTCGAATTTTTTGCTACAGTTGACTATATAAGGTTGGAGTATTGTTTTCATACTATCTTCTATAAGTTTCCTTCTGAATTTATGCCTTTATTGCAATGGATTTAGCAAGGCACGGTGTTATTATTTACTTAGATGTCCAGATTAATTTGATTTGCACCTTGGAGCTCAAATTAGACCAAAGTTTGTAGGGTAATCTTTCTTCAACAGTGTGGTCCTATCCTTCAATTAGAAATTTTGATGTCTTTAAGGCTATAAAAGTAATTTTAGATGTAGGGCTAGTTTGGAGAAAGAAAGAGAGTTTTAGGCCAATTTATTATTTTTTTCCCTAGATGTAGGTCATTTTGTCATGCTATTTACGCCAATTTATAGTGTTTTATAATCTAGATTCCGTGAAAATTTGTTTACTAATTATTTTCATTTTATATTTAAAATATGATTTGTATATGTGGATTAATTAGTTATGAACTACTTTGATCTTGCATTGTAATATATATTTGCAAATTTCCTTTTAAATAGTAGTAAATTAATTTGAACCGTATGAAATAATGTTGTCTTGTATTAATTTGTAGAGGCATATAATTTTTCGATTAATTTACTAATGGAAATTGGCATGGATATATGACACGCCAAGATGACAATTGTTATAAATTACAAAAGTGTCCAAATTTATTGAAGCAATCAAGACGCGCAGCTTTGACTGAGAAGACAAAGAATGTGCATGCCTTCACCGCAAGATCCAGAAATGTAAGGGGAAATCCTTATATAATCACATCACACTTGGTGAAGCGTGGATTAATTTGTTAACAGCTACATGGTTTCATTACGGTGAAACAAATGTATCCCAAAGAAGCAGCCACAAAACCGCTGTCCATCAATGGGTGGTATTCATGATCTCATTTATGGTGGTGATTATTTAACAATGGATGAATGTGATAATGTTTTAATGGAATGCTGATCACTCTATGATAGATGATCAATGGAAAAACTCATCATCTGGCTGATGGATGAATCTGGCAGTGTTCTTGGGTTTAAATATTCATGAGTACAAAGTATGGGAAGAAAACCCTAATCTAATCTACTAATATATTGACATAGAGTTTGGACATGGTGGTTAGTGGCTAGCTGTCGTTCCAATGTTGACTCGAAGACATTGGAGGGTCACTACTACAGAAACGGTTTTTCCGTGCGGGCCGAAAGGCATCTTCCCGTACGGAAGGCCTGCCCGCACACGCGAGAAGGTCTAGGAAAAGACCATTTTCGCGTGCGGGCGGCCCAACCGCACGGGAAGATCAATTATCCCGTGCGGTCGGCTTAAGCGGCCCGCACGGGATAATCGATCTTCCCGTACGGGCCGCTTAAGCCGACCGCACGGGATAATCGATCTTCCCGTGCGGTTAATTAAGTGGACCGCACGGGAAGATAGATAGTAGCATTAATTTTTTTGTGCATATATTATTTTTGTGCATATATTGGCTTCTCTCCCTCCCTCCTCTCCCTCCCCCTCTCTCTCAGTAATAGTATATATACACATCGCACGTATTAAGAATTAAACGTAATTAATTATTTTTTCATGGAATTAAGATATTAAATTGTACGCCTCACATATGTACATATCATCGCGTCTTGCAATTTACAAAAGTTCAAAAAAACCACATAAAATATATACTTAATTAGAAATGTTTGTACTAGCTAGTATACATATGTTCTTTTTCCCACTCTCTAAGTCGTTTGAAGGCATCCCCCGTCGCAAGCTGGCTCTCCGGATCGTAGAAATCGCCCAAATGGTTGCAGACATCGCGGCGGATGAAGCGGCAAATATCTGCACACACGTTTCGTATGGTTCGATCGTCGAACCGGTTCGCTACAACTGGAACGGACGGGATCTGTTTAAGAAGATTACACATTGTTATAGTTAGGAAAATTATAGAAGATCTTATAATTTGTAAAAAGATATTTTCTCTGGACTTACTTCTTCCAACTTTGTAGTGTATCTCCCGTTGATTCTAAGCATCTCGCATACGTAGTATCCGCATAAATTAGTCCCTGGTGGTTGCTTAAAACACTATGTCGAATAAAATTGTATACATCAATATTTTGAGTGAAACAAGTATATATATGAAATGTCATTATAACGGACATGTAATTACCGGCCATCTTGTCTTCACGAGAAGCTTCTTCTTTTGTGGATTATTGATTGGTCCACCGTGGTCTACGTAATATCTGTGTGCTCTATAAAGACAAAATAATTGTTTGAGTCAATTATGTGTCTTCGAGAGTACAACAGCCAATATTTAGTAAATGGTGCATAACAGGACTTACAAATTTAATATAATGAGAAACTCTTTAAATGTTTCCTCGCCATAGTGTGCCGGATCCAGCACTACGGCCAAGTGGTCCCGCGGATATACCAGAAAAAGTATGTAGTGATCGCTGCAAAGAAGATATGTTAATCGTAGGTGACATCGTACTAAAATATCAGTAGTACGGAAGAATATTACGTACCGCAGCGCATAAGGGACCAAGAGGACAGTTTTGTCTTTGTGCGCGACCATCGCTTTGCCCAAGTACAGTGCTACGCTGACCATCTTTTTCTTGTGCATTTTTTCGACGACCTCTTTTTTCTCGGACGTCGTTTTACCTTTGAGCTCAGCGGAATCTGCACGAATATTCACCGTGTGTTCCGTCCAGCAAACCCTTGTTGGGTTGATGTATCCTACTGGACGGTTGGCCTTTTCGGCGTCGTGGAATTGCATCCTACGTAATGCAGCGGGTAATTTATCAGAAGTTAGTTAGCAAATGAATTCATTTATGACATTAAATACTCTTGACTTACAGGCAAAACGCAGCAACGAGATTTATATCCAATTTGTCCAGCTTGAATAATGCGTGAAGGTCGTTGAAATCGATTACCAGCATCCCATTTGGTCCACTGATGAAAGCGTTATCCGGGACCTTCACAGTAATCATTTCCAGGCCCTTTTTAGTCGCCTTCAAATACCAGTCATGCATCAGCCTCATTTCCCAAGGCAGGCCTTCCATGACGTGCGGCGGCAGGAACGGCTTCCCGTACGCGTACCTTGTTGGCACTTCGTCGGAAGTCCAGTTTTGCAGGTCCTCCATTTGATTTTTCACCGATTTTTGGGAATCCGACAACTGGGGAGTTTCATCCTGCTTCTTGTCAGTCGGCGCTCCCCCCTGAAAGCCTGAAACACTAACCTTTCCTCGTACACGGCCATTTTTTTCTTATCATAAGTTGACCTAATCATTGTTGGGATAAGCCGACGAGGTTCAAGCTTGGTCGGACTTGGAAGACTTGTGCTTCTCAGGAGAGGCCTTTCAGGTAGCGCCAATGCTGACTGTGGTGTCGGAGGAGGTTGTTCTGCGTGGACTTCAGGGGCTGACAGATGTGGCGAATCAGGACCTTCTGGTATAGGGGAGGAGGGAGGTGGGGAAGCAGGCCGAATAGGTGGAGGAGGTGGCGAATCTTGCCCTGGTGGAGAAGGCGGTGCAGGCGGGCGTGGGGTTGAAGCCGGCTGGCGTGGGGTTGAAGACGATGGACCGACCAGCAAGATATCTCGTCGATGCCATAGTATAAACTGATTCACAGCATCCCCAAGCAATTCTACCCCATCCGGTGTTGGAATATCTATCTCTAAACTAGTATGCTCTGCATGCACCTTGGCCACTTGCACCCTTGCATATTCTTCAGCGATTTGACGCCCTGGCATCGCAAGTCCTGTACCCACCTCCTTTCTCTTCCCGGCCCTTCCTATCGGCACGAGCAGGCTGCACGGCGTCGGGGCAGTTATGTTATCTACTGGATAAGGTGCGGTGTCTACTGACCCGACACTGCTTGGCGCCTGTACTGTGGGTTCTTCGGATTGCTGGAACAAGTTTGGGAAGGCTTGGCGATTTTGAGCAACAAGAGAGTAGAAATGTTGTTCAACTTGTTTTGCTATCTTCTCTTCCAATTTCTGTTTGTACCTGTCCCGTTTCTTGTAACCCGTAGCTTCCTCTGGAAACCCTTCCTTCCAGCTCGTCCTTGACGATAGACCCCTTACTCGTCCGGAATGTTCAGGGTTGCCTAATGCAGCTGTTAGTTGATCATTTTCCCTCTTGGCAATGAATTCCCCTGTTTTCTCTTTTTCCGCAATGTCCTTCAGACTACTGGTCACACGCTCGATATCCGGATCCTCGAAACGGATCTCTCCCTCGTCGGTGACTTGCCCCGTGCTCCGTGCCCAAACCCAGTTTTTGCTTCTTTCCTTCAGTGCATCTACAAGCAGGGGCTTGCCTTGGGCGGCAAACTTTTCTTCAGTTGCTCGCCACTTCTCTACGTGGCCATCGTAGCCGCTCGAGCCCAACCGGTGCGGGTATTTGTTCCTTTTAGCTAGATCGGACATCTTTTTCCTCCGCGCTAAGGCTTCCGGGCTTGTCATCTTTGCCACGAAGGTGTCCCATTCGGCGGGCGTAATACCACCGTAGTCGGCGAATGGAGTCTTGTTCTTTTGCACGTAGTGAGTGTTCATGTCCGATTTCCACTGCCTCCACCGATGCGCCATCGTTTTTAGGGCAAACTCTTTTCCCAGAGCCTCTGAACCAGGCGGATATACAAGCCACTTCTGCAACTCGTTCCACATGAAGTTCTTCATGTTGTCATCCACCTGCTCCCAGGAATCTACATTTAAAGGGCCGTGGGTTCTGGCCACTACACCGCAGGTGGTGCTGAATTTTGTCATTGCTACCTTGGGCTCTACTGGCTTCCCATCCTGGTTCAGAGAGGTGATATAGTATGTCTCCTTGGGGGTTTGGGTCTTACTTCTCTTAGCACGTCTTCTCTTTTGACCGGGCGTTTCTCCGGTGTCGGTTTCTACCGGACCGGACGTTGCCGTGTCCGTCTCACCTTCGGCTATGACGGCAGACTTGGCAGCCTTTCTTTTTGACTGGCGTCTTGTTTTCATCTGTTCGTACATCAGAAAAAGTTAAACGCGACCGAGAGGGAGACGGATTAGTTTATAACACTACGGCTCGACTTACTGCTTGCTCCATAGGGATGTAGTCGGGGTCTTCTTCAACCGGTGGTGCTGGCGTAACTTCGATATGGCACATCGGATCGCTTGGTGTCTGCCATGTGCCTTCGCTCGAAACCTCTTGCGTTGGTTCGACGTTGGGTGCATCGGAGGGAGCTTTCTCGGTCGACATTTGATCTACGGTTGGTCGTAACACAATTAATTTTATTTTCATCTGATTTTAACTAAAATACCAGGCGGAAGAAATATTATACATAATATTAGCATTTTTAGAGTATTAAAATTTGGGGCAAATTTTAAACATCACATATATTATACATATATTTACAAACAATGCTAATATTATGTATAATACAAATATTATGTATATTAAAAAATGCTAATATCATACATATATTAAAAAATGCTAATATTATATTAAAGTATATTATACATATATTATACATATATTAGATATTAATATTATACATAAATAAACATCTAATTTACAAACATCACATATATTATACATATGTATAATACAAATATTATACATAATATTAACATTTTTAGAGTATTAATATTATACATAAATAAACATCTAATTTCATATATAAACTTTTCCATCACATATATATCATCAGAAATTTACAAAAAATTTGACAATAATTTCACATCACATACAACAATAATTTGACAATAAATCCTATATAAGTGTCACCATTAGGTACAATTGTGTGTAACCACGTCATCAAGAATAATAGGTTCACAGTATACATCATCAAGGAATACGTTCACAGTTATTAATTCTCAATAAAAGAAATTTTGCAACGCCATTAAGTTTTTCATATTTCAGAAATAAATCTCAACATATTTCCATTAATCAGTAAGACCTAAAATCCTAAAACTAAAATCTAACCTAAAATCTAAAATTCATCAAAAAATTCACATCAACTATTTCACATCAAAAAAATTCACAGCAACTATTTCACATCAAATAAATTCATCAACATATATTATACCCTTGTGGGCATTTCGTCGAACAGTTGGTGAGGAGGCATTCAACATAACAAATTTCATCAACCTAAATCATCCATCGATTCACGGCATTCAACGCATCCATCCATTCACGGCATTCAACACATCCATCCATTCACGGGCAATCATCCATCCATCCATTCAACAACACATCCATCCATTCATCTCACCTTTAGGCGGCGGCGGTCTCGGTTGAGGCGGCGGCGGTGGAAGGCGTCGCGGTCGGCCGTCGGGGGTCGGCGCGGGCGGTGGGAGGCGGCGTCGGTGAGGCCGTGGCGTCGGGGAGCGGCGGCGGTCCGGCGCTCGGCGTCGGGCTCGGTCGGTGAGGACGGCGGCGTCCGGGTCGAGGGCCGGCGCGCGGGGCGGTGGGAGGAGGCGTCGGTGAGGCGGCGGGCGTCGGGAAGCGGCGGCGCTCGGCGGTCCGGCGGTTGGCAGCGAGATTTGGGCAAGCCTGGCGGCACGGGTGTAGGGGTTTCACTTGGACTTAGAAATTTTCGGCACCCGCGCGTACCTTTTATAGGCGGAGGACCATCGCGTGCGGGCGGCTTAAGCGCCCGCACGGAAAGACTATATTTCTGTGCGGGGCCGTTTAAGCCGGCCCGCACGGAAAGAAGGTTTTGCATGCGGGTTCTTAAGCCGCCCGCACGGGGATAATCGCCGCCCTTATATTAAGACTATAAAACTAAAAAAAAATATGAATGCACATAAAATAATAATAAACATATGTATATATGTAAATAATATGTATAATATATGTATAGTATACATATTATCTATTTGAAAAATTATACTTATGACATATGTATAATATAAATATATGTATAATTAGTGGTTTTGTAAATATATGTATAATATATGTATAATTTATTTGAAAAAATTGTACATATTTATATGATATATAATATATTATATATATGTATATTATATGTATATTATATACATATAATATAATATATACATATATTATAAATATATGTATAATATGTATATATTACATACATATATTATACATATATACCTATAATATAAATAATATGTATAATATATTAATCATCCACACAAATACCATAACTTCGATATAAAACCACACATTCACTGGTAACACCATAAGTTTGATATGTATACATTCGCTCGCAAAAACATATATTATACACAAAAAACAAACTAGCGTTTCACAAGTTTTGAATTAACATCCTTCCGCACGGATGCAAACTTTGATTCGTCGAGGACACTCTCAATGCGTTTCAGCCACGTAGGAAGATCTGTGAATAACTCAATGGCGTCGTATTGATTATAATCGCGTGCGTCTTGAATGTTGTCGATACCAATGATGTGTTGGCTGCCCGATACAATAATGTCCATCTTTTCATCGGAAGGATCCTTCACATAAAAAACCTGTGCAACACGCTCGGCAAGGACCCATGGATCATCCTTATGTCCAATTTTACTCCGTTCAGCACACGTAAATCCAAATTTATCTATCATGCTGTCTTTCACCCATTGGCATCTGAGAACAGGGATCTGAATGTTTAAACCGTAGTCAAGTTCCCATATTTCTTGTATGATCCTGTAGTAAGACTTGTTCTGCCCTGTTGCGTCCAACGCTTCGACATGAACCCCACTGTTCTGCGCTGAGCTTTTCCTATCTTTGCTGTTTGTCTAAAAAGAATATCCGCCGATGTCATATCCTTGCCATGAGGTCACAAGACTTGTTGGGCCAGCTGCAAGTCTTTCTATCGTTTTTTTCCTCGATTGATTCTCCACACGGTAGCTTTTGATCCTTCAGCCACTGGGGAAAAGTGCGCTTCTATTCTTTCGAAACCCAATCGTCGAATTGCCCAGGATTGCATGCTCTGATCTCGGAAGTGTGTTGCTCAATGTAGGGCACAACGATGGCAAGTTGGTGAAGAACACTGCTGTGTGCATCTGATACCGCTTTGTAATCGTTGTCGTAGAAGCATTTTCTTCCCACAGTACCCTTCCCAGATAACCTTCCATCATGTCGAGGCACCGATGTCCCAATGGGGTTGACATCTCTCATATAATCTAGGCAACACTCGACAACCTCCTCAGTTGTGTAACCCTATATCATCGAGCCCTCCGGATGAGCACGATTACGGACATACCCTTTCAGAATGGCCATGTATCGCTCGTACGCCCACATTTGATGTAGGTATAGAGGACCAAGTTCAATAATTTGAGGGACAATGTGAACAATGAGATGTTCCATCATGTCCCAGTACGATGGAGGAAAAAACATCTCTAGTTGGCAAGCTGTCTCGATTGCGAATTTCTAAAGGGGTCCTAATTCTTCTGGATCAAAAACTTTCTGTGAAACTCGATTAAAAAAATAGCACAGCTTTGTTATCACTAGCTTGGTGTGCACTGGTTTCACCGCCGTTATAGCGATAGGGAGGAATACCGTAAGCATCTTATGACAGTCGTGAGCGTTGTATCCAGAAATCGACAAATCTTTCATTGATACTAGTTTCCGGATATTCGATGAGAATCTAGTCGGCACTTTCAATCCACGAAGACATTTACATAAAGCTTTTTTCTCTTCTAGTGACATTGAGTAGCATGCCGGTGGAATCTCAATCTTACCATTCGTTAGCTCTATCGGATGGAGATCTTTCCTTATGCCCAAATTGACCAGGTCGTTACGTGACTTCAACCCATCCTTTGTTTTACTTGGGATGTCAAGTAAAGTCCCGATGGTGCTGTCGAACATGTTTTTCTCGAGGTGCATGACATCGATGGTATGACGAATCTCCAGATCTTTCCAGTAGTCAGGTACTTGAAAAAGATTGAATGTTTCTTGAAGGGCAGCGTGTTTTGTACCACTTCTTTCTTCCTCTTGCCTAAAGTTGTCTTTCCCTTGCCAAACACGACCTTTATGTTCTTTATCAGCTTGAACACCGTGGAACCATCCTTTGCTTTGGGGGCAGTACCTTCCTCAACAGTTTTGTCAAAAAAGGTAGCCATCGCACGATACCTATGCTTCTGTGGTAAGAAACGACGATGACGCATGTAAACTAACTTTTTTGACGAGGTCAGGCATATGTATGATGTGTTGTCCAGACATATAAGACATCCGGTCTTTCCTTTAATCTGTCCTGAGAGGGAAAAATTTGCTGGTAGATCGTTTATAGTAACGAATATGATAGCACGCAGAGTAAAATACTCTTGTCGGTACGTATCAAACAATCGTAGACCCTCTTCCCACATTTCTTGCATATCCTCCATCAAAGGTTCAAGAAACACATCTAGATCGATGCCAGGTTGTTTTGGCCCTTGTAAAAGGATAGTCAACAAAATATACTTTCACTTCTGACATAACCATGTCGGAAGGTTATACATGGTGAGCAGAACAGGCCAAGTGCTGTGCGAACTGCTTAGGTCACCAAACGGATTCATTCCATCCGTGCTCAACGCAAACCTTATATTTCTGGGATCATTTGCAAATTCTGGGTGCTTCGAATCAAAGTTTCTCCATTGTCGAGCATCGGCGGGGTGTCGAATCATACCATCTGTTTTCCGACCCTTTTGATGCCATCTCATCAACTCGGCGTCGGCGGGGTTCGAGAAAAATCGCTTCATGCGATCTTTCACTGGCAAGTACCACATCACCATGGCCGAAATCCTTTTTCCTGGCTCGACCAATGCATTTGGTTCGGCAACATCACTATCGGTGGCACTGTTATCCTTTTTGTACCTACTCGCCCCACAAGTTGGACACTTGTCCAAGTCAGCGTATTCATTGCGATAAAGTACACAGTGATTAATACATGCATGGATCTTTTCCACACCAAGTGATAATGGACATATCAGTTTCTTGGCTTGGTAGGTGTTAGCTGGCAACAAGTCAGGCTTAGGAAGCATAGCTCTCAGGAGACCCATCAAAGTCGTTGAAACTAGTATCAGACCATCCGTGCCTGGCTTTCAATCTAAGAAGTTCTAGCACCGACCGCAACACTGTATACTCCATGTCACATCCCTTTGATTGATCGTACAAAAGATCTTTCGCTGATTTCTGCAACGCCTCCCAATTGTTTAAATCTCTTGCTTTCTCTGTTAGAACCTCTGGTTCAGCGTGCCGCAACATATCCTCAAGATCAAGTTCAATATCAACCTCTGCGGCGTCAAAACCAGAGCCGCCAAAATCACCAGTCATTTGACGGGACATGTCCTCAATTATAAAATCCTCTGCCTGATCGAACCAAATATCACGAATCTCTACAGGAGGGGCGACTTCCCCGTGATAAGTCCAAACTGTGTATTTCTCCACAAATCCACGTTGAATTATGTGTCCCAAAATTACATTCGGATCTTTCCACATCTTGCGATTCTTGCAATCCACGTAAGGACAAAAAATATCCTTCCTATTCTCCCTCAAAGCGTGTGCCTTAGCCTTATCAATAAATGTTGATGCTTCTCTCATGAACACCGGATGAGTTCTTCGTGTCTCATACATTCATGTCCGATCCATCTAAAAAAATTCACATCATTAATTAATATTATATTGCCGGTGTTTTCTAAATAAACAAATTAAACATAAATCCTACTTTTTAACTAAAACCTCATTCACAGCAAATAATAATACTGAGACAATATTAGCTACCAAAAATTGGTTCAATCAAAAAAACAAATTATTTGACCTACGAATTACAAACATAGCACAAAATAACAATTCACACAAGTTTACATATCTTCGCATTCAACCAATGAAATTTTACAAAAACAGAAGCAAATGAAGGAGACGATCAAGCACATTACCTTTTATATTGATTTCAATCGAAGATTTCAAGTCTAAAACCTCCCACCAAAAGAAAATGTCTATTTTTGGAGAGAGAAACCGAGTTAAAAAAAATCAAATATCTTCACATTAAACCAATAAAAACTTTTAAAAATGGAAGCAGATGGAAGAGAAGATCAAGCATGATACCTTTTGTATTGATTCCAATTAAAAATTTCAAGTTGAAAACCTTCCCCCTATAATTGCCTTTTTTTTGGAGAGA
Organism: Oryza officinalis; assembly: GCA_008326285.1. Classification (NCBI taxonomy): domain Eukaryota; kingdom Viridiplantae; phylum Streptophyta; class Magnoliopsida; order Poales; family Poaceae; genus Oryza; species Oryza officinalis. The sequence continues at coordinate 17,451,049 of BDMV01000009.1, forward strand.
GAAACAACAGGTTCAAAGTGGCACTATCGGCGGTGGAGCTACTTTATGGTGCATCATCGCGTGCGGTCCACCTAACAGACCGCACGAGATAACGCATTATCCCGTGCGGGTTCTTAAGAGGACCGCACGGGATAATATCCCGTGCGGTCTCTTAAGCCGACTGCACGGAATAATGCGTTATCTCGTGCGGTCGGCTTAAGCGGCCCGCACGGGATGTCTCTTAAGCCGACCGCACGGGATAACGCGTTATTCCGTGCGGGCCAACAACTGGCCCCCTCGGGACCGGTTTTTTCAGACGCGGTCACTTATGGCCCGCCTGGAAACTATTGGAGGCCTCGTCCAGAAAAACCGTTTCTGTAGTAATGGGTACCATGCATTGTCTTGCCC